>CALNVZ010003429.1:2695885-2792543 GCA_940671915.1 Paracentrotus lividus
GGGGGAGTTGTCCTCCGGGGGAGCTGTCCTCCGGGAGTTGTCCCCGGGGGAGTTGTCCTCCGGGGGAGATGTCCTGATACGATTTACAAGACATTATATTATTGTTTAATCATTCAAATTCAAAATTAAGCATAATGCATTTTTACACCTGCAATATTTGTAGGCGCTCGACTTTAGGCCCTGATAACTTTTGGGGTCTTTTATAATCTTTATTGAATTTTATATCATTGTCAGTTTAATTAATTCATCTTTTATTGATACCTAATTTTGTCATGGTGATGTCATGCGTGGGTCCTCAGAACCCCTGAATACAAGGCAAAGTGAAAGACAAAGATTAGTTTAAAGTTCTGTAACAGAAATTTGAACCGTGATACATTTTATGTGGTTTTTAATCATTATTGAATTTTATACCATTGACAAGTTCATTTATTCTTCTTTTTATTGATATCCTATTTGTAATGGTAAAATCATGTTTGAATGCACATAATTCATTATGATGCGAAGTGATAAGTAAAAAGTTGAATTGTCATTGTTCATATTGAGTAACTTGCAACAGACTATAATAATCACAATAGGCATTCCATATGCAACATCTGACTTTTGCCTTTTTCTTGCATTCAAGTGCTCTGTGCATGCAAGAACAAGACTATCGGTACAAATAGAAAAGAAAAAAATTGAAAAGAGGAATAAATGAACTTAGCAGTGCTATAAAATTTGATAAAAATGGGAAAATACCCCAAAAGTTATCATGGCCCAAATTCAAGTTGCGGAAATTTTTTGAGTAGTTTATATAAGTACTTCCTGTTCGATAAATTATCGTTTTGTCGATAGCTTGTGCTGTTCATGTCATCAACTCATAATCCATTGATTACTATTTCCCGTGTTTTGGTTAAAAAGGCATAAAGTACATAAGGGTACTGAGATATCTAGTATTATTACACATTTGTTTTTAGCCAAGTGGGAAGGTTGAGCGAGAAGCATCTAGATTATCATAATCTTTGTCATACCTGTGATACCACATCTTTACTTTATCTTGATGTGCTGCACATCCTGCATCCAGAGATCACGTTCACCTTTTGGTGGCATATTTATCACTTTTATTATAGAAATGAAGTCAGAAAAGGGTGAATGACTAGAATAATGTTACAATACTATTGACGTAACCAATTTCCACGTAAACCGTTTCACAAGTACACTTTGTGTGCAGTGAAAAAAGTGCATTTGGGTGTGACCTTATTTATGTCGTGTTTAAATCAAAATATCTTTAAGCTATATCAAAAAGTAATACAGGGCAACATTTCAAGTACGCCTTTTCCTTTTACTTTGTTTATTCCGGACTACCAACAAGGAAATATATATTTTAGCTTTAACACTGTTTCTTTGTACAACCAAAGGCGTGAAATTTAGTGTAATTAAAGGGAAAAAATTAATAGTACAAAATGAAACCATGTTTGATGAAATAGGAAATGTATATTTACTCTGGCAAACAATTACTTCAATTTCAATGAGCTGTACGGATTTGCGGTCTAATGTTTCCGCTTACCAAGTTGAGATACTTGATAAGTACTTCCGTTTAATATACCATATGGCAACAGAATAATAACAAAATCGCTACTAGTACAATTTCCCTTTAGATAACAAAGATAACAATCAGTAAATTGAAAATAATTTATCTTTAGTCATGCGGTAGCTCAAAGGCTACGTCATCGGATGGTAGGAAACATCCAAAGAAAATATAACAATGTGATAACAAGGACTTTTCCTCTCTACACGATTTTTTTTTTTTTTTTTTTTTTTTACACTATTATTTTCAATTTTACTTAATGACTTTTTTCACCCTTTTTATTGCCAAAACAACCATCTGTTTACTTGATTTTCCCTATTCTATCTCGTTATGCATTGGTATTTCGTTCTTTTTAAGAATGATTTTTTCCCCGGCCACCTTATGTTATTGGAAACTTTGCTTTTCATTTTTTTTACAATCGTGTAAACATGTGTACAAACTCATTTTTGAGTTATTTTAGTATTGCTAATCTATCATTTTACAATACCATAACATTGGATACATTAACATGCAATATTAATATAATATTTTATGATGTCATTTTTAATAAATAAATGATAATAAAGGATAAATGAGATAAGAGAATAAGTGAAATATGCATAGACACAATACTGAGAGCACTTCTCCTCTGTTAATTATTTACATAAATATCACATTCTCAAATCATTATATGACAGCATGACAAATATTTACATGTACATTAAATTTCATCTAAATTTAAATCGCTTAAAATTCATTTAATGTTCATACTAAAATTAAGTTTCTTCAATTAACATGTTAAAAAATATACATCCAAAACATAAAGGTATCTACCGCATCAGTATACTTATGTTGAATGATGATAACCGAACCATACGAAATGTGAAGAAGAATAGGATTCTTTGTTCGATGAAACCATAGCTATCCGTTTTATGAGTTCATTGCCCTGTTTTCATTATCAATTGAATGTTGTGCCTAAATGAAAATGTCTTCAAAAAATAAAATATACAATCCATTTGTATTTAAGGTTTACTTGTCCTTTGAATGTTTGATAAGAAATTGAAACATGTCAAATTCTGTAAATTTTAATTGTTAACCTGAAAATTCCTTCTTTGTTTTGTTGAAATAATTACAATGTTCCTAAATTTAATAAGAAATGTGGATATCCTCCTTAACTAAATCACCTACTAGTAATGTCTAGTCTTCATGAAATGGTTTTGTGCATTGATGATATAATGGTTGTTCATATATTTTCTTGTCAAATTGTATATTGTAATTGTGAATTTTATCTGTATAATTGTTAAATGTTGATGTTTTTACAGGGCCTCGTGGAAGAACGGTTTTTTATTAACTGAAGGAGTTACCCTGTTAAAATAAAACTAAATCAAATCAAATCAAATCAAATCATACTAAATACATGAAATAATACAGAACAAATCTCTGTTTAGCCAAGGGTAATAAAAACAATACACATGTACGTGTATATCACAATGGTCATGGTAGCCATGATAACATTGAACACATTAAAAACGTTCAAAATATTAGACTTTGACTTATAATGTAGTTGATAATAATAATGATAATCATGATTATAGTTACATTTATATAGCGCTTAATACATATATCCACCTTGGTGTTTCTACGGGCTTATAGTGTTGACTACCGTTAAGATAGAATAGATAGAATCAGGGCCTGTATAAATGAAATCGTCATTGGCCTATGTAACACACTAATCTGTACTATTCATAATGTAATTAGTTGACGACTAGCTTCAGTAAGATTTTATGACTATGGGCATAATGTCATTAAGAGTAGCCTAGACACATCGGGTGTTACATGCAGCCCTCATGTATCTTGGTCAGGTTGGTTTTCAATGCTGGTCTCCGTACAAGGGGTTGTCAATGAGGTCATCAGATTCACCGAAATCGTTGATTCCATGCCCATTGGACCTTTCGCTCTGGTCCCCGTACAAAGGGTTGTCAACGAGGTCGTCTGTTTGCAAAGAACCAGAATGTCCGTTTAGTCGCAGTCCGTTTGATTTTTCGCTCTGGTCTCCGTATAAAGGATTATCGACAAGATCATCTGCGTTCAAGGATTTTGAATGTTCGTTGGGTCCCTGTCTGTTGGACGTTTCATTCTGGTCTCCGTATAAAGGATTGTCAACGAGATCGTCTGTTTGCGACGAACCAGAAAGTCCGTTTAATCTATCGTTCTGGTCTCCATACAAAGGGTTGTCCACGAGATCCTTATTTCCGTTAAGTTTCTGTTCGTTGGGCGGTACATTCTGGTCTCCGTACAAAGGATTGTCTTCAAGATTGCAACCCACACCATTTGAGTCTCCCTCTATCTTGAACGCAACAGCAGCCGAGGTATCTGAACCTGTATTTCCTCCCGACTGTTTTGTTGCCCTTTTCTCGTTTTTGGTGACCAATGCGTAAACAGATTTCGAGCTTGGTTGACCATTCTTGATTTCGGAGTAGTACTCAACGTCAGAAGTTAGGTTCTGCGTTTGGTTAGAATATCGAACTTCCTTGACCACTGATGTTGGGGGCTCTTCTCGGGAATTCATTTTCTCCACCCGTTTTGATGTTTGCTCCCTAAAATTACAAAATATTTATTATTGTAGACTTCATTTATTGGTGTTGTTGTTGTTGTTGTTTTTTGTTTGTTTGTTTTTAGGGGGGGGGGGGATTGAACGATGTATGAAGTATATAATCACTGCCATCATCATAATGTCAGAGGGTACTGTCAAGAGTATGAGCAATATGAAACATAACTCCTATAAACAGACACACACAAAGTTAAAAGAAAAAAAAAAGAATGTTTCTAATAAAATATCTTACAAAAACTCTTACCGACTTGATGTCAATCAAAACAAACTTTGTCATGCAAATTCTGTATTACTCGAATGTCCTTGAAGTATCTAACAAAATTTATCATCATTGATTCCTGTGATAGGGATATTGCATCGGTATTTTGTAGGGTATTTAGGTCTTTAGGGATAATCTTACCTTCGTCGGTAGCAGAAGATGAGAATCAGAATAACCAGAATAGCAAGCAACAGGATAGCAATAACAGATGCTACAGGTATGATCCATGAAGGGCTTCCTCCATTTAGATTGTCTGTCACATCAGTGGGAGTTATAATGATTATTCATATATATAAACGTGAATGTAATCCTAATAGTGTGGTAGCCTGTGATCAAAATATGGGCTTCGTGTGCAAGTCATGTAAAATTTTGAAAACATCTATGAATATGTTCTACTTCCCCAAATACATTATCCGATTCGTGGAAACAGGAAAACACATTTGTTATGTTTGTAGATGTTGCCAAGGATTAACATGACTTGCTCATAAAATTATATAGACTCCTACACCATGTCCACAGTTAATCTAAATGTTTTTGTATGTGATTTAAATTTGTTGTGGCAATTAAATCTCGCATGGAACATACATACTGTGTATTAAAAATTGAAACGCAAAATAATGAATCCATGAAAATTAATAAAGAGAACAAGAAATTTACCTTCCTCAGAAACCAACAGGCTGCTAGTAGAAGGGGGTGTCTTGGATGGAGAATTCGGGGCTATTGATTGGGTTAAGGGTTGCCACGTTTGTGATGTAACTATATATTTTTATTTGAAAGAATGAACAAATTAGAAATTTAATCAATACACTGTTACTTTTGGTCAGCCGGTGTGTTGGTATACTTTTTATTTTTAATCAAGTTGATATCTTCATAATATGATGACTTAGTTCAAACTTGAATAGTATCCATATCATTATTTTTTATAGTGCTTTATTTCTTTTGTTTGTACTATAACACTGCATTGGAACTGAACACATGTGATTGACCAATGGGTTATGAATGACTGTGTTGTCCGGTGTATACATTCTGTGTCAAATAATTTGGTACAAGTGGAAAACATTTTTTTATAGTATGAAAATTAATCACAGCCTGCTATTGTTTGGTATTTTCAAAAAGCGGGAAGATCAGGCTTTCGCCAGGCTTTCGCCTGCAATTTTTTTTCCATCACATTTGGTGTCGTAATTTTTGAAATATGACTAGTTTTCTACAATCAAGAAAAATCAATTTTTCGCACGCCGTCCCATGCCTTTGGGTATAGGTTTCACATAATGGCCATGAAGTGCTGAATTTCGATTTGTTCCTCGTCGAACAAAATTTAGCATAAAGCGCATCAACAAGGAAAATTATTTGGCTTTATTTTGGTACCACATACACACATTATTTGAAAATATTTCACACCTAAATATTTTTTTCCCGACTGTACCATTTTTTTTGACACAGACTGTATAATGTACAAAGCTTTTGACGAATAGCTATTTGCCCGTGGGAATGGATGGGCTGAAATAATAAAATAATAAAATATTACCTTTCTCCGATGTCCCAAAGCTAGGTGTTGTAGTAACATCTGCAAATATATAGACTTAACATCAATTATGGGTATTTTTTTTTTACTTTATGTAGTGACCACACCTAGTTATGTATTTTTTTGTGTTGGTTTTTATGCGTTTATTATTTTTCATTTTTCGAGAGGGATGAGGGACATAGAAACACAATTAAAGGCATTCATTACATGTTTATACATGTTTATTGTCCTTTCCCCCCGGAAATGTTAAAGTATTACATTTATACGCTTCGTTAATTGAGTCCTTCGAACACGACAGAACACGACCATATCATCGCTGCCTTAAGCGTTAGTATATAAATACAATAACCTCCCAGCACCATGGCAGTTCATTTCGTTTTCTTGCATGGATGTAAGAAGGGCAATTGTAACATTTAAACTTTTCTTACTATTTCTCTACATTAAAATGGAGAGGAAGGAAAATATGACTTGAACGCTTGTCTGAACCCCCTCCACCCTATATAAACCCTGTATAAATATATATATATATATGCATATATATACATATATATATGTTATGAATAAAAAGTCTAGGACAAGCTTGGACGTTGCTGGACTTTGAATCTTTAATCAACACTGTAAAAAATAACTGTAAATTAACATGTTCTTTGGCTTGTAAAAATACAGCTTTTGGTCGTTTTTTAAATTTTACGATATTTTTCTCGTAAAATGGCAGGAAAATTGTAGTTTTCTAGGAAGTCGTCTTGATTTTACAGTTACTAGCTCATGCAACTGTCAATAAACAGGAATGGCATATTCATACAACCTTTCCTGCTCGTTTACGAATTATTCCCTTAATTTCAGTTTTCATAACTAACTTTCTTGTCAAAAAACAGCAAGTTCTTTCTAAAAACAAATATTATTGTTAATAAACAAGTTTCTCGTATATCAACGAGCTTCCTTGTTCATAGACTTGTATATTTTTGAAATCATTACGAGAGTTTTCCTGTCAAAAAGACAATTTTCTTTGTTCAACAAAGGAAGAAGAAACATAACTACTACAAATCAGTTTTCTTGTATCCTGCAATGATGTTCCTGTTAATTTACAACCTTTATCTTATTTGTAGTTCATTATGTGGATCATGAATATTCATTAATATGACTGGAAGTGCTTCAAACGTGGATCGTTGCACTAACCATGGAAAATGTCATCTTACATAGGGTTGGGTATATAAGGCTAACAACTTTCATCGAAGTTGTCAAAGATTAGGTGTAGGATTTAGGATTAGGATTTAGGTGTAGGATTTAGGATTAATATTTAGGATTAAGGACATGATTAGGCATGAATGGTCAATCCCGTATAATGTTGGATAATGTTCTTTTTGTTTCAAAATACTATTACATGATAAAAACAGGAAAAGACTGTAAATTTACAGGGTTGTAAATTTACAAGGTGGTCAATAACGGGAACCTGTAAATTTACATTATCTGTAAAATAACTACTGGAAGCTGTGCATAAACGGGCACTCCTGGCGTCCCGACTGCCAGGAACTTTCCTGTTAAAAAACGGTGAAATTTTTTACAGTGAAGCTTTCGGCTTATTTGCCTTCATCAGGATTTCTGAAGAGAAAATCATAACAAACAAGAACAAA
Organism: Paracentrotus lividus; assembly: GCA_940671915.1. Classification (NCBI taxonomy): domain Eukaryota; kingdom Metazoa; phylum Echinodermata; class Echinoidea; order Camarodonta; family Echinidae; genus Paracentrotus; species Paracentrotus lividus. The sequence continues at coordinate 2,703,452 of CALNVZ010003429.1, forward strand.
AACCATAATAAATAAAAGTAAATCATACAAACAAAATCAGGCACCAACATCTTATCTTATATAATGTATAAAAAAGTAAAGAAAATAGTTAACATGAACAAGTATTAATTTACCTTATTAGGCCGTGGAGAGTTGTTACCTGTTTGTGTTTATTATGTTGTTTTGAAGTATTGAAAAATAGAGGGCGTGTAATCAAGTGTGGATTTCGGAGTTGTTCTGCCGTGACCAAGAGAAAGAGAGTGAGAGAGAAAGAGAGAGAGAGAGAGAGAAAGGGGTGGGGGTAGAACAACTCCGAAATCCACACTTGATTACAGCCCTCTATATTTTAATACTTCAAAACAACATAAACACAAACACGTAACAACTTCCCACGGCCTAATAAGGTAAACAAATACTTGTACATATTATTTACTTTCTTTACTTTTTTTTATACATTATATAAGATAAGATGTTGGTGCCTGATTTTGTTTGTATGATTTACTTTTATTTATTACGGTTTTTGTTCTTGTTTGTTATGATTTTCTCTTCAGAAATCCTGATGAAGGCAAATAAGCCGAAAGCTTGATTAAAGATTCAAAGTCCAGCAACGTCCAAGCTTGTCCTAGACTTTTTTTTATTCATAACACATATATCATCAGGACAAAACGTCGTCATGTCCGAAAAGTTGAGTCTCATCGCACTTCTATATATATATATATATAGGGTACATGCAGGTAATATGGGCCCCTAAGCTCATTTGCCTAATTTGCATAAAATTACGAAATGACATACAATCTAATCTTTGTTTATATGAATCAATAACTACTGCTCTAACTTTTATTGTGAAGAAAAACAATTATCACCAACCCCAATGTCTGCAATATTCAAATGTTGACGTCATCACCAAAGTGCCCATATTACATGCATGTGCAGGTAATATGGGCACATGTATTTAATGTATGTTTTAAAAACTACAATGACTCTACCATGTCTGGAATTTGCTTAAAATGTTGAAAATCATTAACTATAAGATATAATTAGAAATTATAAGACCCTTCAGTAAATCCTTTGACTATATATTTCATTGTTATGTATTTTGTATATTATTTCCTTTTTTAAATATTCTTTAAATATTATTTTCATTATACAAGTCAATATAGGCCTACAATAAGTTATTTATATTAATTATATACTGTTAATATACCCCAAAAACTCGTAGCAAAGAGATTGATGCCTCATCCCAATACTAAGTACCAGAATCACTTCCGCCATTATGGATGTCCCATATTACCTGCACTAATGTTGCTGTGTCAGGCAAGCATTCAATGCCACATTGCACCCCTTCACTAAAACAACGTGACCTGTACACGTTAGTATGATCAAAATTAAACTATAAGCTTACTAAATATACAAAACAATTGAGGTTACCCCCTCAAACACTCTTTCACAATCACATTCTGTGAAATATCAAATTTTACATCAGGGTAAAAAATGCCGTAAGTTTTACCTACCTTGTTGGTTTTGCAGCAAGTTTCTCAGAGAAATTTCGGCATCAGTGCTCTCACGACGATATATTTTCGTATACAGTTCATATGAACAACGTTATGTGCTCACACCGGTCACCGGTCACCGGTCGACGGTCACGACATGATTTGCTTTAGGTGGCCCATATTACTGCTGGCCACTATTACCTGCATGTACCCTATATATATATATATATATATATATTATATTATATATATATATATATATATATATATATCGTGAGTTAGACCATGGAACGTCCAAAGTGCTCTACGTGGAAACGGAGCGAGTATATTTCAGGAAATACGGAGTTTCCTTAGTGCCCAACTACTGTCAGTTTCTTACCGGAGCAATCATCAGGTTGGTGAAGATTCGTTGGAAGAGAAAAACATTAATAGTTTGAAAGGAGTGAATGTTTTTCTCTTCAAAGAATTTCACCAACCTGATGATTGCTCCGGCAAGAAACTGACAGTAGTTGGGCACTAGGAAACTCCGTCTTTCCTGAAATATATATATTATATATATATATATATATATATATAGAAAACAAGGGGGGAAAAGAGTTTTTCGATTCGTCATTCGGACAACTGGACATCGCGCTTCCGATATCATTAATGTCTATCACATATTTTTATAAGGAAATGAACATAAGTCTTTGTATAATATCAGTAGCGGACGAAGCCTGATTTCATACACTGAAAGTATCGGGCCCATGCGTAAACATAATAGAGCCGCTTTTGTCCCCAGACAATTGGGCCCAAGAAATGTATTCAACTCGGATATCTAGAATCTGCGCCTGAATATTACACCATAATGATATTAGGACAGTTCTTATATAGCGCATATCACCTCCAATTTAAGGCCTCTCTATGCGCTTTTACAAAAGAAAGGGAAAAAACAAAACAAATTAATACGCTATCCATTTGAATTTGTTGAAGTCGATTGTTGCGTATACCCCACCGTTCTTCTTGAAACATTCCCCCCTGTGCTCTTTTACGGTTAAACGTAATATTTTTGTGTATTTTCTTCTCTTCAATGTAACTTCAATACTAACCTGTATAATTCGTTTCATATATTAAAATATCGTCTAAAATGATATTAGGAGCCCCACTTCCTTCTCTTGTAGCGTTGAACTGTATCTGTAATAGAAAGAAACCAACCCAACGTGAGAACTATTTTGTTTTGTTTAGTGTCCCTGCCCACACAAATTTTATCTTTAGGCATAAAAGATTTTTCACAGCTTATCCGACCGTCATCCCAAAGTGGTTGTGAAAAAATATACATTTAGATGTTACATTTTTATATAATATATTGATATAAAATGATAATAGAAAATGTATAAAAATATGCATGTATGTTATGTATTATTCCAGTCAAAAGACTTGTAAACCTTTCTTTCTTTATATCTAAGAGTTAGAATATTTACGAACAGGTAGGTACTATTATCGTTAAGCGAAGATTATAATTAAGATTTTTGTTTATTGACAAAACAAAACACAAACAACCCCACAAAAACAAAACCAACCCGAAGTGGTTAGGTATTACTTTACCGTAACATCGTTGGAGCTTAGACATGAATACAGAAGTTGTACAGTGTCAGACTGTGAGGTGCGTACACTACCACTGACTTCAAGCACAGGTTCAGTTTGATCTCTGCAGGTTGTAACTACCAGATTACCATTTCCCGTTATTCTATACATGAGGGACAGGATTCCACTCTGTGTCATGAAACGGTACGGGATTGAGAACGTACGCATATCACCAGAGCTGCTGTTTATCCAGTTTGGACGTAGACCACCTGAAATAAAGAACTTATTGAATTTATTTGTAAAGATCTAAATATAACTAGATATAAATACTAACTAAAATATACACTACACTATCGCAGTTTGGGCAATTTTTGCTGCATACTCACTGAACCGTGAAATTTTACGCAAATGTCCTTTCCGTATGTTTGGAAGCACGTTTTGCGCACATTCTGATGCGTGAATTCTTTAAAATCTAAAAATTGATCCGATATCATTGAATCAACGTTGTGATTCTAGGCTTGTGAATTTCCAAAAATGTCATTTTCTGCATTCAACCATTGCTCAATGGAGCAATGACTTCATGATTTTTTCTTAAAATTCGCTCCCAATGTAGCTAATGAAATTCCTTACATGGAGATATAAATAGATTTTTAAAACTTCTCCTGGTTAAAAAATTATTGATATTTGAAATAGGGGGAGCTTCTCTTTGTGTTATGTTTAGTTATTTACTTGAATTGTTGCATTTAAGGCACTGGTCGTGTCACTCAGGACACAATTAGGTTGACCATTTTCCACAGAGTGGGAGTGATTGATAAGGACAATAAAATTATTGTCAGAGAGGTACACTATTCATGTACATACACCAGCACTTATACCCTTAAAGATCTACTTTGGCACAAATCCAACCATAACCAATAATGGTCAGAAACCCGTGTTTTTTCTTTTAAAGATCTACTTTGGCACAAATCGAACCATAACCAATAATGGTCAGAAACCCGTGTTTTTTTTGTTTGTTTGTTTTGGTTTTTTTTATCGTGTCACTCACGCAATGTTTTTTTAATCATAATTTCCAGGACCAATTGTAAGTCAACTGGTCAACAAGTCAACTGGTAACGACAAATGTAGCTCCTACATAATTTGGTAGTCATAATCCATTCATAACCTACAAGTGCGGAGATATGCGCCCTTCTATCAGTCCAAATGTCGTGTCACTTAAGTTTGAATATGACCACATGTAATAGCACACAACATGTATAATCGGGATTGGTTTGTTACTTATACCTACATGTGGGAATACCTTATGGACCATTTTACGCTTAATATGATTAACCTAGTGTAGTGCGTAGCATCTTAAATATATTACATTACCTCCTAACCAAAATGATGTTTCAAAAGCATACTCTAGCGGATAATAATGTTAAGTGCTGCAGCTATTAGACGTGTTTTAACATAAATTAGATATTTTTGACAAAATGCACTATAACGCACCATTTCCGAAGCTCCACCTTCCCTCCAAATTAGTTATGTTGCAGTCATCTCCTCCATTAAAGTCACATGAAAAGTCTGGAAATTCATAGAACAAGATATATTGAATTAAACTTAAACACGATTTCATGGGCTAATGGGGGGGGGGGCAAATATTTTTCAATTATAAAATATCATATGGGGGAGGCATCGCTGCTGCAAAGAACACAGTGTCCCACAGTGTGTTCACATGGTCGTCTCTGTGAACACACTTAACTTTTTCATACTGCCCGCGCACTTAAAGTGAGTCTTATATACTCAATTATTAAAGACACCCTTAAAAAGGAGTCTTCTTAATTAAAGAGTCTTGAATTCAGTCTTTCAGCATTCAGACTCGTTAGAAATTAGTCACGGGTTTGTTTGTACAGCGTGTCCCAAAAATGTACCTCTAATTCATCAAAGGTCTAATTCAATTGTGTAAAAACACTGCTCACACTGTTAAAAAAAGGTCCAATAACATGACACTGTTAAAAAAAGTCCAATAACACACTGCTAAAAAAAGGTCAAGTAACACATTGTTAAAAAAGTCCAATAACACACTGTTAATAATGGTCCAATAACACACTGTTAAAAAGGTCCAATAACACACTGTGAAAAAAGGTCCAATAACACACTGTGAAAAAGGTCCAATAACACACTGCTAAAAAGGTCCAATAACACCCTTACAAAAATATCGTGTGGTACCACACAACGGTACCATACAAAATACCACAGGATTTTCCTATGGTTTTTTTGCACAAATACCACACAAAATACCATACAGCCAAACTACCTTAGGATTTCCTATGTTTTTTTGGCACAAATACCACACAAAATACCATACAGAAGTACCATAAATCCTATATAGGATTTCCTATGGTTTTTTGGCACAAATACCACACAAAATACCATACAGCAGTACCATACAACCAAAATACCATAGGATTTCTTATGGTTTTTTTGCACAAATACCCACCAAAATATCAACTGTACAGTACCTACAGCCAAAATACCCATAGGATCCTATGGGTTTTATTTAGCACAAATACCACACAACATATCATACAGAAGTACCAACAGACCAAATACCATAGGCATTTCCTATCGGTTTTGGCACAAATACACAGGATTTTCCTATTGGCTATTTTTAGCACAAGTACACAAAAAATACCATACAGGTGATTCCAACAGCAAAAATACCTTAATAGCAATTATCCCAAATAGTACCAACACATCATACCGCGAACACTTACAGGATTTGACATACGCGTTGCGAGCCGGAAAAACACACACGCCGTTATTCCGAGAGATGCAACACGCCGTTACCACAGGACTGGCTAGACACCAAGAGACTACCATACACTGGTATATATCACCACTATTTATGCAAATATATTGGGTCACAGTTAGTTATTTTCTATATTTTCTTGATAAATAATGCAAATGTCAAATAAACTATCTGTCTTGAAATTTACTTTGTGTTAGGGAAAAATATTTCCCTAAAGAAAAAACTATAATATAGCAAGGCATTACTAGTTATGAAGGTAAAGCTTTACAAAACTACTTATTTGTGCATAAAAAACATTGTATGCAAATGAGCTAATTACATAGTACCAAACGAAGTACCGACAGAATACCATACGACTAACAACTTCAGCAAGTAACTGCCATCAATCACTTTGACTAATGCCCGTTGGTTTCATCCCTGTTGATGTTGTCTTCGAATCAGTTCGTCAATTAACGCATTTGGTCTAATTAATTCCCATTTCGTCTAATCAAGTCGCTAGGTCAACACCACTTAGTCAATTCTGTAAAAACTATCCCTTAGAAAAATATCCTGTGACAATCTACACAAGGGTAGGTAAATTCGCGTCTCGCGGCCCGCGTCCGGGTGGGATCGGGGACGATCGAGTCCCCCCCCCATCGATTTTTGTTTTTCTGGGGGAGTCGTCCACCCTCGATTTTAAAGCCTTAAGAAAAAACATATGTAGCATATAATAGACGAAGAGGCACAGTGTTCGTAAAATGTACAAGTTCAGGTCAATTAAAAAGCAAAAATTTTTTCGGCTCGCGTTCGCTTGCAACAAAAACACCAGACAATAATTAACTAATAATCCTTTCTTCAGGTCCCTAATTCATTTATTCTTTATTTGTTACAAACGCTTTATTTGTAACTTTGGCATAATGTGTGGGGTAAGGTCATTCTTTGTGAATTTTGGATACTAGCCTATATTTTATGTCTTTTGGGGTCTTTATTTATTCCGATCTAAGTGTATAATTAATTCCTCTCCAAATTTGCGGCAATCAGGGGGCATGTCGCCTTGATTTTTCAAAGCTTCACATTATGTTTTTATTTTCTAAATAATTTTGGATAATTTTTGTATTTGCCAACTTCTCCAGCAGTGTGGAAATAAATTTTAATTTCTTTAAAATTTTTTGTTTTTCAGGTCGCGTATCGTTAAAAAGTGACCTATTCAGAAAGGGATTACAAACAGAATATATGATAATTGTAAAACGTTGATTTAATGAGATTTTCACATCGCTCTTCGTAATTGTATTTTCTTTTAAGAGTAAGTGTTATCATTAGTGAATACAATGATTAATGTATTATAGAGCAAAATTTTTAGCTCGCGCTCGCGCTCACAAACAAATAACTAATAACAATGATTTAAATAACATACATGTGGTATACATGTGGTCAATTTGTGCCAGAAAACCATACAGCAATACCATACATATGGTATTTGTGCCAAAAAACCATACAGCAAAACCATACATATGGTATTTGTGTCAAAAAAACCATGCATAAATACCATACATATGGTATTTGTGCCGAAAAACCATACAGAAATACCATACATATGGTATTTGTGCCAAAAAACATACAGAAATACCATACATACGGTATTTGTGCCAAAAAAACCATACAGCAAAACCATACATATGGTATTTGTGCCAAAAAACCATACAGAAATACCATACATATGGTACTTGTGCAAAAAAACATACAGAAATACCATACATATGGTATTTGTGCCAAAAAAAAAACATACAGCAAAACCATACATATGTATTTGTGCCAAAACGCATACAGAAATACCATCATATGGTATTTGTGCAAAAAACAATAGAAAATACATACATATGGTATTTGTGCCAAGAAAACCATACAGCAAATACATACATACTGGTCATTTGTTGCAAAAAACCATACAGCAAAACATAGCATATGGTATTTTGTGCAAACAAAAAAACATAACAGAAATACCATACGTATGGTAATTTGTGCCAAAAAAACCAACATACAGATAATAACCATAACATATGGTATTTGTGCCAAAAACCATACAGCAATACCATACATATGGTATTGTTGCAAATACCACAGCACTGCTGTATGGTATCTTATGGTACCATTTTCCTGTGTGGTATTTCCCTATGGTATTCTATGGTATTGATTGTACCATAGAAATACATAGGAATACACAGACATTCAGAAATACCATATGAATACCACAGGACATTCAGAAATACCATAGGAATACCACAGGACATTTTTGTAAGGGCACACTGTTGAAAAGGTCCAATAACACACTGTTAAAAAAGATCCAATACCACACTGTGAAAAGCCAGATGACACACTGTTAAAGGTCCAATAACACACTGAAAAAAGTCCAATAACACACTGTTAAAAAAGTTCCAATAACACACTGTGAAAATAACACACACTGTAAGAAAGCCAATCAACACACTGTAAAAAATGTCCAATAACACACTGTAAAAAAAGATCCAATAACACACTGTTAAAAAAGATCCAATAACACACTTAAAATTGTTCCAATAACACACTGTTAGAAATGGTCCAAAAAACACACTGTTAAAAAAGGTCCAATAACACACTGTTCAAAAAGGTCCAATAACACACTGTTAAAAATGGTCCAATAACACACTGTTAAAAAAAAGGTCCAATACACACTGTTAAAAAAGGTCCAATAACAACTCTTAAAAAATGTCCAATAACACACTCTCTGGAACACGCATGAAGCACACTGTGGTCGACACTGTTTCTTTCCAGCAGGGATGGGCTGAGATACAAATTCATGATATAATATCAGCATGGATTTCTCTTGTTCTGATAACGTTACTATTAAGTACAAGGACAACAAAGGAAACTGTAACACAAGTGAAATATTTTGACAGAGCAAATACCATTCCTGTAATTGTATGGTATTGTGCCAAAAAACCATACAGAAATACCATACAATATGGTATTTGTGCCAAAAACCATACAGCAATACCATACATATGGTATTTGTGCCAAATACCACAGCACTGCTGTATGGTATTCTTATGGTACCCTTTTCCTGTGTGGTATTCCCTATGGTACTTCTATGGTATTGATTGTACCATAGAAATACCATAGGAATAACCACAGACATTCAGAAATAACCATATGAATACCACAGGACATTCAGAATACAATAGAATACCACAGGACATTTTTGTAAGGGCACACTGTTTGAAAAGGTCCAATAACACACTGTTAAAAAGATCCAATACCACACTGTGAAAAAGGCCAGATACACACTGTTAAAGGTCCAATAACACACTGAAAAAGTCCAATAACACACTGTTAAAAAAGGTTCCAATTAACACACGTGAAAAATAACCACCACACTGTAGAAAGCCCAATAACACACTGTAAAAAATGTCCAATAACACACTGTTAAAAAAGACCAATAACACACTGTTAAAAAAGATTACCAAATAACACACTTAAAATGTCCAAAAACACATCTGTTAGAAATGGTCCAAACACACTGTTAAAAAAGTCCAAATACACACTGTTCAAACGCCAATAACACACTGTAAAAATGGTCCAATAACACACTGTTAAAAAAAAGGTCCAATAACACACTGTTAAAAAGGTCAAAACACACTCTTAAAAAAATGTCCAATAACACACTCTCTGAACACAGCATGAAGCACACTGTGGGTCGACACTGTGTTCATTTCCCAGCAGGGATGGGCTGAGATACAAATTCATGATATAATATCAGCATGGATTTCTCTTTGTTCTGATAACGTGTACTATTAAGTACAAGGACAACAAAGGGAAACTGGTAACACAAGTGAAATATTTTGACAGAGCAAATACCATTCCTGTAATTGTGTTGTTATATATTTTACAAGATTAAACTTCATACACAAACAAAATCAACGATCAGACAGGAAGAAGATGACTGTACCTGCAATACATACACATATTTAAATAAATTATATAATTTACATGAATATATGTACTTATTTCAGGTACAGTGATCCTCCTCCAGTCCAAATCTTCTTACCTGGTTCAATGTTGGCAGAAACGGCCACAAAAATTATCACCATAGTAACTATGCGTTCCATGTTAAGTGTAAATGGATCCATGGAACGTGTACGATGAAGAGGGAAGGTCATAATCAAACTGCTCAATAAAACAAAATATAATATGCGACTCTTAATATGCCGGAACACATTGTATAATAAATTCCAAAATATGTTTAATTCTCATTTACTACAACAAGGACAAAGGGAAACTCTCTCTAGTATCCCTTTCCGTCGTGCTAGCATGGCTATAGAGTTTTTTCCTGCCTATAGATTGTGTACATATTTTTACAAACAATACACGGTAGGTTTCGGTTTATGGTTAAATATAACCATTTTATAGGCTGGTTATTATCAACCAAATGGAACGTGCTTTTCTTCTTTTTATTGACATCCAATACCGCGAGTGCATATTTGGACTGTTACCAAGAGAAACAGAATGATGATTACCTATTTCCTCAATCGTTTTTAAACCTTTGATTGCAGAACAGGGATTAGGCTGAGGGGGGAGGGGATATATCGTCGTACAAAAGTTCGAAATGACCATAAAGTACATGTTAATGCTCACCCACCGCCCCCACTTTTTTCCACTAGCACACACATGGTGTTTTCATTCTTATGAGATTTTTGTGAGGTTATTTGTGAAATGAATGATGTGTAAATCCTCAATTTTACAGGATATGAGCTGCGAGCGGAGAATTGAGAGGAGAGGGGGGAGGGAGAGGTCAACATCTGTACTTACAGTTACAGAAGTCAAGTTGGTTTTGCCTGCTAAATTACAAAAGGGGAAATGGTATTATGATTGTTTACTTTGTTTGTGGGTGGGTTGGTATGTGTTAGTGTGTTCGATGAGGGTGCGCGTTTGTATGTGTGTGTGTGTGCATATTACTTCAACAATTGCTTTAATCTTTACTCCGTCCACCTGGCACAATTGAGATTTTCCAGTGTTCTAAAGATTGTCTGTTATCCTGTCATGCCTGCAATGATTGAAATTCTGCATGATCCCATCAATACATTATCATGAAATTCATGATTCAGTGTTCATATTTTAAGGGGGGGGGGGGTTATAGGCAAATTGTTACATTTCTATTTGGCTCATTTCTGGAGAAATGAAAAGAAATAACCCCCTAAAACCATATATCAGTAAAGAGGTTATATATCAAGGAATCTTATGGACAAAAAAAAAAAAACTCAACAATGAAATGTCTGTTGCTGTTCAAAATATGCATGCTTATTGGTTAAATGTGTCTCTGGGAAATTAATGGATTAGAATTATAAACAAAATTTAATTTTTCTGGTAACAATGTCATGAATATATAATTAGCTAAAAACAACAAAATACAAAAGAAAAAATACATACAAAAAAAAAAAAAAAAATCTAATCCATTCATTCCCCATACAAATGTTTAAAGAACATTTGTGCAAATGTGGAGTAATTTGTGAGTAAGGTATTCAGTAGATCTTGTTTTCGGCAAAAAGGGCTAATTTGCACAAATTATGCTAATTAGGAATTTTTGGTGATTTTTTTTTTCTTCGAAGTGTACCAATTTACCTATAACCCCCTTAAACATCACAACCTGACTCTGTACTTTCTTGTCTATCATTCTACGCTCTGAAACCATTTTAAAGATCCCCTTTCTGTCTAGAACGAATGAAACATACGATCATTACCATGTTCACCTCGATCGTTCATCAAGTATAAAAAGTAAAATGTACAACGATATGTGCCTACAGGTACGACCTATGACCTTCATCTTTTCGTGCTGATGATTATGGTGTGGTTAAAACGAAGTTAGGATTTTAAAGGGATTTGTCCTCATTTTCTGTTTTTATTATTATTTTCACACTTGAATTGAATGTATTCAGCATTCCATGTATGGGAACATCTGCGACATTATATTAAATAATAATTATTATTATTATATCTTTCATAGTGAGTACAAAGAGTTGTATCCTTTCGGTGGACATCCAGTAAGATTACATTGCTTTGATCTGCCCAAAAAGATTTTGATATAATATATTTCAAATATTCATACCAATCATGCGTGGCTATTTTGTATTGTATTAAATATAGAAAAGGAGAATAGATTGCTTATTAATATTTTATTTTATTGAGAACAATGGAAATTACTATTCCGCTTTTATCATTTTATTATAATGACTTTTTTTATTTGATCACAAAGGAAATTAAACAATTGAAGGTGCTAGTATTAGATGTTCCTATGTTACATCAAATCAGTTTTGAGAAACAGAGGGTTAAAAGTTTTGAATATGTCCACAAATCATGTTTCATATCATATGGATGTCAAACTTTCAGATTGACATTGTGTCACGTAAAGGAAAGTTTTGATGCATAATACAGGAATATAATACTTATTGATTTTCTATAATCAATAATCAATCAACTGCACATAGGAACTTTTAGCTCTATAACAATGCACATAGGAACTTCTAGTACTGAAAAGTCAACATCATAATGAAAACAACATTATATTGAGATATTTACGGTAAAATGGTAGTTGTATTAACTTTACATGGATATTAACAGAAAAAATATCATCAGTGGACTGGCAGTTCATCATCACCATCTTGATCATGATGCATTTTTGGTCATCGTGTGCCTTATAGTCATGTAAGCTATGATTTTGGTGATGATTTTCAGATTTAAAAGGTCGACATTAAGTAAAAAAAAAAGATGACACATATTTCCTCACTGTGCTGGTCATCACAGTCATAAGTTTTAAGATATGTATATGTGCTATTAAAGATATAAAAATGACTACATCATATACGCTTGTTTGATACACATATACTAAAAGTTATGGCACATTATTTTCACTGATACAAGGCATAATGATCATGATCATGATTACCCGCTAATTTTGGCAAATTTTCAAAAGAATTATTTGGCTGCAAAATACCTTCTGCACCCTCCATGTTGTTCAAAAAGCATCTAATTTTGCTGTCTCTAGGCACTACACACTGCGTATGCATGTCTGTGTGCATTGAACAGATCATGTGACTTGCTATGCGTGTATTGATTGGCTGGTCATGTCACATAGGTACTTCTAGTTCTAGATGACTGCACATAGGAACATCTAGTACTAAAAATTTGCTTTGTGTGAAAACAGTGGGGTGCCAATTTGACCCTTTGTAATTAAAATATTGATTTTTAAGTTAAAGTACACAATCATTACTAACATGTTGAAAAATACAAATAACTCAACTTGGCCAAAATATAACATACGAACATCTAGTACTAGCATCTTCAATTACAAAATGAAGGATTGCAATACATGGCAAAAAGAGAGACAAGAATATAAGATATTTTGATATCATACAGATTTCTTTTTTATCCAGTATTTATTCCATTTCATACGAATTAAAGGCAAAAGGTAACCATTGAAGTGTCATAATCACAATAAGTTATATAGTGTTTTCCTCATAAAATATATCCGAAGTCTAAAGGTAAGTGATTTTACAAAATGCAACTATTGTACTTTTTTTTTTTTTTTTACTGAAATGCTAAATATTTTATCATTGAGTTTCGCGATTATGAGTCTCGTGAGTCACAGAAACGTCAAATCAAAGTCTCTTGAGTCTAGAAAAGCAAACATATGACAAACATTTTTTTTAATAATCATTTTACAGTACCTTCTCAGACATGAACTCATTCATTCTTTGTTTTCTGTATTTATGTATATTTCACCAGGGTACCCCATTCAACAAAACTTTGTTTTCTATGGGGCCTTAAAAAAACATTACAAATATATATGATTTAAAAAATAAAAACTGACATAGCAGTATGAATGCATGAATTACACAAGTACATATGAGAAATGATTATGAAATAGTCAAAAATCGAAAAATATTAATCAGTGGCAATCATGATAACTGTAAAACCGTTAAAAATAGATGTTTCAGTGGCATTTCTGCGTTCTTTGAGTCTCCACCAGGGGCCGCGGAGCCGGGGGGGGGGGGCTGCAGCCCCCCCCCACTTTTTTCAGCCAACGTGTACAAAAATGCAAAAATGACCATACATTTGTGAATTTTAGCCTGTTCAGCCCCCCCCCCCCCACTTCGGCTCAGCCCCTCCACTTTCAAAAACGCTCCGCGGCCCCTGTCCACTACGTTTCCAGAGTCTCAACAATAGTCCGACGAATTAATTCTCACCTATTTTCCAACCTGCACAGTGTCTCTCTATTCATACTCTTCACTCCATCACGATAATATATTATACAGAATTACAGAATTTTAACAAAAGAAAACAACCTGAGAAAGATGGAGGAGTAACAGTGTATATCAAAGCGCACACGTTATTAAATAATGTTTTTACGTTGCTTTTAAAGGTTGCCGCGGAAGTCAGGTTTTTCAGTATCAGTGGAAGAGAGATTCATAGAGATGATCAGGTATTGGCAAAAGCTCATTTCCTCGTTTTTTGCGGATAACCTTACAAGTTTTTTTTCAAATCCAGAGTCGAAAATTTTTCGATTCTTATAAATAACAATTTGTATTTGAATGTACCCAAATCCAATTTAATACATTTAATTTGCGACCAACAAAAAAAAAAAAAAAAATATGTATAGATATATATATATATATATATATATATATATATATATATATATATATATATATAATTCACACGATATACATAAACGTTCTCATATTTATCATCCCTATCATAGCACACATACGCATTGTAATCATCATGTTATTATTTCATAAATGTCCACCTCAAAGCATAAATAATCGAAATATTTTTTATCGTGTAAGCTTAAATAAAAGATTATTTTGGTTTGTTTTGAATTGCGTGTTTGTTCGTTCATTTTTTCCATTTTGATTCTCAACATATTGCCCCGGCTGATTTAAACTTCGGATACTGTTTTGGAGCTTCAACAATAACGTCATCGTAGTTTAAAGCATTCGATTTATCTGCTTCGACATCGCTTGCAGAATGGGTAAATGGCACTTCATATCAATTCTACTCTATGTAAATTGTAAAGTTAAACCTGGTGTATAGTTTTGGTAACAAAAAAAAATCGGCATAAAACCGATTAAATATAGTCTCATGTTGTTCACATTGCGCTAAAAGACATGTGTGAGAGATTTTGTGATATTCCTTTCACGATTTCCGGTGAATTTCAGTGAAATGTTTGAATCCAAACACAATTTGTAACGGTTTTGAGACCTTTGCTGGGTTGTCCTGTCCCCCGAACTTCCCGCATGAATGGACCGTAGCGATCTGTGTGTATCACCCACACAAGAGAATCCCCATTGGTTTTCCATGTGAACGCCTAGTGCACACAAAGCTGAGTCGGGTCCCCGTCTTATCTTTTTTTATACTATAATATCGTGAAATAAAGACATTAAAACGAGATTCCAAGTAATATAACTTTCTTTGTTACAGTTATAGGATTCAGGCTTTCATATTATCTAACTGTGAATCCAAATTAAATTTTTCCTTCTCCCAACACTATACACCAGCTTTAACGTATACCAATGTGCGGCATTAAATCGCAATTAAACAAGGCGCGTCCGTAATCTAAGAGGCCAGACGCAACAAAGTGACGTTGGAAATACGGCTGAGAAGCGCAGAAATCTATACAGCTGGCTGCAATAATAAATTAGCTCATAAAAACTCGCGTAAGAAGACTTCCCTCCAGTGGAATTGTATTGTCCGTCCGGTTGAGCAATCTACTCGTGGAGATGAAAGAAGTTGATGAAATTTTATCATGTGGTTAGTTAATAGATTCTCCAGACCAGATGGAGGAAATACACATTTGGGCAAGCTTATAACATTATTGTGCTGAAGTTGTAATCAGAATATGCAATTCATATAAATTGATGCTCAAAACAATGACATAGAGTGTGAACTTGTCACAAGTCTTGTGAAGACGCCGTTCACATGTTTCTATGCGATATGCATGTGATAAGCGTAAATATTGACCTCGAGGAAAGAACCTCTTATGATTATGTTCAAAGTGTCGGGACTTTTTTTAATCAATTAAAATGAATGTACCATCTCCGGAAAGCTGAGAATTCAAGCTTTTAATTGCCCTGTGAACATGGTGAACAATAAGCTATAATAGTATAATGCGGCATCGAGGATCAAAACTATGCAGCGCATGAGCTATTTTGAGAGCAAAATATACCATATTGTACAGGAATTTGATCTGACTAGGCTTTCGAATTGACACAAGTGACAGGACTTTTTTTTCCTTTGCAATAAGTTATTCCTATTTTTGAAAAATTCAGACTCTTAGCGTACTTATTTAAGTTGAACATTTCTTTGAAAAGGTAGTTGCTCGCCACAATAAAGAAAATAAAGTGAAAAACTGTCCAAAAACAAAGAAAGTCAATGGGCACGTTCCCTTTGAGTAGAATGGTAGCGCCCTCTATCTCTTAAGTTTACAACTAGAATTGATATGCATAATCATATCCATCTCCATCAAGTCCTGCTCCTTCGTTCGTGTCCTTGTAATGCATCCCTAATGGTTGTCCGTGGGTTGCATGACCATACACATGTGGTGTATCGGGGTTAATCAATCCCATGTAATCTGAAGTCCCACCCTGCATTGACGTGCTGACTGGGGTCGGTTGGTCACTAAGTTGGATGCTATCATGTTGGACTTCATTGTCTACAGCAACTGCTGGAGGATTTGTCGAAACGATAGGCTTTGGATTGGGCCTACTGGCATTCTTTTTGGATCTGAATTAAATTGGAACAAGTGAATACAGACATACAATTTAAACAGCATGTTACATTATTGAATTTGTAATTGATTAGCACATTTTCCGATTAAAATTTCATTTATGCTTTGCGATGAAGTTAAAATTGTGTCTTATAATCTATTTGGAATTTGTGTGGTGTAACTCGTTTTTGAAACAATTGTTTCAATATCGTAATATTTTTTATAATATCATTAAAACATTAACACTTCAAAGGTTCATGACATATTTTCATTTTATAAACCTAATGCATATAATATTTACAATTACCGAAGAAACCGTCGACATAAAACGATGCCAAGAAATAAGCAGCACATCACAAAAGCGGTAATCACTGAAGATATTACAGAAGCCGTAATAGTCCCGAAAGTTGGTTTTGCTGCAGTAGAACATATTTGTAAAAAAAAAAATAATTTATGAACATTTTAGAATTCGTGTTATTGATATTAAGTTAAAATGGATTTTCCCGTTATGTCATCAGATAAGTATACCACATTTGTCACGTTCGACATAAATATAACATAACATTACATAACATATAAACCAAATGTGGGCTTATAATATAGGCTGCTTATGGATTTATCATCGGAAACAGATGAGCCTATAATAAATGCGAATTTAATTATTGACCAAGAATCTGGTCGTAGCTTCCTGATTCATATGTTATAATGCCAAACTTCCAATAGAAGGGAATTGTATTAGTTCGTATTGATCGAACTGAAAAGTGAAAGTTTCGTAAACGCTGCTCAACAATGCGTACAAAACCACGATAAAATATTGATCATTTACTGTTTACTCAATGTCATAAGAACTTTGTCAAACGATTGCCTGACATAGTTATAGGTGGGGTAATATGGATTTGTGTGACCTATAAAAACTGAATTAAAATGTTGACTCTTATTTGTAACGTTGTAACTGAAGAAAGCAATCTTTAAATTAAGAATATGTTATTTAGTTTAACCTGTTTGTGTATTTGGAAACGATGTCGTGTAGTCCACATACACACGAGGAGACGAAGAAGTAGTGAAAAAATGTGTCGAAAAGGGTTCTTCTGATGCTTCAACTGCTAGGAAAGAAAAGAAAAGAAAAATAAAAGTTGATCCTTATGAATAACCTGTTGTAATTTAGTGACCATGCTTTATTATTTTTGTATTTTTTTTCATTTACTTATTTATTTGATTTTTTTAAATTTGTTATTTATTAATTAACTAATTAATCTATTTATTTATTTATTTATATTATAATTATTATAGGTTTTCCCGGCCAATTTCATTGTTTTGTCAATCAATTGCATATTAGAGGCTTTCATTTTCGGAACACACGCTGATGCATCGATATGTTGCCAGTCAGAATCGCATTTAATCATACAAATTAACGATTGTTGTGGTCGATTTCGTATTTGCGCATTCTACTTCCCATAATAAGCACATGCATTCGGCAATTACTATTCAAATTCGTCTTCATCCTGTCGGCATTTCATTCCGTATACTCAAATTCGCACTAATTTGAATGCACAAATAATGAAATTAAATGCCTATATCCGAATTTGAACTTTGCAACCATTACTTTGTGTGCCTAAAAACGAATTTGAGAGCATGAACACGAAATTATTTGACTAAAGTCAGTCTGTCGCATCAAACACACGAATTTGAATACACATTAAATGAAAGCGGATGATAAATGTATGAAATTGGCCAGGAAAACCTATATTATTATTATTATTTTTTTTAAAATTTTATTATTATTATTATTATTATTATTATTATTATTATTATTATTATTATTATTATTAAAATATTATTATTATTATTATTATTTTATTATTTTTTTTTTTTTTGAGGGGGGGGGGGGCAGCTAAATGTCTTCCGTCCCAACCATGATTGTCATAACATTTATGTCTGAAATATACGTCGACACAAATCAACCGATCGACAGGCTGAACATAATTTGAAATGCTTCGTCTCAGCCATGAGTTCACTGTAACAAGTAGCGAAGAGAGGTTTGACCGTTACGCGTAAAGAAGACACTATTATCATCAGAATAAATGAAACAAAAACTTCCATTCTTTAACTCCAAACGTCCCTCACGTAGTACGTCTACAATGTTCGAAAAGTCCACATTAGCATGACTTGAAGAAGGAGTGAGGTCCGAGGAAATTATCTGGTTGCTACTGTGCCAATCCGAAAGGGTATTTTGGTACACGTAAAGGGGCTGTCCCACTGGAGGCGATCGTTGCTGCGACAACTGGCGATCTTGCTGCTGTGAGTGTGGTAGCAAGTTGTTGCTGTAGCCTAGCTTAGATGGAGTCGTATGCAGGTTTATAATCGCCTTTTTAAAGAACCTTATAATTATGAAATTATCAGGTTGTCGCCACAACGATCGCCGCCTGTGGGACAGGCCCTTAAAGGGCCTGTCCCACAGAAGGCGATCGTTATGGCGACAACCTATGCATGTTAAAACCTGCCAGAATCGTGTCAGAATCGTAGGTGACCGAAGATGATATACGTATCTACGACTCTGTCTACGATATGCTACGACAACGACTTGCTTCCACGCAAACAATAGACTATTAAATAGCTTGTATCCGATAATACAATAGCCTCGACCTTCTCGCATCTCGCGACTCGACTTCTCTTGTCGCAGCTTAAAATCAACCAAAATACGAACTTCAGCACTGTTCCCATAATTGAGAAGAGAAAGTGCCTAAAATCGTGTAATTTGCGGAGGGCCCCACGTAAAACAAACCCAATAAATACGGCCATCCGTTATAATGACTGTTAAAATCATAATTAAAAAACATGATTTAAAGGATAAGCATAAATAATTATATGGCACATCAATGATACGTCAATCTTGTGTAATGCGAAAATATAGAGAATCAAGGGGAAAACAAAAACATAAACGATATTTTCAATTAAATACAAATTTATTAAAATTGAATTCCTCAAAATGAAATTGATTACCCGAGCAGGCTAATCGGGCTCTTAATTGGCCAATCTTCTCTTTACACAGTTTACATTAAACTTTTGTGAGTAAATTAATGTGTTTGTCAACATTTTGATAGGAACCTACTGCACAAATAATCGCACACAATAAAAACCAAATTCATGCCCTGGAACAATGCAAATTTAGATAATTGCCCTCTTATTTTTAAAAACAGAATTTTGTGCGACTTTAGAGACAAATAAGAATGCCACATATTTTAAGTACAACATTGTCGTCGAAAGTTCTTTTAAAAAAAACGTTACGAGGAAGTATTGACTGTAATATTAAGCACAAGGGGAAAAAAACTTGGCAGTGAGGGATATAGACCCTGGCATGTACGGATTACCAGTGCGGCAGAGGGGTAAGGGCGGGGTGGCACGTAAAGAGTTAAACCGATGCCTCGTAAATTTGAATGAACATTAATCGAAATTGTACGTACATGAATAAACTTGTCTGCATGTTTAAAGAACTTGTTTGCTGTATAAATAAAATTAAGTACGGGGAGATAAGATGGAATGCAATATATGGAAATGGTTTTGCCCCAATTATGAAATCGAATACTCTTAAAATAAGGCTTCGTGACTATGAATGAACTTGATTCCCCGTATTTTAAAATTAAAATTCCGATATTGACCGGGAAAAGGTATCGCCTGAATTCGAATGAACCATCTATAGGTTTAAATGACAAACCTATGAAATTGGGCGGGAAAACCTAAATTATACACGTCCAAATTTGAATATGGTTGACTCGTTTCCACCCCAAGATCGTACTCAAACATTTCGCTTTATCTGTCATTGCTCTTTTATGTGTAAACGTCGCAAACATTTACATGCAATATTTAATGCTTGGTATCGATACTAACCTGAATATGTCATTTCATATATAAGAATATTGTCTACCGAGATAGCAGGAGGCACAACTCCTCTTGTAGCGGTGAACTGTATCTGTAATACAGAAAGAAACGAACTAAAAGTAAGAACTACAGCGTCCATCATGACTACTTTTATTGCTTCATGTCGCACATTTCCCCCAACTGTTATAGTAGGCATAAATGAGTTGGTATCCGGATGGTCTTAGCCTCTGACTGTCTAATAACCCCTGGGCTAAACCCATTTTGTGTGCTATCAATTTCGTCTGATTTTTCCCTTGGTCTAATTACCTAGGGGGCAAGAGGTGTGGACCTGACTTGGCGAGGTCTAAAACGTAGTCCTATCTAATATTGTTCTATGTACCCATAGCAACACCGCTAGGGTGGACTACCCGGTGGTAAAGTGACACGAGGGTCTCTACAGGCGGGGGCGCCCAAAATAGCCGCCCTTTTTACAAAAAATAGTATTTTAAAGAAACTGACTAGAAATAATCTAAATTCAATGAGTTGGGTCTTATATGAAAGAGTATTAAATTTAATTTACAACAATGTTAACATTAGTGAGAATTGAAATGAAAGAAATTCAGTTTTGTACTTAAAAACATCATTTTTTGCATTTTTTTCCAAAAATGAATTTTTTACATATTTTTTTAAATCTAAGGTATTAGAATTTCTAATGAGAGCTGAAAGTTGTTACTTCCTGAAAAATTCCCCCTTGGTATGTCCTATCATCTGTAAAAAGGATTTGAGCAAAACTTTATTTCTATAGAAAAATAAAAAGCTAAAAATATGAATGTGATATACAAACACATCAAAATTTCGTCTATTTATGTTGAAAACCCGCATATATACGTGTTATACCGTACATAACATATACATGATTGTGTACGAAACATTGTGAATGACCGTGGGTAGTCTTACATTCTTTTACAGATGGAATGAACTTTTGGGAGCACAATAATTTTAAAGATATTTAATAAAACCCGACAATATCTGATGTTTTGTATTAAGAAATGGAGCCCATGTGTGGGGGCGGCATGTTTTATTTATTAAAAAAAAATACATTGGTAATACATTTTGACCTTGTGCACGCATATTCTGTAAAATGCATGTACATCGTACAAATTCAATCAGAGTCACGGCACAAAAATAATGAAATGGGGTCCACTATCAACGAGGAACCTGGGGGCAATGGGGGGGGGGGCCTCATAGGTCCGCCCTAACCAAAAAAATTAGGGGAAATCCCTAAAACCAGGAATTTGGTGCTTACCCCCCACCCCCTCCTCGGGGGAAAAAAGGGGAAGAAAATATATGTGGATGTCCGACCAAAGTGAAGTGGGTTATCTCTATGGCTATTTTTGTATTGATTTATTTATTCATTCATATCTTCTTTATACAATGTCAGGGGCGTATCCAGGGGGGGGCGCACAGGCGCGCGCCCCCCCCCCTATTGCCGACTAAAAAAAAAAAAAGGAGGAGAAAAAGGGAGAAAGAAGGAAAAAGGGAAAGAAAAGAAGAAAAAGAAAGAAAGGGAATTTGGTTCTAAACGACCATAACTAAGGCCTTTAATGTGGGGGGCCACGAGGCCGACTTTTCTTATATTGTATTTTGCAATAATTGCTCAAACGCCCTTTTTTTAAGAAAAGAAATACATTAGTGACGAAAAGTAAAAATATTAAAACTAAAGTTTCAAAATTTCACAAAGAAAGAGGCCTCTTGGACCCTCTCCTCCTGGGCCCTCGGCCTCCTAGGAAACATAGTTGGTTGGCCTCATGGGTTTATTAGAAAGTACCCCTTTATTAATTCAAAATACTTTTTGAAACCCAAATTTTTGGCTCGCGCTTCGCGCTCGCTGATGCCAAATCAAATGCACAATAATAACTCTAAATTTTACCTTAAAAAAATTCTAAACCCCAAATTTTCGGCTCGCGCTTCGCGCTCGCTGACACCAAATCAAATGCACAATAATAGTTCTAAATTTTACCTTAAAAAAATTTTAAACCCAAATTTTCGGCTCGCGCTTCGCGCTCGCTGATACCAAATCATAATGCACAAATAATACTCAAATTTTTACCTTTAAAAATTTTCAGCTCGCGCTTCGCGCTCGCGGATACTAACTGGGTCTATTATACACAATAATCTACCATTTCTAGTACTAGAAAATGTCCCTTTATTTATTTATATAACTTTAAAAACCTCAACATTTTCGATCTCGTTCGCGCTCGCAGATTCCAATTCAGAAGGTATATAATGCACACATAAATAGGTTTCTACGCAACATACATTTTCTTAGGGTATAGGAAACTATGTAACTTTTGTGATAATTGAAAAAAAATGTGGAATTTCATGTACAATATGAATTAGAAGAACCCCCTCCCCCTTCCCCTGACGGCGATAAAAATTTCCTTGCGCCCCCCTATTGGGAAATCCTGGATACGCCCCTGAATGTGGCCCTTTTAATGAGGAACATGGTGTACTCTTCAAGGGCCCCTGTCGATACGGTTAAAAGCAAGTAATTGCACTGTAGTATAAACAACGTACTTAAGTATGGTCTAGGCCTACATACATAAAGAGTAAATTAAAATACTCTTATTTGAATAATGATGACAAATATTGGAAGGCCGAAGGACGATTTTGTTTTATGCTACCCCCATGCCCCTTCCACAAATCTGACAGAAATTCTAGATTCTATTAGATGACAAAGATTATTTGTAAAATGACGACAGTCAAAGACATGAACTCACAATTTAATTGTCGCCTATCATTAAAAGGCATACACTTCTAGCGAGAAGGGGCAACCCCCCCCCCCCTCAGGAGGTCAACCATACACGTATGACCGTTCCAGATTTTTAGAGATACCCCTATCAGTCGGGGAAACTGTGTCAAAATTACCCCTAATTAGAGGCTTTTTGAGGGGAAGCTGCATCAAAATTACCCCCCCCCCTATTACAGGATTTTGGAGGGGGAGCAAGGAAAATTACTCCCTTTTCTCAAAATTTTGGACCATATTCAGGCCCATATTTCAGGATTTTTCCTCGAATAATTGAAAACTATCCCCAATTAAAAATAGGTCACGGGAAAAAAAAAGCTAAAAGACCCCTATTTCAATGATATCTTGGGGATTTTTCAACGACCTGAGCCCTAAAAATATACCCCTTTCCGGAGAAATCGGGAACAAGCATACGTGTATGGTTGACCTCCTGAGTGGGGGGGGGGGGCGGGGGCAACACCTTACGTGGCTTCAGCATGGTTGTATCGAATGAAAGAGAGAGAGAGAGAGAGAGGGGGTGGGGGAAAGAGAGAGAGAGAAAGAGAGCAGGGGCGACGATTTATATAAAAAGAAACACGCTTTATTTCATTTAAATAACCACTTGATGCTTTTTTGGCAGGCATGGGAGAATTCATGCTTTTCATTAGCCACTTTAAGTAAGTTATATTATCTTCAGCTCTTTAAAAAAAAATATAAAAAAAAGAAGAAGAAAATGTAGTATCCATAGGGTAGACCGCCACAACTTCGCCCCTAGACCCTTTTTATATGAAATATGGAGACTGGCACACTCTTATACATGTATCACGCATATCACAACTCTGTATAAACACGGACATTGGTAAAATCTTGGTAGGTTTTGGGAATTATGAGTGGGCGGGGGCTCTGTCAAGGCCCACATAATAAATGTATTTAACATGGAGTGGCGTATCCAAATGGGCCTGATGCCAAGAGCCTTAGTGAGTTCATTTTGCCTGAAAGACATAATTCCCCCAATTTTACTGGTTTAAGATTACAATTTGATTAAAATCAAAATTCATTTATATTGCCACCCCCTGGTTGTCCCTTGGTCCAACAGTCGCACCCCCCAAAAAATATATATATAAATAAATAAAAAGGTAAATAAATACATAAATGAATAAATAAATACATGAAATAAATACAAAATATAAATAAAAAATAAAAATAGATAAAAAAAAAAATAATAAAAATGACACTACCTGTCACATGACATGAACGACATGCTTCTAAATTGCGGTCAGTATCCAGTTTAAGATTGTGAGCAGTTGTAATCATTTTTGCTTACAGGCCCGTAAATATGATTTTTACGTGAGGGTTCGAAATCTGCAAAAATGGACCAAAAGGTACATCAAAACTTTTTCACGTCACATCGGGCGAGCAAAAAGTTATATCAAAAAATTTTCAAATCACGCTGACCGCGCGATAAGCGGGGGAAGGAAGGTGTTCAAAATTTTCTGCCTACGGCCGTCAAAAATAAAAAGAGTACCTTATATTAGCTATAGGGGCAGGCTAAGGTCGTTCGATCGGTCCCAACAAAAATCATAAGCAACAATTTTTTTTCTTTGTATAGCGGACCCCTGCGTTCGAACCTCAGTGAAATATATTGGGAACATATTTTCATGAGAGACTTTTGCTTTTATAATGTAGCTTTAAATCTAATATGTCATAAAAAGCAATATAAAAAGACAAAGGAGGCCGTATATTTTATTACATTTTAAAAAAATGTGTTTTATTGTAAAAGGTATTTAATCCCAAAACTGCCCCATAACCTTTTAATAAGGAGTTTACAGTGATTCAAATTTCCATGATGGTGTTAATATTTAAATTCCCTTATAAATTGGTCACGGATTCCGATTCCTTGAGAGGTGGATGCCAAAATCTCAATTTCAGATTCCAATAATTTGTTAGGACACATGAGCTGAGTAAAAACGTACGCCCACATTTTTTAGGTCATATGATATAAAATTGCTCTCAGGGTGGGGAGGGGGTGTTGTGTTGTGAAAAGGAAATCATCCTTCGGTCTTATAATGAGTCATCAATTTTCAAATGAGAGTATTTGTACACTGTAAAAAAAAATGAGTAAAATCTTACCCAATACTGAGCAAAAAGGTAACTCGCGTGAAATTGAGTAAAAAATATTACTCATGCAGTAGAGCCAAATGTTACTCAGAAAAGAGTAACTTTTAGTCATCTATGTATCATTCCTAGCTTCGAAAGGAGTAAACAATTAGTTTACTCATTTTCTTGCGAGTTACCTTTTTACTAGCTCTGTTAAGCGTAAACAAAATTTACTCCGTTGGGAGTAAAGCATTAGTTTACTCATTTTCTTGCGAGTTACCTTTTTTTTTTTACAGTGTATTACCTTTATAGATTTATCTTATTTGAATGTATACCATCACTGACAATACGTGCAATGATTTACTTCTTCTTAACTGTATAGAATTGCCTTTTGAAAGAACAATATTTGTTAAATCAGATGTCAACCTGTATAAATAAGACGTGAATAAATGAATGAATGAATGAATGAATGAATAAATAAATAAATAAATAAATAAATAAAATAAATAAAGAAGAACCATGTGGGTGTTAAAGATATTTAAATTAATTTTGTCGGTCACCCGTTCAGATTTTATTTGGTTTTTCTTTTTCCTTGGGTGGGGGTGTACGTGTAAAAGTACAAAATTCCCGTTTTAATTTTCCCACTTAATTTTGGGTTCGGGTGAAACTGTCAGACCCCCACCCCCGGATACTCCTTTGATAATTTAATTGACACTCATTCAATCATTTTAGTATGTACATATTCGTTTAGGTAAAAAAAAACATAATAAACCTATGGATATTAGAACAATGTATTCTTCATAAAAATATATGAAAAATATTAATAATAATAAAACCTGCCACCCCCATTAACGCACATGTGCTCCATTTCTATATACACACCAGAAAATTTGGTAGTGTTTTATTAAATCCATTTGGAAACTTTATCATGCTCCCAAAAGTTCATTAAATCTGAAAGATAAGCCTAGTCAGTCACAATAAAGTATACGTGTACAGTATGTACGACATAACACGTGTATATACGGGTTTTCGCTATAATTGGGCGAAATTTTGGATTTTTCGTATATTACGCTCATAGGTATACCGTTTAATAGCTTTTAACAGGAAAAAGATTTTACCCCAATCTTTGTACAAATCATAGGACATACAAATGGGCAATTTTTCAGAAAGTAACAACTCTCAGCTCATTTTAGAAATTTTGATACATTCAATTAAAAAATGTGTAAAAAAATTATTTTTGGAAAAAAAATTCAAAAAATTACGTTTTTAAGTACAAAACTGAATTTATTTAATTTCAATTCTCACTAAAGTTAGCATTGTTGTAAAGGAAATTTGATACTCTTTCATATGAGACCCAACTCATTGAGTTTAGAGAATTATTTTAGTCATTTTCTTTAAAATACTATTTTTTGTAAAAAGGGCGGCTATTTTGGGCGCCCCCGCTTGTAGAGACCCTCATGTCACTTTACCTCCGAGTATTCCACCCTAGCGGTGTCGCTATGGGTACAAAGAACGCCTATTCGTCTAACAAAAAAAATTATGTAATTGCCTGTCCAGCTAATGTGGCGATCACAGTACCATCCGCGGGACCCGGACGGCGTATTGTGTCAGTTGTTTTGATAAATTCTGTTTGAGCTGCACGCGATTTTTATCTTCCGAACCGTTTACAAATTAATTACTTAAAATAAGCCTTGAACGTGCACTAATATATCCTAGTTTGCTTCATTTAAATTAAAAATCAAGTTGTCGCTATAAGTAATACTAGCCGATTGGTATGAGGTACCGACTCTCATCCAGAGACTGCTCTAAGTGGATAGATCTTACATGACTAATGCCTTGGTCACAAGCCGCCGTACGTTTTTTTCGGCCGTACGTTTTTTTTGGGAGGCTACGGTCGCTACGTTTTTCTGAAAACGTGGAGGGAAGTGGCAAGCGCACGGTGCGAGTACGTCAACGCACGGACTGCGCAAGGTGTAAGTACGTGGTCGGTACACCATGTATGGTAATGGGCGGTTGTGTGCATCGCACGTTGCGCACGTTGTAAGTGAGATGTACGTGCTTGTAACGTACGATCTCCGTGCGTTTGAATCGTTATCGTACGGAGGCCGTGCTTACAAGTGCACCTCACGTACGGTGTCAGTACTCACGCGCATGTTGTAAGTGCGTGCAAGTGCGATGAACGTAAGTTTTTGATCTCGATATTTGTGGTGAATAATGTATATATTTTTGTATTTATTTATATTTATTAATTTAGCATGTTTAGATTAATTTATTATATTATCATATTATGATATCATAATCAGTATACATAATAAACTGATATAAACCTATACCATCACAAGTATTGCATCATAGCTGATACACATGCTTTTTTCTTTTTTACAAACAATTTATACATTTTGTTTGGTATATTATGAAATGAAAGTTTTGTCTTTTTCAAATGGCATAGTAAAAAACGAACACCTTCTCTATAGAGAAGAAAGATTCTTTTTACGCCGTTGTAATGGAAGATGTGCATCAAAATGATTGATTATACAGCAAAACCTAATGAAATTGTATTAAACCTGTTTTTGCAATGTAAGACTCAATTTAAGCAACACTAGAAACAAATTTATCTTCTTTGAGTGTTGTTGTTGTTGTTTTTGTTTCTTTTTACTTTGACAGTTTCATGGTACATTTTGGCGAGTTTTCATTTCATGTATAAGCGAAACATTAGAACAGTTTCCGGAGAAACTTGAAACTTGTATCATGATTTTGTTCACGAAATCTATTGACTAAGTAGGCTACCCCAAGGAAAAAACAAGAAAAAACAAGAAAGAAACTTTTGGAGATGGAATTTATCAGTAAAAAGTAATAACAATCGTAAAATGAATATTTGTTTACGTTTATTGTTTATTCGAATGCTGTTGAAATGTTTCGCCTTTTGCAAATTAATATTGGGAATAAGTTAACTTTGTTTTTACGATGCTGTGGATCATCGTCATCATTATCAAAAAAAAAAGGAGGTCATCAAGGGGGGAACATCTTTATGCGATGGTACTCGGATGATACGTGCCAAAATGACAAGCAGTCATTAGTCATTATCCAGCAAAATATAATAAAAATTTTACCCAAAAAAAATAGATTGTTGTTGTAAACTACAACATAATTATGTTAATAAATTGACTATGATTTGGTGGAATAAAGTTGCATCAAACAGTATTTGCAATACAGGACTAAATTTGTCTTTGTCAACGTTAAAATTAAATTTCATCTGTTGGTGGTGCTGTCTGCCGTATATGCTATCTCTTTTGTAAACATTTTTTGCTGAGAAGTATGAAACATGTTTTAAGTTTTCATTTACTGATAATGCCCACCTCCCATAATTTTAATTTGGGGGGGGGGGGGGGCATTTGTTCTTTTTAAGAAATGACTTGTTCAAGTCATCTACTGTTCTCATGTTTGAAGATTTTCTTATTTCAGGGCATACAAAAATAGTCGACAATATTCAGGCCATCAATGACATGTAATATCATAAAGACTCATTAAAAAAAAAAATAAAATAAATAAAAATAAATAAATAAATTTAAAAAATGCAATGCTGCAATACTGTTTGACAGGTGAGGGGATTCTGTGCAACATTGAGACATACAGTATATACAAACATGTACATATACACATATTATCATAATTATATTTTATATACATACTAGTATATTTTTTATATATACATAATATTGAATACGAAACGTACGTCGGCTCATGCAGTAGAAATCAGTGCGCACAACGCGCGTTGTAAGTGCGGAGCACTTGCTTAGTCCGTACGATCCACGCGAGTTCTGCGTGCTCAATCAACAGTTGAAATGAGCAAGAGCAAAGTAACCGTGGGCAACGCACTTATCCCGTGCGCAGCACGCACGTGCCAAGTGCGCCGTCGGTACAGTAAGTGACTGCCGCAAATATCTAAAAAGACTTACGGAGTCGGCGCGTTGTGCGTGCTTGGCAGTGCCGAGGGCGTGCGTGCGCGCACGTGCGGCAAATCCGTAGCTCGAACGTAGCCCGCACGCAGCGAAAGTTCCTCCTGTACTAAAAGTTCTGCGTCGTGTCTGCGCACACCAAATTCCGTACCGAGTCGGTACTCACCACGTACGTGACGTACGATTTTTCCAAATTTTGCCCACGTTTTTGCACGTAGACAGCACGCACGTGCAAGTACGACGATATGTGACCAAGGCATTAATGAGATCCATCCATAAAACCGATAGTTTAGAGACGAATTTTGATACAAAATATTACGAATTTTGATACACAATATTAGTTTCATTTTGTACACCCATGCATTACACCCATTAGGAGAGAAATTACACTCATTTAAAAGTGATATTGATGGTCCATGTAATAGGAAACGATATGAGATGCTTAGTCCTAAATAAGCATCTATAAAGACCAAAGTGGTCTTTCCTGCGACAGCCTTCTCGTATAGTCTCATTAGGAACCTTTTAGGAAAGTCGCTTGGGAACCGTATTGCAAGAGGTCTGTCAATATTTTATTTGGAGGACTCTCTGAATATACCGGCAGAAACCTGTACGGCAAGCTGCAGAAATGCGCTCGGGTCCCTTCGGTGACTCCACGCCTGCCGGGTTGAGAAAAACGCCGGGAAAATCGAGAGCACACAGTCTATCTTCCCGGCTCCCCTACATTTAAAGCATAACTACTGGAAAATGTATCGGTATGCACATAAAATCATAAGGGAGTCGGCCGGGAACCGCACGTAAAGTTTAAAGTGTCTTTTCCTACTCACCGTACGGACCCCGGAATAGAAGCTTTTGGTGAAAGGAGGTATGACACAATAGTGGTCTCTATCCAAGTCGCTCTGAGGGTAAATCTCGTGCGAAAAAATATTGGTACCGCACTGTAGAGAAATTATAAAAAAGATTCCCTCGTCGTACGGGTCCCCGCCCACGAACTGTGATCGAGGCATAATTCCCAAATTACCGCTTCTTTTGAGTTCGGATAAACGGGCGCATTGGAAATACGATTTAACAGACAAGATTATAATAATACCATACTTAATCGTCTCTTGTCGAAAATATTTCCTTTTAACCCCTGTTTCACTCATGGGCGTCAATCCTGAGGGGGGGGGGGGGGACGGACGGGGGCCGCGTCCCCCACGAATTTTCAGGAGGCGAAATGTCCCCCGCGATTTTGGGGTAAAATCATATTTAGTTTTCTTCTTTTTCTTCTTCTTCTTCTTCTTTTCTTTCTTTCTTTCTCTATTTTCGTGTTTTTCCATTCAAAATTTATTTTGCACCATTCATCTTCTTCTTTTTTTTTTTTTATATGTATCTAAAAATTAAATGCACTTCTTTACGTTGATATAAACACAACACAAAAAGAAAGTTCCCCCTATTTCAAATATCAATATATTTTTTAATCAGGAGGAGTTAAAAGAATCTTATTATATGTCCATGTAGGGAATTTAATTAGCTACCATGGGAGAGAATTTTAGGAAAGATCACGAAGTCATGCTTCAGTGAGCAATGGTTGAATGCAAAAATGTCATTTTTTGAAGTTCACAAGCCTAAAATTACAACTTTGATTCAATGATATCGGACAAATTTTTAGATTTTAAACATTTCGGGTAACAGAATGTACGCAAAAACGTGCTTCCAAACACACGGAAAGGACATTTGCGTAAAATTTCATGGTTGAATGAGCATGCAGCAAAAATAAATTGCCAAAACTGCGATTTTTACTTCTTTGCCATGGTACAATTTAATTTGATGGAATTCATGTTTAGGAAGAGTGTTTTTAACTTTTGCAAAAAAAAAAATAAATAAATAAATAAAAATTAAAAAAAATTGAAATCACTTCACGGTTGAATGAACATCGTAAAATAATGAAGTATAAGAAAATAAGTAAGTATTCCTTCCATTTTGTACATTTA
The DNA here is from genome assembly GCA_940671915.1 of Paracentrotus lividus. NCBI lineage: Eukaryota > Metazoa > Echinodermata > Echinoidea > Camarodonta > Echinidae > Paracentrotus > Paracentrotus lividus. The sequence goes on from CALNVZ010003429.1 coordinate 2,734,712, forward strand.
AAATCATGTGAATATCGGTTTTTGTATTATTTTTATGACCGGTGCACGTGTGTACATGATCCTATTGCATTTATTTAAAAAATCATGCTTCAGTGAGCACGTGGTACAGGAAAAGCAGTTTTTTTATTTAGAGACCAAAATTACATTTATTACTTTGCTGAACCATAATAATTCGTTTGAAAGTATTCATTCAATTCAATTTTCGCAAAAATCCCGATTTTTCATGCTTCAGTGAACACAAGATATGAGAAAAACATGAAAAAAGAAGAAGAAAGTTTACGGCCCTACCACGGCTTAATGGCACATCCGATTTTTAATATGACCTAAGTTCCTGTTAGTTAAGGATCTCTTTATAGATTTGAGCCAAGTTTCAAGAATTAACTCAAAGTATAACGAAGAAAAATTGAAAATTAAAATGGGGAAAATTTGTTCACAATTGATTTGTTCCCCATTGACTTTATTTATAGAGTTTGAACAAAAAGGAAACAAAAGTCAAATATACGCGGGTGCGCGGTTCGAATCCCGTCCATTCCACTACAATCCTTTGGCGAGATATTAATCTACAGTTTGCCAGACTTGACCCAAGTAAGGTAAATGGGTACCGGTAGGAAGAAATTCCTCGAATACATAAAACGCTCTTTATGAGGGCAGCTATGGCTATAGCTGGGTAATAATAAAAGCTGCGCCACTGAATAGTTTACTAGATAGTCGGCGCATTATACATGTTATATATCATTATCATTATCATTATTACAAAACAGGTAAGCTAAGTTATGAACAACCTGAAGTTATGGATTACGTTACCTCGACATCATTGGCACTTGCACATACATATGAATATTGTACAGTGTCCCGTTCACTGCTACCCAGAACAGTTCCAGTTTGATCTCTGCAGGTTGTAACTACCAGAGTACCAATACCCGTTATAGAATACGTGAAGGACAGGTTTCCACTTGGTGACATGAAACGGTACGGGATTGAGAACGAACTCATACTACCAGGCATGCTGTTGAACCATCCTGATTGGAAAGCATCTGAAGTAACAAGACAAAAAAGAAATTATTATATCTATCTGTAAAAGCCCGTATTCCATAAATGTTCGACTTAAGCATGAAACTTAAGTTGTTTTTTTTTTGCTAAAATAAGTAAAAGTAAAGTAAAAGTATTTTTGCTTAGCCTATTTTTGACAGATGAGCATAATTTTTTTTGATTTGGGCTAAGTAAAACGTCTTAAATTGAGTTGCTCCTACAAAAATGCACATTAGAAAAGCGAATTCTTTCCTAACTTTAAGCCTAACTACCTAGTGGCTTAACTTGGATGTTGATTATATGGCAAGCTCATTTGAGGCCACAAATTAAACATGACAATATTAACAGAATTAATACTTTTGCTCAATGCTTTCTGAGCTCAGACAAAGTGCTTTAGTGTTTGGAATAAAAGCTAAGAACTTTTTTCCTGGACAAAATCTTAGAAAAGACTTAACTCTTTTTACCTATCATAACCAAACCTACTAGAGTGTCTGATCACTCTGCCACACTTATCGATAATATCTTTTCCAACATGCAGTCCCCTGCTCCTAGACCTACCTGCTAACAGTATTCGACTGTTCGGACATATGTGTACCACTATCCTGTATTTTGCAACACTTCTCTAATAGTTAACCCACTCCTGTAAACACGTCTCCAAAATAAATAATCCCGTAAAATACATAAAGCAGAAATCTTGAACTTTAAATAATAGTCTTAGCAATATCGACTGGCAACAATATATGTTATTGAGGAAGTTGACGAGGCGTACGATAAATTCATTGATTTACTCACTAAAGAGCTCGATACCCATATACCAATAAGTGAAAAAGCGAGTAATCACAAAAGACATCCAAGATCTCCATGGATAAATAAATCAATCCTAAGATCGATTAACCGAAAAAATAATTTATTCTATCGTTACAAAGCACATCAAACCGAATCAACCGCAATAAAAATACCCGATACAAAACATCCTTACAATGTATTACGTCAGGCAAAAAACAGTACTATTCAACTCAATTTCACATTCACAAAAACAATATTAAAACACCTGGAAAATAATAAATAGCGCCATCTACGAAAATACTAAATCACGCAAGAATAGAAAAAATAAAACTCAAAATAACACAGTCGTTAAAGATCCCGTATCGATGGTCCGAATCTTTAACACATACTTTGCCAAAATAGGACAAAATCTTGCAGACAAATTCCACCCACAAACACAAATTTCGTACCTCTTTCTACCCCAATCCTAATTCAATTTTTTCCTTCCCACAACTCGAGAAGAAATCATTGACATTGTAAAAAATATGAAAAATAAAAAAGTCGGTCACGATGGTATAGACAATTGCTACTAAATCAATTATTTTGTCCATTGCAAATCCCCTAGCCCATATATTCAATTTATCACATCCAATGGTATTGTACCAAATAATACTAAATTGTAAAAGTAATCCCAATTTTCAAAAAAGGTGATACCTAGAAACGAACAACTACAGAGCAATATCCTTATTACCATCCCTTTCGAAAGTCCTAGAAAAAATAATTTTTAAGAGGTGACATCTTTTCTTGTGCAAATGACATTATTGTGAATCTCAATTTGGATTCCGCGCTAAGCACAACACTACTCACGCAATTTAACATGTATAACAATATTGCCTGCAAAGAATCAGCGTCTACACACTGTGGAATATTCCTGGACTTCTCCAAGGCTTCGACACTATTAACCACGACATTCTTTTACATAAACTTGAGCACTATGTGTGCTTGGGAAGGCCTTGAGTGGTTCAGGAGTTATTTATCAAATAGAAAACAATTGTGTGAATTAGATAACAAATTTTCATCGTCCCGTCCATTATTTGTGTGTACCTCAGTAGTCCTTGACCTCTGCTGTTATCATCTACATCAATGACTTTACAAAATCCTCAAAAACACTGTCTTATATCTTATTTGCAGATGATTCAAATATTTATTCACATTCCAACCCAAATCATCTTCTATCAACAATAAACTTAGAACTTCAAATGTCTTAGAATGGGTTAACGCAAACAAACTTTCTTTAAATATCTTGAAAAACAAATTATATGTTATTAGGCAATACACTGCGAGACTTAACCAGGCGACTATTCTTATTGATGGAACACCCCTCACCAAAGTTTCATCTTCCCGATTTCTCGGTTTAACTTTCGATGACAAATTAAATTGGAAATCACATACTCTAAACATTTGCAAAACAATCTCCCGCAATATCGGTATAATGAACAAGTTAAAATACTTCTCCCTAGTTTTACCCTATCTTAACTATTGCATTATGGCATGGGGTAATTCAAGTCAATTTCATATTGATAAAATAACCACGCTACAAAAAAGGGCTTTAAGAAATATGCATAACACACATATACGAGCGCACACTGACCCATTATTCCTTAAGTCAAAAATTCTCAAGTTTTCAGACCTATTTTATTTCCAAACAGGGCAATTCATGTATAAACTAAAAAAACAAGAACTTCCCCACGTCTTTACAAGTACGTTTGCGAAAAATAGCCAAATACACAATTACCCTACAAGACAGGCTAATTGTTATCATATCCCGCGGACTCGCACTCTTTTTGCCTCTAAAACTATCGTTTTTTACGGACCGAAATACTGGAATTCATTAACTGAAGATATAAAGACTTCCCTGAGCTTAAACGTTTTCAAAAACAAATTAAAACAACAAATTCTTTCACAGTACACAGCAAATTCAAGATGAACAAAGCAGTACCCACCCACCCACCCGACCACCTCCCCATCCACTCTCTCGCCAACTTCCTCCTTTTCTTCCTTCACTTTCTATTTTCATATTCAACATACCCTTGTTATGTTCTTCCCCCTTTTTTTTTTACTCATGAATCATCTTTTCTCCCTCCCATCGTTATTCACTTTACATTATCATTTTGTAAAATAATATGTATATATGCGTAGAATTTATATTTGAATAGCACAACATAAAATAATGGAATTGCTATGCGTTGTATTTTTTTTCACTTTATAGGGGCATGTAATCTACAAGCCATGCTTTTTAACATGTCTCTTATTCTGTTTTTTCTTCAAATGCAACAAGATGTTTATGCCTAAGATTGTGCTTTAAATTTCAATTAATTTTGTAATACGTTGTTTTTAAGATTATGTTTACATGATTGTTATGTTATTTTGTTGTTGTTTTTTTTTCCTGAAAGAACGGAATGAATAAATACTGAATTGAACATTGAATTGAACCCTAACTTACCTGGGCTATTTCGCGAGCTCAAAGTCCTGGGGGGGGGGGGGGGGGGCATTATGACCCACCCCCCTAAGATCTCGGCCGCGGATCGCGCGATCGCGACGAAAATTTGCATGAAGGTAGAGAATGACATAATCTACGTGGTTGTATAGATAAATCACACCAAATTCATATATTTTATTTTATATGAATTAATTATGCTAATTTATTCATGAAATCATACTTTTTGCTCTAATTCACTAAATAAAGCTCCTAGAAAGCAATTTTTTTTGTGAAAATTTTCTTTATATCATTCCTAAGAATTGTACAAGAAAAAAAATTCCTGTAGAAAAAAAAAAAAAAATCGATTTCTTATGTATTTTATTGTTTTTTCAATTTCTTATGTATTTCTTTGTTTCTTGATGTTTTTATTTTTATTGTTTTTGCGACACAATTCGTCCGTGACATTATTTCGGCCATAAATAGCATCAAATTAAATGACTCTTGTCAATAAAATTAGAAATAATCACTCATTTATGAATTCTAGCTGAAAACACATTTTGTATTGACTGTGTACATGAAATCACGTTTTTGAGCAATTTTTGGTCTGACGAAAAATTTTCAAAATCGTGGAACGTCGTAACGGTACGCCCGATTTCCGTGAAAATAGTTTTAAAAGATGCGCAAGACTTGAAAGTAAAAAGTCAGTGAGCGGCGCGATCAAAAAAAATTCGCACTGCGGATTTATCGCGAAAAATGTCGAGAAGGGGGGGGGGGCATAATGGCCCCCCCTCCCCGGTAAGTTAGGGTTAAGCAAAATTGCTTAAGTATAGTTTATGGAATACGGGCCCAGGTCTAACATAGATAGTACTTAATTTCATATTTTTCTTTTTTTTTTTTTTTTTTTTTTTTTTTTTTTTTTTTTTTTTGGGGGGGGGGTGTTCATTTTATGCACAGTAACTGCATTAACCAGACTCACGATATGATTGCCTATTTATTATTACTTTTTTTTTTTTTTTAATCTTTAACAAAGTCGAGTGACAGTGATTTGCGCATGGTCATATTCAATTTAAAGTGGACATTTAGCTGACATTTTAATGTGGCGCTGTGCCTTTGTAACAAGCAGATTAGGATCTGAAATCAACACAAAGGCTTCTTTACAATACAACCAATTACTTACAATTATTTAAAACATTATATAATCCAGTTTTCTTACGCTGAATAATTGATCAAACAGGAATTTGCACATATGGGGCTATGGTGCTTTAAATACCTCTTATTGTTATATATAGTCATTCTTGTCATATTTCTTTATTTCTTTATTTATTTTTTTGCTTAAAGTAATTATCATGGACTACTCTAACATGGCATATACACAATGGTAATTTCGATCTAGTTATTTACTTGAATTGTTGCATTTAAGGCACTTGTCGTGTCACCCGCGTTTTGGATGTCGTGTCACTCGCGACACATAGAGGTGGGCCATTTTTAACAGAGAGGGACTGATTGATAAGAACAATTAATGTCAGAGAGGTACACTATTCATGTACATACACCAGCACTTATGGTACCCTTAGAGATCTACTTGGGCACAAATCCAACCATAACCAATGATGGTCAGAAACTCATGTCCTTTTTTGTCGTGTCACTCACGCACTGTTTTTTAATCATAATTTCCTGGACCAATTTTAAAATTCAAATCAAATCCAACTGGTAATGACACATGCAACTCCTATATTATACATAATATGGTAATCATGATCCATTCATAACCTACAAGTGCGGAAATATGCGCCATTCTATCAGTCCACATGTCGTGTCACTCATGTTTGAATATGACCACATGTAATAACACACTATAATCGGGATTAGTTTGTTACACATACCTAGAGGTGGGAATACCTTATGGATCATATTTACGCTTAATTAATTCTGATATAACCTAGTGTATTACGTAGCATCTTAGATTCTGATTCCTTACCCAAATAATGTTTCCAAAGCATACTCTAGCGGATTATAATGTTAAGTGCTGCAGCTTTCAGACGTGTTTTTAATATAAATTAGATATTTTAGACAAAATACACTATAACTCACTGTTTCGGCTTATCCACATTCCTTCCAAATTAGTAATGTTGCAGTCATCTCCATCAACAAAGTCACATGAAAAGTCTGGTAATTCATAGAACGAGATATATTGAATTAAATTTAAACACGATTTCATGGGCTAATAGGGGGGGGGGATATTTTTCAATTATAAAATGGGGGAGGCATCCCTGCTGGAAAGAACACAGTGTCCCACAGTGTGTTCACAGTGTATTCACATGGTCGTCTCTGTGAACACACTTAACATCATACTTCCAGCGCACTTAAAGTGAGTGTTAAAGACTCAATTATTAAAGACTCCCTTAAAAAGGAGTCTTCTCAATTAAAGAGTCTTGAAGCCAGTCTTTCAGCATTCAGACTCATTAAAAATTAGTCACGGGTTTGTTTGTACAGCGTGTCCCAAAAATGTCCCTCTAATTCATCAAAGGTCTAATTCAATTGTGTAAAAAAAAAAACTGCTCACACTGTTAAAAAAAGGACCAACAACACACTGTTAAAGAAGGTCCACTAACACACTGTTAAAACAGGTCCAATAACACACTGTTCGAAAAGGTCCAATAACACACTGTGAAAAAGAGGTCCAATAACACACTGTTAGAAAAGTCCAATACCACACTGTGAAAAAGGTCCAATAACACAATGTTAAGGTCCACTAGCACACTGAAAAAGGTCCAAAAACACATTGTTTAAAAAGGTCCAATAACACACTGTGAAAAATAATCACACACACTGTAAAAAAGCCCAATAACACACTGTAAAAAAATGTCCAATAACACACTGTTAGAAAAGGTCCAATAATAAAATTTAAAGAGTCAAAGACGATTGAAAATGTTTTGAGGCGCCAGGAATGTAATGTACGCATTCGTTGTTGACCCAGTTCTATTGAACCATTGGCGCGCCCGGAATGTAACATACGCGGGTATTGTATCACATTGTTGGCGCATCCGCATAAACAGGTGGTCATATGCGAATTGGAATGTGCGCGTTTATTTCTGCAACGCTTACAAACAGCGGCCGAGAATGCATCATTCTTCGTCGTGGTTTTATTGTGAACGGACGCTTATATGTTTGAGTGAAAATTTTCGAAGTGTTTTCGGAATGATAGCGCTGGAGATATGGATATTATGTGGCTACCTGGTGATTGTGCATGTATTTGGTGGACTGGGATTTATATCACTGAGATAAAGAATAAATAGTGCTTCAGTGTGAGGCTCTGCACATCAGTATTTCAGACATGTTAGCTTCCATACCCCAGAGGGAAAGACGAGAAAGACGAGTTAGCTGCTTATGGCAGGTCGTAGTACATTTTCCTTTTGTTCATTTTAGTAGTTTCGAAGTGTTAATTAACGCTTTATTCCGGTAAGCTAACTGTCTCAAAGCGAATTGTTTATAAGAAGACAATCCACCAGCAGGTGTTGAGCGCTATCTAAAAACAATTAGATATATAGGCTATGTATAGGCCTAATGTACTGAATGATTCTGAAATTCATCGGAAGTGAGTAATTGCAGCTCACTTGGCCAAATAAGCAAGGTATTTGCTTTTTGATAGACATGTATGCCAAAAGCTTATATGGTGTGTTCTATTCACAATGAGTTCAGTTATAGTGTTAAATTCATTCGATTGTTATGTGAAGCTTGGACTACAATGTGTATGATCGTAGGAAAGAAAAGTTGGTTGGAAAGAGATTGAAAGTCTCAAATTACGATACATTATGTAGTCCCACGTTACGTGGTGAATAATTTGGCTTACGACTCGGCACAATGGCTGCAGTCAATACAGGTCTAGTTGGAAACTTGTTGCCTACATTTGGACAATCGAATAATACTAGTCCGTATTCGAGTGAATGTTTTGGGCTAATTTTTGCTCTAGCCCATATCTGAAAACGTATTATGAATCCTTTGCCTTATGGTTAGGCACTTCGGAAGAAAAGGCCTTTAATTTGGTATTATGGCATTAGAACATTTCCTTTAGGGGATTTGATGGATAAAGGCGGTATATGTTGAGGATTTATTATAAAATGAATGGATAAATGAATTAATAAAAGAAAAGAATGCGTAACTTTGCAGAGGCTTGCAAAACTGTGACCTAGTATGGAGCCTTACTTTGTAAGTGCATATTTTATAATGAGTCAATTATGGCATTGGCTGGAATTGTTGATAATCATCTTAAAGCAATGCAAGACAAATTCAATGATATTCTTTCGAACTCAGAATTGCGCCCAGGTGTCTCTTTTGTTTCTTTGCAGAGCCATGCAGAGAAGAGAGCTCTCATTGGTTTGGGAACCCAGCGCATGACAGGGGAGATGGAGTGCTGGTTCGACTAAGCCGAGTGGAAGCCGGCCGTGGAGGAGGTTTCTTAAACCTATTGGCGCATATCATTGGTAGATCATATGGCACAGTGGAGCAAGGCTGACAGGATGACTTGCTACTATAGTACTAGCAGTTTGTGTTTCAGTGGTACTATTCAGGAACCAAATTCTATGGGAGCCGCTTACAGGAGAATTCCAGGCTGAAACTAATATTGGAAGTATGTAGAGGTGAACGCGGATGTTCAGGGCTAGTTGGATAAAAAGCTGCGAGATGAACCGCTATGCTTGACCTTGCCTGGCATCAAAAATATGATTATGAAGCGGCACATCCCTTTAATGTGGTGCCAAATGGTAGAGCCCACAGGACAGCAAGCACCTGCTAGCAAGGTTTGAGAGACAGAATTAAGCAAGGAAGTAAAATACAGGGAACTTGCTAGTTGATGCTTGATTTTTCTATTACCCTAGCAACAATGATTGTTGAAAACGTATCAGGACATCTCCCCCGGAGGACAACTACCCCGCAGGACAAGTCCCCCGGAGGACAACTCAACCATTCCGGATAACAGATCCACATGCACTCGTTAATTTTTGCTCCATTTGCGATTTTTTTTTTTTTTTTTTTTTTTTTTTTTTTTTTTTTTTTTTTTTTTTTTTTTTTTTTAAACCGAAATAGCCATTCATATAAATACAAAATCTTTGGCAATTTTTGTTTTTTTCCGGCGAAGGGTGTTAAAGTTTGGCAGCTATAGAGGCGTACTGCTATTGGAACCGAATTTTAACGTCAAAAGAGAGAGAAAGATATCAACTTTAATCTTAAATCTCCATAGGAAGATGATCTGATTAGATTTTAGAGTATGTAGGTCAATGGTCAGGCCCGTAACTAGGATTTTTGCGGGTGTTCGAAATCTGAAAAAAAATGAACCTTTTAAGGGGATGATTCTTGAGCGCAAAGCGCGAGCCGAAATTTTTGACTAAAAATGACCCGAAGCAGTATATTTTTACATTTATGGTTCTATTTTTGTTGTTGTTATTCTTTTACAAACGGTGACGATTATCTTTCTTTTAGCCCCCCCCCCAAAAAAAAAAAAAAAAAAAAAAAAGAGGTATTTTCAAGCGCGAATCGTCAAGTGGAAAATTTTATATCGCACCTCTTCAATTATACAAAAATACATGTACATAATTTGATACAAGGGTTTTGTTTCATTTTGTTTTGGCTTGTTTCAGCAAATGTATTAGAATATAAATGTTTTCATCGGATATGTTGACGGAAATATTTAAAAATTGGTTGATATACCGAGATATTTAATTTTCATCTACTTCTGGAGATATTTTCATACCAACACTAGTTGCAATAACACCCTCTTATGATAGCGATGACACGGCATGAATGCAAAGTTGTGCAAGTGCATACTTATGAACACACACCGTTCAGATATAACAATTGTCTATGAAATCTTAAACCTAATGACAATGATTGTATTACATTATTCGTTGAAAAATGACAAAACAAGTGATGATGTTGGAATTAAGTTTTGTGAATTTCTTTTTTGATAAATAAAAATTGTGTTCTCGTTTAAACTTTTGCGCCATTCTAATTTGTTAAGGTGTTGATTAATTAAAGCTAATTATCGTGGCTCACCACCACCCCCCCTGCTGAAGAGACGACTTAGGATATGTGGGCACCGCCCTTCGTGCTCTTTTTCTATCCTTGTAGCTTCATATTTAAGTTCCCCATTTTAGCATCCTTCTTTTTCAACATTTCTTTTATTCTTGCATTTTCATTAATTTCCTATTCGGAGGGTCACATTTCGTTGGGGTAACCTCTGAATCTGCCACCTAACAACCCTTATGACGGGAGGAGTAGCCATTCATAGATTGGAAGGGTGGTCAATGGATGATTAGCAATTAAACAACCATTCCCATCCACGCTTGTCATTACAGAAGGGTTACTCCATGCGAAAAGTATGTAATAATTGTAACAGAAAGAAAAACACAGGCTTGGCATAAAATCAATAGTTATAAAGCATTTAAGTTAGGGGAGATGTCATCCGCGGGAGTTGTCCTTTGGGGGGACCTATTCCTCCGTGGGGAGTTGTCCTCCAAGGGAGTTGTCCTGCGGGGGAGTTGTCCCCGGGGAGCTGTCCTCAGGGGTGTTGTCCCCGGTGGGAGTTGTTCCTCCGTGGAGTTGTCCTTGGGGAAGCTGTCCTCCGGGGGACTCTTCCTTGGGGGGAACCCTATGTTCCTCCCGGGGGGGGAGATGTCCTGCGGGGCCTGTCCTCCGGGGGAGCTGTCCTCCGCGGAGTTGTCCCCGGGGAGTTGTCCTCCGTTGGGGAGATTCCTAGAACCGTTTTGAAAATTATTTTGTTTGCTAAAGTATATTGGCATAGTGTTTTTCAGGCAAGCTTCCCGAGTCAATATAAAATTATGTCAAGGTGACCTCGATTTCAGAGGCGAGGAGGCCGAATTTTGGTTACCAAGCGGTAAGTTAGCAAAACGACCATAATCGGGCAGAATTTGTTTGGTTTGTCGATTGGCCTTACACAAAAGTTATTTGGTGAAGGATATATATATATATGTTATGGATATATACATATATGATGTGTCTGTCACTTCACAGCTTTGGCCAATACGAGATGTATGTTTTGGCCTGTCTCGTTTTTATGGTCAGGAGGGTGGTGCATATGAACAAAGCTTTAAGTCTCACTCGATGGCAAAGGCGGGGGATTGTATGCGACATTTAATTATGTCGATGTATCTGATAAATTGTCCACAGACAAAGGTTATTGGGTCAATGATACATATATATGTTACGAATATATTGGAGTGTGCTATGTAACACCCTGGGTGAATACTAAATAAATGTTTAGGCCTGCTTCGGTTTTATAGGCAGGGTGGTACAAAGCTTTAGGTCTCACTCGATGGAAAAGGCGGGGGGATTGTACGCAACATTTGGTTTGTCGATGTATTGTAGACAAAGGTTATTTGGTCAATGACATAATATATATGTGCGTATATATGTGTGTGTTATGGATATATACATAGATAGGAGCGTGTTATGTAATGACTTGGGTCATTAGGAAATAAATGTTTAGGCCTGTATCGGTTTTATAGGCCGGAGGGTGGTACATTTAAACAAAGCTTTAAGTCTCACTCGATGGCAAAGGCGGGGGGATTGTACATGATCATACTTTTAGGGCTGACTCGATTTAAGAGGCGGGCAGGCCCGTACGTCTTATACATAGCTTTATTGCACGCTATTATATAAATGTATAAATTGGAATTGGCTTTACCCGATTGCATAGGCGGGGAGGCTGGCAGGCTATTATATGCTTATAAGGATTCATTAGGTGCGAATATTATGTTGTGACACCTATAGTGATAATTTGAAAGTTCTTAAGTAAACCAGAACATTGATACTGGTGGTGAATGGATTTGCTTTGATATGCAAGTAATAATTAAAAGCCACTGTAGGGGGTAAGTGAAGGAGGCAAATGTTGGATTTGTGGGCCAATGTAGCAGTATATTTACATCTTGATTCGATTGTTTGTGAACTATTATGCCATGTATGTGAAGCTCAATGTTTTAGTGACGTCATATCTGGATTTACATTGATAATTTATGACAATGTTGTTAACTGATAGTTACCCACTGTGTTGAGCTATGGTGCTTAATTTCGAATCAATAGTAGGCCTACCCCCTTTTGGTCTAGCTATGGTGCTTATTTGGTCAGGAAGATGAAATGCTAGACCGGTGTTTCAATGGTGATATGTATTGAACAGATTGCTCCAATCGCAATGGCGGTAGTTTTGGAGTAATAGGCAGATAAAGTATATGAGTTCCATGAATATGGTCTTAAGAATGAAAGTGGCGAATTAGCTATTTGGCGGCCGATCATATATAAATATATGCTCGTTTGGCGGTAATTTGTTAAATTAGGCCATCAAATATCTAATGCATTGTCGTGTTCAAGTCTAGTGATCACTTATCATCTGATAATGTTTGACCCCACTCGATTTTTAGAGGCGAGGGGGTGCCATATATATTTAGTTGAATTTGTTCGCATGCCAATTCATAGGTTTCCGGCCCAATTTGAATGCGGGCGGACCTAGTTGTACCTACATATTAATTCTCAAACTCTGTAAACCGGGAGTAAATTATGGTGTCACGTTTTCATCTTACGCCTCATCTGATCTTACAGGAGGCGAGGCTGGTATATGGGTTTATGATTATTTGATGTAATGTGTTATATTATTTTGTTCTGTGTTATTGCATGGTATACTATGTTTAGGCCTCACTCGATTTCAGAGGCGGGGAGGTCGGTATATTATAGCTTTATGTCTCACTCGATTTCAGAGGCGGGGAGATGGTATAATATGGTAGTAATACGTTTTGGCCTGACTCGATTTCAGAGGCGGGCAGGCTGGTAACATGGTTTGATGTCTCACTCGATTTCATAGGCAGGGGGATGGTATAATCTTAACGTAAATAAATTATCCTGTTGGGCAATAACACATACATGAAATTGAATGATATACGTTTATGCCTTACTCGATTGCATAGGCGGGGAGGCTGTTATCTGTTTATGATGAAATTGAATGATATACGATTAAGGCCTTACTCGATTGCATAGGCGGGGAGGCTGATATATGTTCATGATATTTTATATATATATGTGATATGTTGTTCTGACACCTCAAATGATAATTGGCAATTAAGCGTCCATCACAAAGTTTCAATAAAGCCACGACATAACCGCAAATACTGTGTCTGTTATTTTGTCAGCCTGGAATAACACATTGTTAAAAAGGTCCAATAACACACTGTTAGAAAAGGTCCAATAACACACTGTGAAAAAAGGTCCAATAACACACTGTAAAAAGATCCATTACCACACTGTGAAAAAGGTCCAATAACACACTGTTAAAGGTCCACTAACACACTGAAAAAGGTCTAATAACACATTGTTAAAAAAGGTCCAATAATACACTGTGAAAAATAACCACACGCACTGTAAAAAACCCCAATAACACACCGTAAAAAATGTCCAATAACACACTGTGTGAAACACAACATGAAGCACATTGAGGTCGACATTGTGTTATTTCCAGCAGGGGTGGGATGAGATACAAATTCATGATATAATATCAGCATGGATTTCTCTTTTTTTTTCGATAACGAAATGTCCTTTTTCCCTTAACATGCATTGTTATGTACAATATATTATATAACAAGGACAACAAAGGGAAACTGGTAACACAAGTGAAATATTTTAATAGAGCAAATACCATGCGTGTAATTGTATCGTTATTTATTTTACGAGATTAAAATTCAGACATAAAACATTAAACGTTCAGACAGAAGAAAGATGACTGTACCTGCAATACATACACATATCTAAATAAATTATATAATTGATATGAATATATGCATTTATTTCTCGTACAGTAATCCTCCTCCAGTCTAAGTCTTCTTACCTGGTTCAATGTTGGCAGAAACGGCCACGAAAATTATCACCACAATAACTATGCGTTCCATGTTAAGTGTGCATGGATCCATTGAACGTGTGCGATGAAGAGGGTAGGTCATAATCAAGCTGCTCAATAAAACAAAATATAGTATGCGACTCTCAATATGCCGGAACCCATTCTATAATAAATTCCAAAACATGTTTAATTCTCATTAATACAAAAAGGACAAAGGCAAACTCTCTCTACAGTCTGTGTCAAATAAAATGGTACAAGTGGAAAACATTTTTTTATAGCATGAAGATAAATCACAACCTGGTATTGTTAAGTACTTTCACAAAGTAGGGTAATCACACTTTCATCTGCAATTTTTTCATCACATTTCTTGCAGTATTTTTTTTAGATATGACTAATTTTCTACAATCACGAAAAATCCATTTTTCGCACGCCGTCCCATGCCTTTGTGTATGATTTCGCATAATGACCATGAATTCAGCGCTCCAGAACAATAGAAGTGGGTAATTTCGATTTGTTCCTTGTTGAACAAAACTTAAAGGAAACCAATACCCAAGGAAATAATCACTTTCATAGGAAAGAGCATAATGAGAGGAGCAATTTAAAAAAAAGTTCAATCAAAATCGGTTATAAAAATAAGAGATTATGGAGTTTGAAAAGTCTCGTTTTACCTTCTATGGGGATCCTCAAATTGGCAGATCAGCTTCAAAATGGCGATTTTTGGACAACTCTCCATTGGGTACACACGAGTTAAATGATATGCACGCAAGGTTTTTTGGGAAGGCGTACCAAAGATGAGGTCATTTTTATTGAGAAAATGGTCATATAAATAATTTAATGGTTTTATGTTGCTGTTTAATGAATAAATATGTGCTATAAGTCCTACTCTTTCATAATTTACCATTTAGTAGAATATTGGGCACTTTGGCGTATTTTTTAGGAATCTTTTTCGCTATTTCGTACATCTAGTAAATCACGCGTACAAAAGTCGTCTCTTTTGTCATAGTCTCGCTCAAGGATTCTTGATTTTTTTTGAGCTGACAAATTTTCTATAAGTCCCTTAACTACGAGTCCTTTAAATTTAACTTTGCTGTGATAATTAAAACGATAATCCATCGACAGAATTTTGAATGTCTGTTTTTGAAGAGCGTTAATTTAACACGTGAGCCTATGGGCGTCTATTTATCGTGTGCCCCTTTAGCGAGGCTAGATTAACGTTGTAAGGGGGGTGTCTTCTGTCTCTGAAATCGTCAAAACTTACTCGGCAATGCTCGGAGAACGTTTTATAGACTAGAAACTCGGACATTTGGTACACTCAGTGGATTTAATCATCATTTTCGGTCTTCCGTATATCAACCGTCAAATAAAAGACAAAATAAGAACTTTGCTCTGTATAAACCTCTGCCCGTTATTTTTTATTTATGTGAGCGTCGACGTGACAAATAAAGAGCAAGCACGGGGGGGGGGGATCGTTTTTGTATTCAGTTCCACATTCCTGCTTTTAATCGGGGGGGGGGGCTATGGTAGAAAGATAGACAGAGGGGGGGGGGCCTCTTTTAAAGATGCAAACACTAATTTTGATCGACCTGCTTGTAAACCAATAACTAGCTTGCCAGTTTCGGCATCCTTTGGCATCCGGGATCGCGCCCCGGACCCCAAATATTATTTTTCAACAAGATTGCTGTTATTGCGCGTTAATTGGGTCGGCACGGGTCTGTTTTTCACTCCTGTTGCAAATTCCTTGCTTATACAAGGAATGCTTGGTATCAGTTTTATCATTGATCAAACTCTTTACATTAAACACAAAACATACAATATTTTTTAAATATGACCCCCACTTTAGCGGAGGCTAGATTAACGTTGTAAGGGGGTGTCCTTCTGTCTCTGAAATCGCAAAACTTACTCGGCAATGCTCGGAGAACGTTTTATAGACTAGAAACTCGGACATTTGGTACACTCAGTGGATTTAATCATCATTTTCGGTGCTTCCGTATATCAACCGTCAAATAAAAAGACAAATAAGAACTTTAGCTCTGTATAAACCTCTGCCCGTTATTTTTATTATGTGAGCGTCGACGTGACAAATAAAGAGCAAGCACGGGGGGGGGGAGTCGTTTTTGTATTCAGTTCCAACATTCTGCTTTTAATCGGGGGGGGGGCTATGGTAGAAAGATAGACAGAGGGGGGGCCTCTTTATAAGATGCAAACACTAATTTGATCGACCTGCTTGTAAACCAATAACTAGCTTGCCAGTTTCGGCATCCTTTGGCATCCGGGATCGCGCCCGGACCCAAATATTATTTTTCAACAAGATTGCTGTTATTGCGCGTTAATTGGGGTCGCACGGGGTCTGTTTTTCAACTCCTGTTTGCAAATTCCTTGCTTATACAAGAATGCTTGGTATCAGTTTTATCAGTTGATCAAATCTTTACATTAAACACAAAACATACAATATTTTTTAAATATGACCCCCACTTTAGCGGAGGCTAGATTAACGTTGTAAGGGGGGTGTCTTCTGTCTCTGAAATCGTCAAAACTTACTCGGCAATGCTCGGAGAACGTTTTATAGACTAGAAACTCGGACATTTGGTACACTCAGTGGATTTAATCATCATTTTCGGTGCTTCCGTATATCACCGTCAAATAAAAAGACAAAATAAGAACTTTAGCTCTGTATAAACCTCTGCCCGTTATTTTTTATTTATGTGAGCGTCGACGTGACAAATAAAGAGCAAGCACGGGGGGGGGAGTCGTTTTTGTATTCAGTTCCACATTCCTGCTTTTAATCGGGGGGGCTATGGTAAAAGATAGACAGAGGGGGGGGGCCTCTTTATAAAGATGCAAAACTAATTTTGATCGACCTCTTGTAAACCAATAACTAGCTTGCCAGTTTCGGCATCCTTTGGCATCCGGGATCGCGCCCGGACCCCAAATATTATTTTTCAACAAGATTGCGTTATTGCGCGTTAATTGGGTCGGCCACGGGGTCTGTTTTTCAACTCCTGTTTGCAAATCCTGCTATACAAGGAATGCTTGGTATCAGTTTTATCAGTTGATCAAACTCTTTACATTAAACACAAAACATACAATATTTTTTAAATATGACCCCCACTATAGGGTACACACGAGTAAATGATATGCACGCAAGGTTTTTTGGGAAGGCGTACCAAAGATGAGGTCATTTTTATTGATGGAAAATGGTCATATAAAATAATTTAATGGTTTTATGTTGCTGTTTAATGAATAAATATGTGCTATAAGTCCTACTCTTTCATAATTTACCATTTAGTAGAATATTGGGCACTTTGGCGTATTTTTTAGGAATCTTTTTCGCTATTTCGTACATCTAGTAAATCACGCGTACAAAAGTCGTCTCT
Source organism: Paracentrotus lividus (assembly GCA_940671915.1). NCBI lineage: Eukaryota > Metazoa > Echinodermata > Echinoidea > Camarodonta > Echinidae > Paracentrotus > Paracentrotus lividus. The sequence continues at coordinate 2,752,251 of CALNVZ010003429.1, forward strand.
TTTGTCATAGTCTCGCTCAAGGATTCTTGATTTTGTTTGAGCGACAAAATTTTCTATAAGTCCCTAACTACGAGTCCTTTAAATTTTAACTTTGCTGTGATAATATAAAACGTATATCCATCGACAGAATTTGGAATGTCTGTTTTTGAAGAGCGTTAATTTAACACGTGAGCCTATGGGCGTCTATTTACTCGTGTGCCCCCCATTGGTTTTGTACACAAATTTTCAGATTTCCCCGTTTTGTTCAAAATATGTCTTATTTACTTCTGAGCTCAAAATATGTCATGGGAAAATTATTTCACACACATATGTTGAGCTCAGAGGAGGTAGACATATTTTGAAAGAAAATGGGGAAAATCTGAAAATTTGTGTACAAAACCAATGGAGAGTTGTCCATAAAATCAGCCATTTTGAAGCCAATGTTGCCAGTTTGAGGATCCCTATAGAAGGTAAAACAAGACTTTTCAAACTTCCGTAACTTCTTATTTTATAACCGATTTTGATGAAACTTTTTTAAATTGCTCCTCTGATTGTGCTCTTTCTTATAAAATGATTATTTCCTTGGGTATTGGTCCCCTTTAACATAACTTTGTTCTACGAAAGCAAATTATACAGGACAAAGCGCATCAGCATGAAAATCGTTTGGCTTTAATATGGTACCACAAACCATATCAATTCTAGTTGTAAACTTAAGAGATAGAGGGCGCTACCATTCTACTCAAAGCGAACGCTCCCATTTACTTTTTCTTTTGGACAGTTTTTCACTTTATTTTCTTTATTGTGGCGAGCAACTACCCTTTCAAAGAAATGATCAATTTGATTGAGTACGCTCACAGTCTGATTTTTCAGAAATAGGATAACTTATTGCAAGGGAAAAAAAAGTCCTGTCACTTGAATCAATCCGAAAGCCTGGTCAGAACATATTCCTGTACAATATGGCCAATTTTGAGCCCAGAACATCATGCGCTTCAAAGTCTTGCTCCTCAATGACGCATAATTATATTACACTTTAATGATCACACGGTTTTTATTAGGTTGGATTCTCAGCTTTCCATTAATGGTATATTTATTTCAATTGGTTAAAAAAAAGTCCTGTCACTTTGAACTATTATAAGAGATTTTTTTCTCGATTGGTCAATGTTTACGCAAATCACATGCATATCGCATAGAAAATAATGCGAACGGCGTCTTGGCGAGATCTCTTGGTTTGGAGCATCAATCTATGTAAAATACAGGTTCTGATTACACTTCAGCACAATCATGTTATAGGCTTTCCAAAATGTCTTTTTCTCATCTGGTCTGAAGCATCTACTAATTAAAACCATGAGAAAAGTTCATAAATTTCTTTCACCTCCTCGCAGTATTTGCTCCATCACCGGACGGCGATACCATTCGAATGCAGGGAAGTCTTCTTACGCGAGTTTTGTTATTGCAGCCAGCTGTATAGATTCTGCGCTTCTCAGCCGTATTTCCAACGTCTCTTTGTTGCGTCTGGCTCTTAGATAATGGACCCGCCTTGTTTAATTACGATTTAATGCCACACATTGGTATACGTTAACTTTACATTTTACATAGAGTAAATGATATGCACATAATTTGAAAGATTTCACACCTAAATTATTTTTTCCCGGACGTACCATTTTTTTAAACACAGACTGTAGTATCTCTTTCCGTCGTGCTAGTTTGTTCCTCCCTATAGATTGTGTATACATTTTTACAAACAATAAACGGTAGGTTTCGGTTTATGGTTAATTATAACCATTTAGGCTGGTTATTATCAACCAAATGGAACGTGCTTTTTCTTCTTTTATTGACTTCCAATACCGCGAGTGCATATATTGGTTTGTTACCAAGAGAACAGAATAATGATCACCTATTTCCTCATTTGAGTTTAAACTAAGATTGCAGAACAGGATTAGGCTGAAGGGGGGGGGGATACATCGTCGTACAAAAGTTCGAAATGATAATATAATACAAGTTATGCTCACCCACCCCCCCCAACTTTTTTTGATTAGCACACACATGGTGTCCTCATACTTGTATGATATATATTTTTGTGAGGTTATTTGTGAAATGAAATATGTGCAAATCCTTAATTTTACAGGGTATAGCTGCGAGCGGGAACAGAGAAGGGGGGGGGGAGAGGTTAACATCTGTAGTTACAGTTGCAGAAGTCAAGTTGGTTTTGCCTGCTAAATTACAAAACGGGAAATGCTATTATGATTGTTAACTGTGTTTGTGGGTGGGTTGGTATGTGTTAGTGTGTTCGTGAGGGTGCCCGTTTGTGTGTGTGTGTACATATTATTACTTCAACAATTGCTTTAATCTTTCCTCCGTCCACTTGGCACAATTGAGATTTTCCAGTGTTCTAAAGATTGTCTGTTATCCAGTCATGCCTGCAATGATTGAAATGCTGGTAGGATGATCCCATCAATACAGTATTATGAAATTTATGATTCAATGTTCATACTTTAACATCAAAACCTGACTCTGTACTTTCTTGTCTAATATCCTACGCTCTAAAACCACTTTAAAGATCCCCTTTCTGTCTAGAACGAATGAAACATATGATTATTACCACGTTCATCTCGTTCATCCAGTATAAAAAGTAAAATGTACAACGATATGTGCCTACAGGTACGACCTATGTCCTTTATCTTTTCGCGCTGATGATTATGTTGTGGTTAAAACGAAGTTAGGATTTTAAGGGGATTTGTCCTCATTATCTGTTTTTACTTTATCATTTTCACACTTGAATTGAGTGTATTCAGCATTCCATGTATGGGAACATCTGCGACATTATATTAAATAATAATAGTTATTATAGCATATCTTCATTTGTTTATTTTATCGTAGTCGTGCGCATGATGCTAATTTACAAGTACAACAGAAACAATTAAAATAGGGTGTAAAGGTCAAAAATAATCCCCATAATAATCCATGAATCAAATTTTAGATAGTAAGAACTAATATAGAACAAAATTTTATCCTCATAAACATAAAAAAAAAGGTCATCAAAAAAAAAAAAAAAAAAAAAAAAAAAAAAGCAATTAGGTAAATAACACACACTCGATGTAGCACTCTTAATTAGTCCCATTCTCACCCTCGCTTCATTCATTTTCATTTTCTTCGATTTCAAATTTTCCAGGCAATTGTGAATTATCTTATCCTGCTTTTCATAAACTTTCAGATTGCATTGCATTATAGGTTTTCCACTTTTGTCGGCAAACGTGTACAAAAGGCAAAAATGACCATAGATTTGTGATTTCAAGCCTTTTCAGCGCCCCCGGCCCCCACACTTTCGGCTCAGTCTCACCACAAAAAAAAAAAAAATAAAAAAAAAAATAAATAAATAAATAAAATAAAAAAATTAAAACGAATAAATAAAAATAACGCTCAGCCGCCCCTGACTAAATACGGTCTATTGGTTTTTAAATCGGCACGATCGAAACGTAACTTTAGTGAATTTCAGAAGAATGCAACAGCTTTATTTCCGTTCTTTGTTAAGTTTCTATCATAAAATCTTTCATAGTGAGTACAATGAGTTGTATCCTTTCGGCGGGCATCCAGTAAGATTTCATTGCTTTGATCTGCCCAAAATGATTTTGATATAATATATTTCAAATATTCATACCTATCTTGCGTGGCTATTTTGTATTGTGTTACATATAGAAAAGGAGAATAGATTGCTTATTAAAGGGATTAAGTAACTTCCAAAAACAAGTGCAAAAGAGATCGAAATTAATAAAATTCTATCGCTCTGACCGTAAAAACAAACTACTGCAAGTTTCAGATCAAATGCAAGTCATTTACTATCTTAAAACAGTGAAATTTCAAACGCGGCCGAGGATACGGCTGCGCATGATTAATTTATACCGCTCCGTTGAAAGCTTAGCCGCCCGGTAGGCACGGCGACTTGACAACAGGAAATGCGGTGAAAACCACGTGCGCTGAAACGCACGCGGTTTTGTAAAGCGTCTCGAGGCGGGTAGGAAAATTTGAGTATAAAATCTTAGATATTTCGAAAGTAGAGCAGGCAAGTAGACTGCAATTTTTAAGGAATACCAGAGTGACCTATGTGTTCATAATCATGATGGCAAAATGAGCTAAATCCAAAGTTTGCAATTTGAATATCATTCAATGATACTGCATCCCTTTAATGCACTGTCCATCATAAAGGTGGAATAATTTTGCTCCGTCTTTAATTTCTGATATTTTTTTTTTCTTTCAAATAAAGTTTTGGCAACCCCCATGATGCCCATTTTTTGTCATTTTGGGGCCCCTTTTTTGTTTACCCGGCCGATCAAGCCCCCTTAGTCCTACCCCGAGAAAACGCGTCTGAGATAAAATGTTTATAATGTTCTTTAAGTTAAATGTAGATTTATTGGGATAGGCTTATGTCTCTTGTCTAGTTGAGGGGTTGAAGTTAAAAGTGTGATTTGTTAAAATTCGGAATATTTTATTTCACCTTTATGCGAAAAACAAAATAAATAAAAAACAACCTTTAACCCTAAATTGTTATCATTTTCCCCATATTCTTTTTTGACCTTGATGACAGGGTTTTTAATGGTGACTATGCATTATATTTTATATTGATGTATGTTAATCTGAGATTTTACAATATAATTTTGGGAAGATAGAAATTTTCATGGTGTGAAAATGAATAAAATCCATGTTGAACCATAATCAAAATAACATAGACAAAAGAATCTAGCCTGTAACCATACAACTAGATTTAACTTAAAGAATACTGATAATGACAACTCTATACCTCAGACGTGTTTCCTTGGGGTAGGACTGAGTTGGTCTTGGTGAGTCGCGTAAACAAAAAGGGGCCCAAGATAAGAAAAAATGACAAAAATTGCCATCTTCGGGGGTGACAAACTTTTTTGGAAGAAAAATCCCCGGGAAGTGTTAAGGGAACGTCCAAGAAAGAGCCAGGATCCCGAAGCTTGAAAGCGGTGACGAACACATTCAAGAAATTAAAGCCAGAACAACATAATGTCGCTGGAGCCAGAAAAAAAAAAATTCTACCATTATGATGAACAATGTATTTTATTTTATTGAGAACCATGGAAATTACTATTCCACTTTTATCATATTATCATTATGATGAACAATGTATTTTATTTTATTGAGAACCATGGAAATTACTATTCCACTTTTATCATAATATCATAATGATTTTTTTTTAATTAATCACTAATGAAATTAAACAACTAAAAAATGAAGGATTGCAATACATTGCAAAAAGAGAGACGAGAATATAAAATATCTTGATACACAGATTGTTTTTTTTTTTAATCCAGTATTTATTCAATTTCTTACGAATTAAAGTCAAATGGTAACCATTGAAGTGTCATAATCATAATAAGTTATATTGTGTTTTCCTCATGAAATATAACCGAAGTCTAAAGATAAGTGATTTGACAAAATTCATATTTTTTACTTTTTTTTTTTTACTGAAATGCTAAATATTTTATCAATGAGTTTGTTGGGTTATCACTGTAAACATGAATTAGTCATTTTGACTAAGACAAATTAGTCCTGCCGTATGTCTGAAATGACTAGAATTAAATAGTCAGATGACTAACGTTTAGTCATTTCAGACACTTTTGGATTAAGTCAGATGACTAGAATTAATTAGTGAAATGACTAAAGTTTAGTAATTTCAGACACTTTTGGATTTAGTCAGATGACCACTCCATATTGGAAAGGTGTCTTAATTCCAAACATAAAAATATGAGACATAATGTACTGTAAGCTAATATATAAGTAAATTGCAATTAAATATGTGAAACAATAAAAACAAATACCCTGCAATGAAAATAATATTGCAAAGCTCTAATTAAAGAAATATTGGCATTCAATTGGCGAAATTAACCATTTAGTCCAATATCTAAAATACACTCCCTCTAAAAGGTGAGATTGTTATTAAAAAATGATTTTCATGTACAGATTCAAGTACAGAATTATAGAACATGAAGTGAAAATACCTCAGATCTAGCTGGAGAAGCTTTCGGTGTTTTGAATCCATTCCAGTACCTCTCTTTCAGAAAGTTGAACAAATGGCTCAGCATGATCACCTTCATCATGTAAAAGGGGGAAAATATATTATGTTATAAATTAAAATAATAGGAAATATTGTTAAGTACGTGTATACATTGCTCATGATCATACATTATTGCAAAATATGTGAACAATTATAAAAACAACTCAACGGTAGGCCCTATAAAAGAAGCAGGGATCGTCTGACGAAGAAACACATTCTATGAATCTGGAGCGCGTGAAAGCCGATGGGTCTGTAAGCTGTCTGTCTTCGTAGGATAGATGTAAAGTGTTTGAGTTATACTTCTGTTTGCGAAGCTTCATCTGTGACTGTGGTTGACACTTTTGCTGTACTATGTTGAGTGTGATAGAGATGTTGTAGATACCATGGAGATGTCTGGCATTCTGCATGAAAAATTAATGAAAAATAAATGTTAAATAAAAAATGTTTTTATTTATTTCCTTTTTTTGGGGGGGGGGGAGGGGAGCTGCACCACCTCATCTTTTACAAATTAAAATTCGATTCGGCAAGAGTTCCTTTTGCGACAGCTACCCAAATTGAAAAATATAGGCCTACAAGTGGAAATTGTTTATAATAATATTTTAAACATAGACTAGGGTTAGGGTTATGGTTAGGGTTATATTAAAAAACAAAAAGAAGACATTTTAATAATAAAAAAATAACAACAAAACACAACCTCCAGTTTATTTAGTCAAAAAACACAAGAGGAATAGCAGGAGTCGAACCCGAGTCACCAGCCTCACTGTCTCACTCTCACACCACTACACCAACGAGACGGCTTGCGCACTGCCGAGGATTTTTTAAATTTTTGAATCAATTTTGAATAGCAAAAGGTTGACGTCCAATAATTATAGAGACGCATGCGCACAGGTGTGTTGTTATCGATTTTTTTTTTTTGATTTTTTGATTTTTTTTTTGAGTGGCTGTCGCAAGAGGAACTCTTTCCTTTGATTCTTTACATGAATATAGTCAATGATACTAATTATTGATCATCATATCATAACTATAATCATTCAGCACACCATCCGAGTATAGAGCGTGTTCTGCAACTACAAATTACTAGTATTCCATGATTTAAGCATACAACTAACGTGGAATTGAGCATGTGGGGCTACAATAAAAATTTAACATCAAAATTTCTTCCATGTTCGGAATTCGCGTTAAAAATAGAATATGACATAAACTTACCTTGGTCTTTAAAAACATTTTCAACGATATCCTGAGATAGATCTAATTCTTCATGTTCTTGGGCGTTCCATTCGAATTTGTTTTTACCATGTCGGCATGTGTCCGTGTGGTTTGACCGCGAATCACTGTTACGTGCGCCGTAGGCCTAGCCTCCGACCATAAATAAGTCATTTGTAGGTCTACATGTCATTTGTTAGTCATGTGACCAATGTAAATAAGTCATTTTTTAAAGGTCTTGTTTATATTGGTCAAAATGACTTACCTAAACTAGTCTTGACTGAGGTAATTAGGTCACTGAGACTGGACTAATATAAATTAGTCGTTTTAACTAATTTATAACCACCAATGACTAATTTATGTTTACAGTGTAGCGATTATGAGTTTCGGAGTCGCAGAATCGTCAAAACAAAGTCTCTTGCATCTAGAAAAGCAAATATATGACAAACATTTTTTTTAATATTTTAGTGCACCTTCTCCAGACATGAACTCATTCATTTCTTTTTTCTGTATTTATTTAGATTTCACCAGGGTAGCCCATTCAACAAAAGTTTGTTTTCTATGGGGCCTTATTAAAACATTACAAATATATGAGACTCATCATATCAAAATCAGACACAAGTCGCCAGAAAAGGTTCAAATATTGCATCAAAACAATCCATATTTCATGAAACATTGAAAATTCAGAAAATACAAAAAAATAATCCCCAAATAAGACAATTTTTATTATTTTGCCGATTTCCTTGACAGTGTGCTGAATTTCCTCGGCGACGTGTGTCTGATTTCGATGTGATACATCACATACATTCATAAAAACTGAAATAGCAGTATGAATGCAAGAATTATAATATTACATATTAAAAAGGATTATGAAATATTCAAAAATCGAAAAATATTAAGCAGTGGCAATCATGATAACTGTATAACCGTTAAAAAATGTTTCAATGGCATCTCTGCGTTCATTGAGTCTTCACTACATTCAGAGTCTCAACAATACTCAAATGAATTAATTCTCACCAATTTTCCAACCAATTTTCCAACCTGCACAGTGTCTCTTTATTCATAATCTTCACTCCAACACAATCATATATAATACAGAATGACATAATTTTAACAAAAGAAAACAACCTGAGAAAGACGGAGGAGTAATAGTGTATATCAAAGCGCACACGTTATTAAATAATGTTTTTACGTTGCTTTTAAAGGTTGCCGCGGAAGTCAGGTTTGAAAGAGAGATTCATACAGATGGTCAGGTATTGGCAAAAGCTCATTTCCTCGTGTTTTCGCGGATAACCTTACAAGTTTTCTTCAAATCCAGAGTCGAAAATTATTCGATTCTTGTAAATAACAATTTGTATTTGAATGTACCCAAATCCAATTTAATACATTTAATTTGCGACCAACAAAAAAAAAAAAAAAAATAAAAAAAAAATAAATAAAAAAAATAAATATATATATATATAGTAAATAGTGGTAGAAAAATACGCGTTGGGATTGGATAGATCAGTACCACGTGACCTACCTTCAATTTGTTATATTGTACATATGTACAATATAACTTTCGGTTTTTGAACGGGAAAGCCCGTGTTAAATGAATGGGGAGTGTATCGATTCTATCGATTGCCAGGTGCGTTTGCCTCATTGCAAGCGCGTAATAACAGTAAAATGGTGCGCACAGCAGCTTATAACAATAGATACGCTGAGCAACAATCTACGTCATAATAGCTAATTTAGCACCAAAATTTTGGCAAAGATAAAACCAGATTAGGGTCAGTCAAAGATCTCGGGGTGTATTTACTATAATAGATAGTGAACGCTCCATCTTGCAACATTACTGGACTATATGAACTCCAAATACTAAATAATCTCTCGTGCAGATCTATTTCACCTCGGCCTGCGACCTGGGAGAAACAAATCTGCTCTCGGAATAATTTTGTATTTGTTGTACTTATAATCCAGTATATTACGCGATAGATTGTACACTATTTATAAATATATATATATATATATATATATATATATATATATATATATATATATATATATATATATATATATATATATATAATTCACACGATATACATTAACGTTCTCATATTTGTCATTCGTATGAATGCACACACACGCATTGTAATCATGATGTTATTATTTCATAAATGTCCACCTCAAAACATAAATATTCGAAATATTTTAATCGTGAACATGTAAGCTTAAATAAAAGATTGTTTTGGTTTGTTTTTATTTGCGTGTTTGTTCGTTCATTTTTTTTTTCTTTTTTGTTGTATGTTTGTTTATTATTTGTTGATTTTTCTTTTAAATTTGATGCTCAACATATTAACTCGACCCTTTATTTGCCCCGGCTGATTTAAAGTTCTGATACTGTTTTAGGGCTTCAACAATAACGTCATCGTAGATTAAAGAGTTCGTTTTATCTGCTTCGACATCGCTTTCAGAATGAGTAAATGGCACTTCATAATCATATCCATCTCCATCAAGTCCTGCTCCTTCGTTCATGTCCTTGTAATGCATCACTAATGGTTGTCCGTGGGTTGCATGATCATATACATGTGGTGTATCGGGGTTAATCAACCCCATGTAACCTGAAGTCCCACCCTGCATTGATGTGCTGACTGGGATCGGTTGGTCTCTAAGTTGGATGCTATCCTGTTGAACTTCACTATCTACAGCAAGTGCTGGATGATTTGTAGAAACGGTCGGCTTTGGATTGGATTGGATTGCTTCTTCATCGCTTTCAGAATGAGTAAATGGCACTTCGTACCCATCTCCATCAAGTCCTGCTCCTTCGTTCATGTCCTTGTAATGCATCACTAATGGTTGTCCGAGGGTTGCATGACCATATACATGTGGTGTATCGGGGTTAATCAACCCCATGTAACCTGAAGTCCCACCCTGCATTGATGTGCTGACTGGGGTCGGTTGGTCTCTAAGTTGGATGCTATCCTGTTGAACTTCACTATCTACAGCAAGTGCTGGATGATTGGTAGAAACGGTCGGCTTTGGATTGGATTGGATTGCTTCGTCATCGCTTTCAGAATGAGTAAATGGCACTTCGTACCCATCTCCATCAAGTCCTGCTCCTTCGTTCATGTCCTTGTAATGCATCACTAATGGTTGTCCGTGGGTTGCATGACCATACACATGTGGTGTATCGGGGTTAATAAACCCCATGTAATCTGAAGTCTCACCCTGCATTGATGTGCTGACTTGGGTCGGTTGGTCACTAACTTGGATGCTATCCAGTTGAACTTCAATATCTACCTCGGCTGCTAGATGACTTGTAGAAACGGTCGGCTTTGGAGAACCACTAGCATTCTTTTTGGATCTGAATTAAATTGGAACAAGTGAATACAGACATGGTGTTGTGATTTTTTTTTTTTTTTTTTTTTTTTTTTTCAATTTAAACAGCAAGTTACATATTGACTATGTAATGGATTAATACATTTTCCAAATAAAATTTCATTTTTGCTTTGCGATGAAGTTGAAATTGTGCCCTTAAAATCTATTTTGAACCTTTGTGGTGTAACTATTTTTTAAACACATTTTTCGATATCATTGTATTCTTTATAGTATTATACTTAAAAATTATCACTTGAAAGGTCCACAGTATATTCTCATTTCATGAACCTATTGCATATAATATTTGCAATTACCGAAGAAACCGGCGACATAAAACGATGCCAAGAAATAAGCAGCAGATCACAAAAGTGGTAATAACTGAAGATATTACAGAAGCCGTAATAGTCCCGAAAGTTGGTTTTGCTGCAGTAGAAAATATTTGTAAAAAAAAAATTTAATAATTTATCAACATTTTAGAATTCGTGTTATTGATATTAAGTTAAAATGGATTTTCCCGTTATGTCATCACATAAGGATACCACATTTGTCACGTTCGACATAAATATAACATACTATCACATAAACCAAATGTGGGCTTAGAGGCTGCTTATGGATTAATCATCGGAAACAGATGAGCCTATAATAAATGCGAATTTAATTATTGACCAAGAATCTGGTCGTAGCTTCCTGATTCATATGTTATAATGCCAAACTTCCAATAGAAGGGAATTGTATTAGTTCGTATTGATCGAACTGAAAAGTGAAAGTTTCGTAAACGCTGCTCGACAATGCGTAAATAACCACGATGAAATATTGACCATTGGCTGTTTACTAAATGTCATAAGAACTGTGCCAAACGATTGCCTGACATATTTATAGGTGCCTTCATGTGGGTAATATGGATTTGTGCGACTCTCCAATTAACAGTTACTTGATGAAAGTTGATCACAGTAACTATTATTTTATAAAAAATACCCATTATCATGTTTGAAATGATTTAGAATATTGACCCCGTTTTCAACGTTGTAAATACACACATCGATCTTAAAAAAAGAGAAGATATTAATCAGTTTAACCTGTTTCATATCAATTCTAGTTGTAAACTTAAGAGATGGAGAGCGCTACCATTCTACTCAAAGCGAACGTGCCCATTGACTTTTTTGTTTTTGGACAGTTTTTCACTTTATTTTCTTTATTGTGGCGAGCAACTACCTTTTCAAAGAAATGTTCAACTTGAATAAGTACGCTAAGAGTCTGAATTTTTCAAAAATAGGAATAACTTATTGCAAAGGGAAAAATAAAAGTCCTGTCACTTGTGTCAATTCGAAAGCCTAGTCAGATCAAATGTCTGTACAATATGGTATATTTTGCTCTCAAAATAGCTCATGCGCTGCATAGTTTTGATCCTCGATGCCGCATTATACTATTATAGCTTATTGTTCACGGGGAAATTAAATGCTTGAATTCTCAGCTTTCCGGAGATGGTACATTCATTTTAATTGATTAAAAAAAGTCCTGTCACTTTGAACATAATCATAAGAGGTTCTTTCCTCGACTAGTCAATATTCACGCTTATCACATGCATATCGCATAGAAACATGTGAACGGCGTCTTAACAATACTTGTGACAAGTTCACAATCTATGTCATTGTTTTGAGCATCAATTTATAAGAATTGCATATTCTGATTACAACTTCAGCACAATAATGTTATAAGCTTGCCCAAATGTGTATTTCCTCCATCTGGTCTGGAGAATCTATTAACTAACAACATGATAAAAGTTCATCAATTTCTTTCATCTCCACGAGTAGATTCCTCAACCGAACGGACAATACCATTTCACTGGAGGGAAGTCTTCTTACGTGAGTTTTTGTGACCTAATTTATTATTGCAGCCAGCTGTATATATTTCTGCGCTTCTCAGCCGTATTTCCAACGTCACTTTGTTGCGTCTGGCCTCTTAGATAATGGACGCGCCTTGTTTAATTGCGATTTAATGCCGCACATTGGTTTACGTTAACTTTACATTTTACATAGAATAGAATAGAGTAGAATTGATATGGTGTATTTGGAGATGATGTCGTGAAGTCCACATACACACAAGAAGACGAAGAAATAGTAAAGATACGTGTCGAAAATGGTTCTTCTGTTGCTTCAAATGCTAGGAAAGAAAATCAAAATAAAGGTTTTTCTTTGTATTGTTTTGTTTTGTATGTATGTTGTTTTTTTGTTTTTTTTGTTGGGGGGGGGTGGTGGCATCTAAATAGCTTCAATCAGAACCATGATTGTCAAACCATTTATGTCTGAAATATACGTCGAAACAAAGCAACTCCATCGACAGGCTAAACTTAATTTGAAATGCTTCGTCCCACCCAAAGCAACAAGAAGCGAAAACAGGTTTGATCGTTACGCTTAAAGAAGCCACCATTTTCAACATAATTAATTGACAAAAACTTCCATTCTTTAATTCCCAACGTTCTTCAGGCAGCACACCTACACTGTTCGAGAACACCCTATTACATTTTTTAATATTTTATTATTATTATTATTACTATTTCTTTTTATTAGTAAGGAGTGAACAAGGGATCGATGACGTCCGAGGAAATTCTCTAACTGTTTGAGTTCCTATCCAAAAGGGTATTTAGGTATACGAGGCATTTGGGGTAAAAAAAAATGCTTCAATCTAGATAACATTAACATTTATCAACCTTATTTGCCTTAAATAAATCGTTATCAATGTCAATTAAATTGCACCCTTTAATAAGCCAACCAGAAACAATTGTATTATTCACGTCCAAATTTTAAACATGGTTGACGCATTTTTACCCCAAACTTACTTACTCTTTACTGAAACAATTCTTTTTATCCTCATTGCCCTTTTATGTGTATACGTCGCAAAACATTTACATGTAATCTTGATTCATTCTTTATCTTATCGATACTAACCTGATAAAGGTGATTCATATATTAGAATATCGTCAACAACTAAGGAAGGAGCTATATTTCCTCTTGCAGTGGCGAACTGTATCTGTTATACAGAAATATAAATAAGCCCAAAGTAAGAACTTCATTGCATTCATTGTGTTATTTAGCCCCAACAATCCTCATAGCAGGCCTCAAGGGCTTATATCTACTAGTCTTGGTCAAACCATGCTACCATCAGATGGCCCAAGTCTCAGATTGTCTAATAAGTCATGGGCTGAATCCATTTGGCTACTAATAATATCGTTTAATTTCCCCTCGGTCATAAAGTACTTGTTCTTATTCTAACTTGGTGTAATGATTACTTGATCTAACAGTTAATTCGTCTAATTTTCAAATTAATTATTGATTAAATACCAGTTTGTGAAAAGAATAATTGAAAAGGACGATTAGAATTTCGCATCACTACACAACAAAACAGGCAACTATAACTCGCCCCCTTTTTGTTAATAATAGTTTTCATTACCTTTACATCATTGGCACTTTCACATACATATGGAAACTGCACAGAGTAAGTGTCAGACCTCGTAGTGCTTCCACTACTAGCATAGTACATGTAGTAAGCAGGAAATGTTTGACCTCCGCAGGTTGTAAGTTCCAGATAACCATTACCCGTTAAGGAATAAGTGACGGACAGGTTTCCACTTGGTGACATGGAACGGTGCGGGATTGAGAACGTACGCGTACTACCAGGACTGGTGTTGATCCATTCTGAATGGAAAGCATCTGACGTAACAAGACAAAAAGAAAATCTGTTGTGCTAATCTGTAAAGGCCAAATGTAACACTTTATTTTTATGTTTGGAAAATTGGTTCAACAAATCCCAAAATATAATTTCACATTTTCCTCAAAATATTCAGTAAACATGGTAAATCAATTCATATACCTCCTAAAAATCATAACTCGATATTAATTTGATTTTCCCCTCCTTTGTTTTTTATCAACAGTTTCATTCATTTATGTATTTTACATGTATTTATTATTTATTAGGTTTTTGTTTCTCATTTTCCCCCCTTTTTTATTATAGGATTTCCAACTCAGTTTCGGAAGTTCGTCACTCCATTGGATAATCAGTTCATTCAAATTCCCCCCAAAATTCTACAGCGTCAAATTCATCATTCAAATTCCAGCTTAGTTCCTTCGTTTTGGTATTAAAACCCTTCAAATCAAAATCCCCCTCAAAAGCAATCAAATTAGTAAATCGTTTGGAATGCGTGCTTTCCCGCAATCAAATCCGCGCTGAAGTAATCAACTTTGGCCTTGGTTAAACCAAGTTGGTATACAATTTGGCATCGTTTTACATTCTTGTAATTTTATATAGATTTAAATTTAAGATAGCGATTTCTTTTTCTGAAGCTCTATATTTATTCCATGAGAATAATAATAAAAAAAAAAAAAAAACGTTTCCTTTTTATTGAGGTTTAGATCATTTTAAACATTTCTTTACGTTGTATGGAACAACTATTGTTGTTGTTGTGATGAAACACCTTTTCTTTTTTTAAAGCTCTGGTTAATTACTTTAGAATTAAATATCAAAAATCATTATGGCGCCCCTGAGTTTTAGGTCAATCTGGCGCCCCCTAGCTTCAGGTCGATTTGTCATCTCTGAATCTAACATCGAAATAACGCCAATATGTCGCCCCTCAGTAAAATGTAAACTTTGCGCCCCCCTTAGCTTCAGGTCGATTTGGCGCCCCAAAAGTTTCAGATCACTTTGGCGCCCCTGGATTTTCAATATGGCGCCCCTGATTTAAGATCAAAATGGCGCCCAACTAAATTTAAGATCCTATATGTTTTAGGTCAATTTGGAGCCCCATATGTTAAAGATAAATGTGGCGGCGCCCCTAATTTTAAGGTTTATTTTGCGCCCCTTAGTTTAAAGTTGATTTGGCGCCCCCTAAATTTAAGATAGAATTGGCGTCCATTATGACGCCCTTTTCCCCCTTTGTTTTGTTTTCCCTTTCCCCCTCTTTTCCCTTCCTCTTTTTTTGTTCTTCAATTCATTCCTTTTCTTTCTCTTTCTCCTATTTTTGGCGCCCCTGTCCGCCTGCCACCCCCCCCCCCCCCCACAAATACGCGCATGAATAAATTTGTTATGTAGAAGAGTTTTGTGTGTTGACTATGTAATTATGCAAGATTGAGTAAAAGAGAAAATGTAGATGGAAAAATCATTTCATGAACTAATCGATAACGGGAAAAATATATCTCATACTTTAAGCACATGCCGTAATAGGTACATACTCATTCACAATTGCTCTAATAGCAATTTGCAAACATTTGATGAAAAAAAATTATATGATTGAAAACAAAACATTTCCTGCAGCTATAAATTCAAGCCCTAATTTGAATGCTAATTACTGTAAGTTTGAAAAACTCGGAATGAATTTAAATGCTGCTTATGGCCGGTATTGCCGCAATCATAACAGCGTATCTGCTAAATGAATGACTGTTTTACGTATTTAGTGCACTTTATCGGAATTTGAACAAGTGAACATGTAATTTATTGCTGAAAAAGGGAATCTGATTCTCGGAAAATCGACTGAAAGCTAAATCGCCTAACTTGAATGAACCGATTATCAAATGGAGTGGCGAGCCTCTGAAACTGACTGGGAAATCCTATATTATTATTTTTTTTTTTTTGACAGAACAATGCGTTGTTAAAGAAAAAAAAAAAGATACAAAATGACCGGCCTTCAGGGCAATTGGTGGTCGACTGCTTACACCGTTGCGATTTGTGCAACATTATATTGTGACCAAATGATCGCAACTATCGCAGAGCAATTGTGAAATCTCCTTTTACGAGCGGAAATTAAGTGCTCTAAATGGTTTTGAAAATATAGTTTACTCTAAAGACAATTTTGTCAAAACTGCTTGAGCGCCTTATGATAAATCAGATTTTTGAATATTATTGGATACATGCAATGGTTACAGCCTGATAGTCTGTGGGTCCGATAGACGGCGGGTCCGTTAGTCCGCGGGTCCGATAGTCCGCGGGGGGGGGGGGGGGGGGGGGGAGGTGAGTTGTATACTCTGAAGGTTCGTTATTCCGTAAAATAGAATGAGGTTTGTTATTCCGAAAATAGAAAAATTCGTTATTCCTAAAAAAAGAAAAGGTTCGTTATTCCGAATTTTTGTTTATATTTCCAAAAATTAGAAAGGTTTGTTATCTCGAAAAATATAATGAGCGTTCCGTTAAATCCGAAAATTAAAAAAGGTTCGTTGGTCCGAAAATGAAATAAGGTTCATTAGTCCGAAAATGAAGTAAGGTTCGTTTTTCTGAAAATGAACTAAACCTTTTTTTAGTAACAAAAATGGTGTGGTAATTAAAAAATAATGGGATATTATGCTATAATAGTCTCAGCGGAGGACGGTCACCCGTGAATAACTTCCAGATACTTTTTTTGGGGGGGGGAGGGGGAGGGGTGTCATTATTTAACAGCTTCTGTTGTTAAATTTTGATTTTCGGAGAATTTGTTTCACAAAATTATCAATAGCGATTTCTACTGATAAAAAATTAGTTTCGCTTCTAAAATCGGGCCGTTAAACAGGCCATAACTAGATAATTGATTCCATAATTGTTTTCGTTTTTTAATGAATAATTAATTTCCCGACGTTATCGATGGCGAATTCTTCCAAAAAAGAATAAATTTCGTTTCTAAAATTGGGTCGTTATCACTCAATAACTAAATAATTAATTCCGCAATTTTATTAGTTCCGTATTTATTTATGATAGAAATTATTGAAAACATTATCAGCGGAAATTAATATTTATCGGAAGATTAACAAGTCGCCGCCGATAATGTTTCAAAATAACTTATTCATGATATAAAAACGGAGTGGATATAATTATGGAATTAGTTATTTAGTCAAGGGTGATAACGGCCCGTTTTTAAAAGCGGAACTCCTTCTTTATCGGAACAACTCGCCGCTAATACTTACACTACGTCGATAGGCGGGCGGATTTAATTGCGGAATCAACAACTGAACAACAATGGTGATTCTACCCTCCCCCTCCACCACCCCTGCCCTTTCCATTTTCCCGGCTTCGCCACAGATTATTTCAGTTTCGGACTAACGAACCTTATTTCATTTTCGGAATAACGAAACTTTTGTCTATTTTCGGACTAACAAACCTTTATTCTATTTTTTTAATAACGAACCTTATTCCTTTTTCGGAATTACAAATCTGTTCTATTTTCGGAATAACGAACCTCATTCTATTTCGGAATAACAAACCTTTTCTATTTTTGAATGTAACAAAAATTCGGAATAACGAACCTTTTTTTATGTTCGGAATAACGAACCTCATTCTATTTTTCGGAATAACGAACTTTGTTTATATTTTCGGACTAACGAACCTTTTCTATTTTCGAACTAAGGAACCTTTTCAATTTTCGGAATAACGAACCTCATTCTATGTATCGGAATAACGGACCTTCAGAGTAACAAACATCACCCCCCCCCCCCCGCGGACTATCGGACCCGCGGACTAACGACCGCGGACTATGGGACCCGCGACTATCGGGATGACCCCCATGCGCAACAGGAGAGAACGAAAATACACCGTAATGAACATAAAGTTCCATTTCTCACTCATACTCATTTTTTTTTTTAATACAGCATTACATCTAGAAAAAAGAAATAAAAAATCACATACCGTTGAGAATTCTCCACGTTCCCTCCGTATAACTAATGTTGCAGTCATCTCCTCCTTCAAACTCACACGACCAATCTAAATAATAAATGTGAGATAAATACGATGATGCCATTACAGTTCAATGGAGTATAAATGATGCTCTAATGGGCGTCAATTCAAAAGTTTAGTAGGCGGGGGGGGGGGGGGGGGGGGGTGGGGCCAACAAAAATCATTAAAAACTGGCCAATCAATAGCAAAAGATTGCCTGTGTGTTAGTGTGTGTGTGTTAGGGTGCATAATTATTTTAGTTCGACATATACTTTTCCCTTTTCCAAAACCAAACGACCATTTCTTTTTTTTAAATCAGAGTACCAAGCTAGGAAAGTGAAGGTAACAAGTGACGAGAAACACATCATATATAATGTAATATTCCTTGGTAAAAATGAGAATCGAACGAGCATAGTCAGCTGCAATATTATTCCTAATCATAGTCACAAAAGAAGAATATAATCCAATTTCAGAGCACCGAAACATGTTTTGGATATATTACTCCCCCTTACGGTTAACCCAAGCTAGGATAATGAAGGTAACAAGTGACGAGAAATACATCATATATAATGTCATACTCCTTGGTAAAATGAAAATTAAACGAGCATAGTCAGCTGCAATATTATCCCCAATCATAGTTACAAAATAAGAATACAATGAATATTCAAAGAACCAAAACATGTTATAGATGTATACTCCCCCTAGTGTAATAAAATGATGCAACTTCAAAAATCAATTTGGATGAATATGTCACTTACTCCCTTATACCAGAGAAGGGGATTATGGATGACAGTATATTTACCAGGTTTAGTGTTGGCAGAAACAGTCACGAAGATTACAACCAGTATACATGGTATACCTATGTGTTTCATTTTGAAGAGAAACATTTCAGTGATCAGAAAAAGAGGAGTAGACTCAGTGGACATATATAATGTATATACCAGCATACACGAACAATTAGTATACTCTGTACAAAATGTCATAACAGATCCAATCAATGCTGTTTTTGTTTTAATGTCTCTCATCTGGCTCCAAAGGACACTCTCTAAGATATTCTTTCCCGCTCCGATAGAATGGGTTATTTTATTTTGTATTATTTCTCACGCACAGTAAATGGTCTGTCTCTGTATTCACTTGTGATTCTCAACAAAATGGAACGCGCTTTTCCCTTTTATTTAAACTTCATATCGCCGGTCCTCCATATTTGGATTTTAAAGAAAACAAATTTTATATCCTCGTTCGCTTCTCGGTACGCTGCAAAAATATAAGCAAAACCCAAGAAGAAAGTTCCCCTATTTCAGATATCAATAACTTTTGAACCAGGCAAAATTTTAAAAATCTTACTATATGTCCATGTCATGCATGTAGGGAATTTTATTAGCCACAATGGGAGCGATTTTTAGGAAAAATCATCAAGTCATGCTTCAGTCAGCAATGGGTGAATGCAAAAATGTAATTTTTTGAAGTTCTAAAAACTTTTTTTGTTTGTTTTGAAATTGTGTTTTTATTGGTCACTTCAGAATACAATCATAATATATATAAATTATACATAGTAAAAAACAATACACGTCGGATTTACAGATTATTGACAGCTAACAATTTGGTCATACACCTTCACCTGTTGGTGTGAACAGTTATTTTTTTTTCTTGTTGCAATCTATATTTAAAGAGTGTAGTGGAAGAAGTACTTAAGTCACAAAATACTAGTTCTGAGATATAAGCGTTTGAATATTTCAAATTACTCCTCACATCACATTTTTTGAAATTTCAGATTCAAACTTAGTGGAGTTGATTTTTATCACAAAAGAATAATATATGCCAAATTTGAGTAATTTCGTGCTTATCGATTTTCGATAACCAATAAACCATATCGTGGACTTAAGTGCTTCTTCCACTCCAATCGTGGACTTAAGTACTTCTTCCACTACAATCATGGACTTAGGTACTTCTTCCACTACAAAACCTCATTATGGGGGTTTCTTGTTTGAGGCAATTCGTATTGATATCTTTAAAAATTGAGGCTTTATCATATTTTAATATGTTGTCATCGTAATATTTATATTGTAACATTTTTACTGTGGGGGTGTCATTATGTTATTTTTACCCATTTAGGGGCAATTTTTAGGGGCAAAGCTAGGTGTATATTTTATTTTAGGAATATCCATCTTTGAACGAGCGAAAAATATTCCTTGAAGCCTGAAATAATCATTTGAATTTATGTTTAATAGCTTTAACAGCCTCTCTTGTGGTATCATCTGACCCTCATCTGTAAGGATGTCATCAAAGAACACCATTCTCTTTAAAAAAAAAGAGTTTTCGATAAAATATAATATCTGAATTTACTTTTACATATTTGTTATTCCATATAACCTGAAACTTAGTACTATCATTTGTATTTCTTATGCTTAAAGACGTCCACCGTCCTAAGATAGCTCGATAAATATGAGGAATATTTAAATCTATCATTTTGGTACTATAATTACAATTAAACAGAAATAAACCATCATTTTGTTCCAGGTAATATTGTAGAATTTGGAACCATCCTTGTTTATCAGCTTCTTTTATTCTTTGAATCATGTATAACTGTTTGAGCGGCAGCAGCCGACTGAACGTCCATCATCTTAAATCCACCATTTTCTATTTCCTGGATCATAACATTTCTCCAAATTTTATGAGGACCATTCCATAAGAACTTAAAAAACATACTTTCCATCTTCTTTAGAAACCAGTCTGGTAATATCAAAGATGAAAAAAATGTACATAAATTTAGGTATTCGAAATGTTTTGATAATTCGATTTTTCCCTGATCAAGTTAGATTTCTCATTTTCCACATATTTAAATTGCATCGTAATGATGATAACATCTATTCAGCTTTTTTAATCTGAGTAGAACATGAATCAATTCCAACGTATAAGTACCAAGTACATTAATAATATTAACGAAATTTAGGTAATGTCGAAACAAAGTGTCCTGTCTTTGTCCATTTTTTTAATATTTCTGTCTAGCCCAAATTAATTTTTAAGCTCGAGCATCTTTCAAAGTTTTGAATAAGGTCAAATAATTCATTTAGAGATTCTACATCTACATAACATAAATTTGTATAGCGCAGCTTTTATAAGGATATATTCAGCTGCGCTGGCTCAGAGCTCTTTTTTACTTATTTCTACATAGGCAATTTCCTTAACTAAATATATACGTTTTCAATTTAGATTTGAAGATGGTTAATGATGGAGAGCTTCTTATATCAAGAGGCAGACTATTCCATAGTTTGGGGGCAGCAAGTACAAATGCACGATCACCAAGTGTGATTTTTGTCTTGCGGAAGGGGATCTGTAACAACAATTCATCAGTGGAACTTCGCAGGCTTCGACCATGTGATTGGGTTTTAAGTTTGAGTAATTCTGTTATGTACTACTTATCAATCAATGTTATACTACCTGTGTTTACATCTCTGATCAATGTCTCCGTATCTACAGGTCATTTTCCTAAGGAATGGAAAGTAGCCCTGGTTTCACCATTGCTGAAAAACCAGGACTCAATACTGAATTGTGTAATCTTAGACCTGTAAGCAATTTACAGTACATTTCAAATAAGAAATTTGCGTCAAATTTCACGGTTGAGTGAGCATGCAGCAAAAATTGCCCCAACCGTGCGATTTTTACTTCTTTGCCATGGTATATTTGATCAAATATGATGGAATTCCTGTTGTGGAAGTGTATGCAACCAATATCAACTCATTCACGGTTGAATGAACCCATCAAACAACCAAAAAATAGGCCATTTTAGAATTACACACTAAAAAGTAAAAGGGTTCAATAGGGGTGCACACCGTCTATTCTGAGAGTATGCACCCCAGAGGGCGTGCTTTTGCACCCCAAGGGGTGCATGCACTGAGGCTAAAGGGTGCACAGACCAAGGGTGCAAAGTTGCACCCTTGAATAGCCTCACGCGGTGGCTGCCAGAAAATATGTTTTTATTTAAATTATTCTATT
The DNA here is from genome assembly GCA_940671915.1 of Paracentrotus lividus. NCBI lineage: Eukaryota > Metazoa > Echinodermata > Echinoidea > Camarodonta > Echinidae > Paracentrotus > Paracentrotus lividus. Next base: position 2,774,521 of record CALNVZ010003429.1, read on the forward strand.
TTCATTAATTAAATCACATTGTTATTAAATGTTTTGGGTTCATGTTATAAAATAAGTTATTTGAGCCAAAATTATTCCATCGACAATCTTTTTATTAGGATATTAATGGAAAACTATCAACTGACTTAACATTCTTGTCTGAAAGTGTATGTAACTCAGACTAATGTTCGCGGCTGTTCTAACGGTTATTTGGCCCATCTCACTCAGTCCAAGGGTGTGGTACTTTATGGAATCCGATGTCAATTTGTTTTAACATTCTTGTAGTGCTTTTTTTTTGTAAGACCTGGCAGAAAATCACACCCAATTTTTGTATTATATTTTTGCCAGTACTAATTTCATCATTAGAGAAACTATATGTCCACAACACCATAGTGACTAACCCCTCTGCCACACCCCCAGAAAATTGGAAGAGCCCAGCAGCATTATTAAGTGATATCGTCACCACTTTTCATTTTGAAATTTTCCTGTGTACTGACTTCTCCTTGTGATCCTTATTGACAGGTAAGACATCCGCTATTTTACCATTATTCGAGTTATTGATATATTATGATTATCTCATAATGTCTGTTATAATACAGTATGTTATATCAACTATTCATTGTATTCTATTACCAAGAGATAGAGAGCAAGAGAAAGAGTGAGTAGATTTGGTGTAGTATGAGTGTTTTATTCATTTGTATTTCCGTTGATGCCAACAACCCAATTATGGCATTTCAAATGTTGGTTAAGGCCTTGCTTGTCTTGTCTTTTTTTTTTTTAATACCTCCATCATTGTTAGCAAACTTGTCTTTGTGGTGTTGATATCTTTTTGTTGTTGTTTAGAAAGACAAAGAAGCTTAACCTAGGATTGTTAAATCGCCCTCCTATATAGTTAAAACCACTTTTCTATAAATGTTTGAATAATGATTAATATAATTCACCCAAATTCACTATAATATGTATAGAAATATGATTAGATTACCGCTACATGCATATCTCTATAGAAAGCAGGCGTTATAAGTCGGGTATGAACACACCTTATACACTACCTGTATTGCAGCATATCCCAAGTAAGACGGTATTAAGCTGTATGGCAGATGTGAACACGAGCAAAGGGGAACGAATGTCAATGGTTCAACTCTTGGGAGAAGTTAGTTTCAGTAGGTCACCTAGTTCACCCATTATAGAATATTGTAACTCACAGGAAAGGTCAAAATTCGCAGGGTCATCGAATCTGTCAACTTTGACAGCAAAGTACAAAAAGAGAGAAAAGGGACAGCAAAAAAAAAAAAAAAAAAAAAAAAAAGCAAAAGAATGAGTTTTAAAAAAAGAAATAAAGTTTAACTATTCTTCTATTTCAAATGCAATTTTCGTACATGCCATATTTCAATCAAAACTGAGAGTTAGTGATCAATTTTCTTGTCAAACATCTCACAATTATCAAGATATGTTTGTAGAATTCTCCTTATTTTTCCTGTATCATGACTTGTGTATAGATGCAGATGGGCAGGATCGGGACGAGTGTACAAGTGGCTGAGAGACTATTACCGCACATTCCAAGCGATCAACAGTAAGTTTGATCCCTCATATTTTAAAAATATTATCGTCTAAAGCGAGACTGAACTGACGTGGATGGTGTTATGGGTTCTTATAAGCTCACTATTATAAAAGCTGGTCTCATAAAATTTAATATACAATAACATGTACCTTTTGAGATTACATTTCCTAAATTAAAATATAAAAATGTTCACTAAGGGAAATATAAATGTTTTGAGGGAACAAAAATACTTGTTTCACTTCTTGGTTTTGAGTACTTAGCAAATAAATGTGTTATCAATCAATTTGATATATTTTATCAGACTACTTTGCCAATAATGTACATTGCTCAAATAATGTTGTGTTCCATGATTAGAGGAAGGGGCAAGATTTAGTAGATGAGGACTTGAGGTGGTGCTCTAATACTAGGCCAATTTATTGCCTTTAAATATCTCAAATTTAAGGGCCAAATCAAGCAACAAATGGGAATGTGGAAAATGTATATCGAGGCAAGCTAAATGACCACACACGAGTACAACTTTATTTATATTTGATGTTTGAAATCTTATATTAATCGCATAATTGTCTTTGTTTGGATCCAGAGGCTCTACTGAGGGTGTGACGGATGGATCACCAGAGACTCTGAAATAGGGCAGGCTGTAGTGGAAAGGTGCAAGTTCTGACGATAGGTACGTGCCTGTCGATCATATTTTATTGTTAATCATGTTAATTGATTATATTTAGATTAGTGTCCATCTTTATTTCTATTCTATTATTTTTTTAATTGTTTTTTAAATTTTATATATATATTTTTTTTAATTTTTATACTGTATTTGTAAATGTAGGCCTATAAAGTCAATATTCATTTTTTAATAGTTTGAGTGCGTTTATCATGCATTCCAGTGAAAGCCTAGAAATGTTGGTAGTACATAATCTGACTTGACCCTTATCTGTTTATTCATAACACAAATATATTTTTCGTTACCAACTATACAGATTTGATAGTGGCTGCATGTTACCTGACAATCCACTGACGTTTAACGAGAAGGGTTTCATCAATAAGGTAAAAAAAAAAAAAAAAAAAAAAAAAAAAAAAAAAAAAAAAAAAAAAATATATATATATATATACACACACACACACACACACACACACACACACACACTGTTATAAAAAGAAGAAAGAAAATGTAAGAAAATTAATATCATCACTCACTCACTCACTCAATTCCTGAACTTTTTCGGGGTCGTGGGGGGATTCGAAAGGAGAAGAAACATATTTTCCTTTGTGGCTTCCTAAAAGTACCCGGAATAAATTTGCAGCGAAAATGTTAGGTTTTCTCATCTTGAAAAAGGCCTTTTTTGCACTAATAACACTAATAGCAAATTCTGATTGTGATTTATTTAAAAGATCTTCTTTGTCTTTTTTACATCTTAGGAGCCGGTGGTGCCAACCCCTATAGCCCTAGTCATCCAGATGAATCCATTGATCATCAAAGACGTCAACATTCAGACACGTAGATGTTGCCACTTTGATTCCTTTTACATTATTCGGTTTGAAATGTCCACGATATGGTAGGAAAACAATGCTGTTTTTTTTTAATATCTTGGTAGTTTAACCACAAAAGTTTTTCTCTACATTATATGTCATTATCTGTTGTAAAATTGCTTTGTCATTAATCTTACACAAATCAACGTTCTTATTTTGTTAAATGTTTCTGAATAATAGAAAAATGTTATTGCTCTTACAAGATATTTTAAAACGATTTAAAACGTCATTAATTAATGACGATTTGCTTATTTCGAAACATACCAAGAATGGAATTTGCGGGTATAGGATTTGAAAATTGGGAGGGATGGGGAGGGGGGTGGGGGCTGCAGCCCAAAATTGAAAGAATAGGGGGTTCTTCAGTGAGTGGTTTTCAAATAATTCAAAATAATAGACGGGGTCATACCTGTTGTGCCCCTATTTGGATCCACCACTGTAAATAGACATAGTGAAACATCGTACACGTATACTCTCACCCTCAACAAGTATTGCAACATGGCTGAAAAGTCGATTAGTTGCATTTTCTATTTTACAGGTGTTAAATGTTATAATTCATTAATAGGCAGTGTGTTGGTGACCATTTTGGTATCTTTTCCCTTGTAATTCCATAGAGCACTGCATGACCAGATCCGATAAATTCTTAAACAAAAGGGGAGTTGAAAGAACAATGGCCCTACAATGAAATTTTGGAGGATGGGAATTACCAGTGAATAAAATTATAAAATGTGTTTCAAATATCTGTTACGTTTTGTTTATACCTTTTTGCAAATGAATAATTGCCAAAAGATACCGGTACAATGGAAAAGTAAAGCACCAAGATCTAGAGAGGATAAATTTCTTTCTGCCGTTGCCAAGGGAAATCAAGTCTTGTATTGCAAAGCCGGTTTGTAATTCCTGCAACACTCCAAATTTGCTTCTTTTATTACATATTTTGTTTGATAATCATGACCCCTGATTTTGGCGAGCATCCTCCTTAGCAACGCAGCACTGCAATGGCACGAAATAATTTTTTTCGGGGTGTTGGTTTGTTTTGTTTTGTTTTCCATTGTACCGGTATCTTTTGACAAATTATTCATTTGAAGAAAAAAATGTATAATCGAAACCTAAAAACATTTTTAGGAGAAGTGTGAAACATGTATTATGATTTTATTGCCTGATAATCCTCATCTCATCATTTTTTTTTTTAGCATTTGTTCTTTTGTCTCCCCTTTTGTTTCAGAAATGACCGGGTCTGGTCATTTATACCGCTTTTTAGGAGTGAAAAGGTAGAATTCTACCCTTTCAGAAAATACTAAAATAGTCGACAATACTCTCGTTATGAACTAAATAAAACAACATACAAAAGACTTGCAAAATAGAAAAAAAAAATGCATATATTTTTAGCTATGATGCAATACTTGTTGCCGGTAATCAATGGTAATAGTTCATGATATAAATGTAGTTAGATGTTATGCTGGTTATCTAAAAATGACATATGAATTGGCTAACATTGACTTTTGACTGACATTTAACTTTCGGTTGGTAGGGTGCCAAAATAATGTTGAATAAAAATTGTTGCCCAATTTAGTTATGCTTTTACTGTGATATTAAATTGTTGTCTTAATCCTAAACTGTTTTACATTAATACCTTTTATATTCTTCCATGCATGTATCCATGACTTTGTCATGTTTGTGCTTGGATGAATTAATGCTTAACTTACATAGGCTAAAACCATTATATTCCACGATGGTGACATTTATACTATATGCATTTTTGAAAACACACTTGCGTTGATTGTTATAGCGACTATTTAATGCCCTTTTGTAAACATGGTATTCATATATGCCATAGAAATATAGGTAACAAATTTGAGTGTCAAAGTTGTAGCTTCTAAAGTAGAACAGTTTTATTTCATATTTTTTTTTTTTTTTTTTGGTATGGCAACAAGCCTGTGTGTTTCCTTGCCGTTTTAAACTTGTTATAGTCATGACAAATAAATGAGTTCTTTAATATTATTGTTGAAACAGCAGGCCTTCAAATGTTATGTTATTAGGCATATTGTAACTCCTTCAATTTTTGTATGTATAATTTACAGTGAAATGACTGGAATATATAAATATTATACGAATTAGAGTGGGAAATTAAAGTAATTACTTGATAAAGTTCACTAAGTTCCAGGTTTATTATACTTTATCTTAACACATTATTATGCGTACTTTAAGTGATTTTTATGTGCATACTGGTTGGACTGTAAGCGTGTAGGTGTGCATGGGGTGTGTGCGTCAGGTTGAGTGTATGTTTCTGTTGTAGCACCCATGACTGGCCGCGAAGTGCAATATTCGACCCTGTTGGTATAACTTTTTTTGTTGTTGTTTTTTTGTTTTGCAATCACCTTTGCACTCAGTATGGTTTAGGATTGCACCTCTCAGGTGCAGAATTGAACCTTATGGATGCAATCTTGAACCCTATAGGTGCATCTTAGCACCCAAAAGGGTTCAAGCTTGCACCCATAAGGCGCAATTCTGCACCCGAGAGGTGAAATCCTGCACCGTATAGGGTGCAGAATGGAACCTGAGGGGTGCGATCTGGAACCCTATAGGTGCATCTTTGCACCCAACAGGGTTCTGGATTGCACCCCTAGGTGCAGAATCGACCATTAGGGGTGTAATCTTGAACCCTATAGGTGTATCCTTGCACCCAATAGGGTTCAGGACTGCACCCCATGGGTGCTGAATTGAACCTTAGGGGTGCAATCCTGAACCCCATAAGTAAATCTTTGCACCCAATAGGGTTCAGGATTGCTCCCCTTGGGTGCAGAATCGAACCTCAGGGGGTGCAAGATTGCACCCCTAAGGTTCAATTCTGCACCCGAGAAGTGAAAACAGGTGCAAAGCTGCACCCATATGGTGGCAGAATTGAACCTTAGGGGTGCAATCTGCACCCTATAGGTGCATCCTTGCACCCAGCAGGGTTCTGGATTGCACCCCTGGGTGCAGAATTGAACCTTATGGGTTCAATCTTGAACCCTATAGGTGCATCTTGGCACCCAATAGGGTTCATGACTGTACCCCATGAGTGCTGAATTGAACCTTAGGGTGCAATTTTTGAACCCATAAGTACATCTTTGCACCCAATAGGGTTCAGGGTTGCACCCCTTGGGTCCAGAATCGAACCTTAGGGGTGTAATCTGGAACCCTAGAGGTATAACTTTGCACCCGATAGGGTGCATGGCTGCACCCTTGGGTGCAGAATTGAACCCTAAAGGGTGCATTCACACCATAAGTTCAGTAGGTAATGCAAAAGGGGTGTAGAGTTTGCACCCTAAAGGTGTAATATTGAACTAGGGGTGCAACTTTGCACCCTCTCAGGGGTGAAAGTTTAGGTGGCTAAGTTGAACCTCTATTTCTTAGTGTGTACGGAGAGCCTTTTAGTAATTTTATGCTCTAGAAAGCATCTCAATAACATTTTTTGGCTTGTATTTATATTCGTTGGGCACGTGTCAATGATCCTATGGCATTTATTTACGAATTCGTGCTTCAGTGAGCACGTGAGACTGGAAAAGCCCTTTTCTCACGTACAGACTAACATTCAAATTCTTACTTTGATTAAATGTAACAATTCTTTTCGGGGAGTACCTTTTATTTTATATTTATGAAAATCGATGTTTCACGCCTCATTGGGCCCAAGATACAAGAAAATCATGAAAATTTGAAGAAAGTTTGGGGCTTCGTCAAGGTTCAGGGACTTTTGAAATACGTAATTTGAATTAAGATCATGTTGGTTAGAGACCAGTTGAAGCTATGTGCAAAGTTTCATAAAATAATTCAGAGTCAAATGGACAAAAACTGACAGTTAAAATATGCTAAATTTCACTTTTGTTAAACTTTTGTTTAAAGTCGAGGAGGAGGAAATCAATACCTGACAAATGTGAAATTCGGCCAATTTCACAGATGATTATTGTTAATTCTAATGTGAGTTAAGTCACGAAACTTAGCACACAGCTTCAACAGATGTCTAACTAACGTGATCTTGATTCAAATTACGTATTCGAAAAGTCACTGAACCATGACGAAGCCCCAAACTTTCTTCACATTTGCATGATTTTTTTGTATCTTGTGCCCACTGAGGCGTGAAACGTCGGGATTTTTGTGAAAATAAAATCAAAAGTACTCCCCGAAAAGAATTGTTATATTCAATCAAAGTAAGATTTTGAATTTTATTCCATACGTGAGAAAAGGGCTTTTCCAGCCTCACGTGCTCACTGAAGCATGCATTTGGAAATAAATGCCATAGGATCATTGACACGTGCCCAAAGAATATAAATACAACCAAAAAAATGTTATTGAGGTGCTTTCTAGTGCATAGAATTACTGCAATGCATTTCGTAACTCTAAAATGGCCTATTTTTTGGTTGTTTGATGGGTTCATTCAACCGTGAATGAATGGATATTGGTTGCATACACTTCCACAACAGGAATTCCATCATATTTGATCGATTATACCATGGCAAAGAAGTACAAATCGCAGTTGGGGCAATTTTTGCTGCATGCTCACTCAACCGTGAAATTTGACGCAAATTCCTTTTCCGTATATTGGGAAGCACGTTTTGCATACATTCTGACGTGTGAAATGTTTAGAATCTGAAAATAAATCCGTTATCATTGAATCAAAGTTGCCATTTTAAGCTTGCGAACTTCAAAAAATGACATTTTTGCATTCAACCATTGCTCACTGAAGCATGACTTGATGATTTTTCCTAAAATTCGCTCCCATTGTGGCTAATTAAATTCCCTACCTGGACATATAATTATATATTTTTAATTCCCCCTGGTTAAAAAATTATTGATATTTGAAATAGGGGGAACTTTCTTTTTGTTTTATGTTTATAACAGATGAAAAACATTATTTGTAAGAACAAGATCATGTGTGTTCAAAAATTTACCTTGGGTAAGACTATATGGGCAATTCCATCGTTACGGACGTTACATTGAGAGGCGACTTCGGATAATCAATCGATAAACATATGTATTTGCATTTGGAGTTACAGTTTTTTACTTTGCACGTTTGTAGAAAGCATGTAAGAGTTCAACATTCTTTAATTTCATTGCTTAAGTTACATTGGTTAATTAACCACGATTGTTGGAAGCGAGCGTTACGGACGTTACATAAAAAGGACATCGTGTTTTTTAAATTGAACATAATGGTAAAATTCTGTGTGAAGTTACAAACTTCAAAGTTTCTTAGCCCTAATTTGCAAATAGATCTTATTTCATTTTATGCATTCACAAACAAAAAGTTCTTAAAAAGTACTTGGTATTCTTTAATTTGGCTAATTAAGTTGTTACGGACGTTACATTTTAATTGTGACTTTTTTTGTTATGTGACCTTTTTGGTTATTTCACCCCTTTGTCATGAATTAAATGTCATTATTGACTTTTAAGTACCGAAATAAATCCACCCTTCTCCATTTAGTGAAAGTTTCAAGAAAAAAAAATCAAAAGAATCTTGTGTAATTTGAATTTTAGCGATTTCTTTTTCATGTAGTCCAACACATTGAATTTTAATGGTGGTTCTAGATCTCAAGGAAATGAACGAAATTGAAAAATAATTTTTATTGATTTTGAAAGAGTATTATGATCCATTAGCACCCATGGCATTAGATAAGTGATTGGACATAAAAAGAACATCAGAAAGACATTTTTAGTTTTTGACAAATGTCCGCTTTAGCGTGGAATTGCCCATATAGTGAGCGTATCAGAATGTCGGGTATGTCAATCACATATACCACAGACCTTTTGAATCTCATTTCACATTCTCACAGGTTCATTTGCATGGATGTAATCCCTGACAATGAATTAATCTGTTCTTTGATCTAAAGCTTGAAAATTTAACGACTGAATATGATTCAAGCCATGGCATTTTCAATCAAATTTCCTCCAACAATATGTGCGTAGCTCTCCTTTGTGGGGTAAAAGAATGTTGTTGATTTAATTTTTTTAAACGCAGTATTCATAATAATAATACTCCATATCTGTTACGGTATTTAGAAATAATAATAATAATACTAATAGTAAATAAATTTTAATTCTTTTAAAAGACAAAGCCTTATGATAAATTCCTACTTGATGACAATCAGGAAATTCATAGCAATATATCTGCCATACTTATTAATTATATATGCCCAAGATATTAAGAAAAGGCACAGGTTATTTTGACCAGATGGTAGGAAGATAAAACAGGAAGACAAGGTCACCTACGCAGTGTACAGAGCTTGTTTATATTAGAGCGAAGTGCTATTTCCCCTGACTGTGCATGAATAATCACAAACCGGGTGTATTGTGCATTTAAGGGTATTATTCGGGATTTTATTGCTCACGAATTTAAAAAAGAAGTTCACCCTGAAATTCTCTTGGTTTAAAAAAATGCAGAAAAATAAAAGAAAAATATTAGTAAAAGTTTGAAGAAAATCGACCGAAAATAGCAAAGTTATGGATATGTAAAGTTTTGATTCTGTGACGTCACGTGCGAGCAGCTCTCTCATGTGCTGCGTATGTAAATTCCATAAATTCAATAATTTTTTCATGGTTTGTTGATATATCGGCCGCACAGATGACATAATTAATTTTCTTTTGAAAAAATTAAACTTTATGGAATAGAATAAAAACTTTGAATATTTATAACTTCATTATTTTGATAAGCTATTAATTGACGGATCGAGGCAAGCTGTGTCATATTAATAAAGATTTAAGAATAACCACAAGGAGTAAAGGAGGAGACTCATACCAAAGACCTAGAAGAGAACTCCTTGCTCAAACGCACAGTGTCAGTAAACTAGTTAAACTATTGACCTATACGAAAAAGTCATTGATTATAACGATTTACATTTTAATAAGCTAAGTCTCCTTAAGCCAGCCAAGTGGAATAGAAAACTGCCGGTTGTCCTTTTTCTTTTTCTCTTCCTTTATGGCCCGGTCACAGCTACACGACGCACGGCCAGCGCACGAAAAAAGATAGAAAATAAGCTCTGTTCGTCGTTGTGCGTCGAACTTTCTGATGATTTTGGAGAAGGTAATGCGTGTGTAGGGCGCTCCCACAGCGCTCCCACAGCGCATACACTGCGCACATATTAAAGCATCCAACTAATACACAGCTTGCTCTGGCTGTCTACACGAATGACTCGCGCAGGCACAGCGCACAACCTGCGAACCAAAGTGGTTACCCCTCACATTGACGGTTCGATCGTTTGCAATGCATTCGCAACGCTTGGACCTACGCACAAGTCACGAATGCTTAACGCGTGGTCTGCGTGTGTCTGGCGCTGGCGCTGCGCGCTCTTCGAATGTCTGGCGTTGGTGCTGCGCCCTCTGCGCATATCTGGCGCTCTGCCGGCGTTTACATCCATGTGTCGAGCTCGACGCAGATATTTGAGCATGCTCAAAATTTTCAGACGCACAACTGCGCACAACGACGAATCAAAAATCATTTATCTAGCGCGCTCGACGAGTGTGCGACGAGTGTCAGCTACAATCCAGCGCAAGACAACGCATTGCCCAAAACTGCTACTTCTTTGTGCGCTGGCCGTGCGTCGTGTAGCTGTGACCGGGCCATTACAGCCACAGCGGAGACACTGTTCAAGTGCCACAATACACTGCAGGTTATGGTGTTTACGGGGCTCAACAACAGTTAACACTTCAGTCTCTGTGCGGCTTGGATTTCGCCTTTCTGGGATAGAGTGTTAAATCAAATCGCTACACAACATGTGCAACACGGTTGTTTCGCCCTCCCATGTATTATGATGTGGGCAAAAATGATTTTGTGTATGTTTCAGCTGATGCTCGGAGTATCGCATATATAAAATTTATGTGATGGCATTTATCGCAGACAATTTCAAAATGGGGTCGAATATTCTGCTTCGGGTTTCACTCGACATTTTCCCCCCTCAAAGCCGAAAAATCCCGAATATAGTCTAGCAAATCAAGGGATGTCATTCATCAGGTTTATCTAGACAAAATATTATATTACGTAGTCTGAGTGCACTTGTTTAACAAGGTATGAAGGAAAGCGGACAAGGGTACTTCCCTCTGTTTTTATAGAACCTACGTTCCATTTCTCTCCTCCGTATACATTGTATTTGCATCGTTTTTGAACATTGACTTATAACATGCAGATAGGAGGTGACTTTTCCAGAACTGGACATTCACAAGTACGTAGTTGCGGTTTCACTTCTGGACAGCACTGAGTCATGAACCCTAACGACCCAAATCGTACTACCCACTGCAACCAGAGACTCGGCTCGTATTTTAGATCAACTGTTTGCTTTAAGTTACCCTATAAGTGGTCTGGTTGTCTATCATTCATTATGCAATTATAATAACAATACTAACATAAACCTGTGGCATGTTCATATAGATAGCAGATTTGATCACAATCACTTGGTATCTTGAACATCCATTCCACATAATTATCACAAAAAATAAAAAATAAAAAATAAAAAAATGTATATAGCAGTATTGAGACAAAGAGTGAGCTCGTAGCTAAATTTCCTAGCAATGATAAAATGTTTTTGTCTTGTTTTGTTTTTTTCTCTCATGTATGTTGTATCTTTATAAATATGTATTTCTTATGTATGTAATAGCGCCATATGAGCGTCACACATAACGGACTTGAGCGCTTTACAAGAAGCCACCATTATTATTAGTTGTTCTACTAATATTTATTATTATGATGAATGGGCTATACTTTAGCGGCTACTTCGGTATTCGTCGTTGTTGGGCTTGTAGTTTTGTTGTAGATCTGCTTTAATGCTTTAATAGACTTCAGGGAAAATTATTTTCATTCTCTGTTGACTTATTCATCATCTATCCTATTTGGGAGTATACAATTAATCAGGTAGTCCCGAACAAAATACGTCATCTCAATTAATATGTCAAATATATGGCGGGGAAGTTGATTCCGTTTTTGATAAACCCCCCAGAATCATCATAAGTGTGAAACTGAATATACTTGTGCAACGCCGGTAAAGACGCTAACTTTTTGCTTGCCAAATTCGACCATAGTCACAATTGTAACTATACAGTAGTAATAATTCATTTTATCTGTAATGGCAGGGCTAAAAGATCTGAAAATCACTGATAATGCTAGGACCTGGTCTGCAGCATAATTTTTTGTAGATCATACCAAGCAAATATTGTTATACTATTCTTAGTAATTAAAGAGAAAAGTCTTCTATTTTCTACTTAAAATTAATGTGGCGTACAAAGTGCTATAAACATGCTAAAATGCAAGCTTGTATTTCCGACCATAATCTGTATTAGATAGCTATAACCAAGAAAAGGGCATAAAATCTCCGGGCTAGCTAAATATTACTCTGGTTTTGTACGTGCGAAGTATCGTTATCAGTACAAGATGAACTAAAGTATTGTACAAAGTAGGCTTGTATTTACAAACAAGTTACAGTATAATGAGTCTAGGGCGATTTGGCAGCGAGCTATACTAGCTCGTGTGGCGGCATTTAGTCAAATGGTGTGCCTAATCGCCAATATGTTATGTTTATTCTTTTCCTTCAAAGTGGGGTGGGGCTGAAGCGTCTTGTGAGGACTAGGGGTATGTTTTCCATGATATGAGATATAATACTTCTTCATGGGAAGGAATGTTTTTCTTGCCATGGTACTGGTTTGCCAATGCTGCGATTTATTTGATGAAGAGTATATAAGACATAGTGTGTGCCCAGACCAGGCGAGGAACAGGCCACTATAGGTTTGCCGGCAGTGTGGAGATATGGTTTATTATTTTTCAGCATTAATAAGGCGGTGGAACAGCGCTAGTTTGCGTAAGTGTTGGCTATTATTTTATAAAAGAGTATATTATTGTCGAGATTGATAGCGCGGGAACGCGAATTGATTGACATGAATTGTATTACATGTCTGTAGTCTTTCGTAATATTCGTAGCTTTGATCCTGCGCAAATTTTGAAATTTATTATTCACGGCTACATAACGTGCAGATAGATCAGCTGGCTCCATATTTTACCTTCGAACGAAATAATTATTTGCAAGCCATATATTCATGTTTATTATTTTCTGTATAATTATGTTTAATATGTGCTGAATGAAAGTTCCAAAAATAATTTGAATTGATGTTGTGACCACTCAAAATTAACATGCAAAGATTCGTCTCCTATTAAAGACAGACACGATGGGCATCAAGACCGCACTATATAACACAATTAGCTGTTTGTTTGTTTCTTTCCTCCGTCTTAACAGTGGAAATAAATTATAAATAGATTATTCCTATTAGTGTATAACCTTTCAATAATTACCATTTCCAAAATTGTTTTGATCGGTAATTCTAACCCTTCCTTAAAACAAATATCACACCATTATGTTCAGGCAAATTTACCTATCGCCTTCAGAATTTAAACTTCGTCTTGTGCTCCGAAGACTAATCACTTCAGAGAATAATCTTTTATCACATAGAACGAATCTAAAAATCTTTCTTTCTTTTTCTTATTTCCCTCATCCATATATAACAACAATGTTTTTACTTCATGTTTATGTATATTCAAGAATATCCAGTTCATATAGTCTCATTCACTTCAGTTATCTTTTCCTTTTATGTTTGTGTTTTACTTTTTGCTGCCTTTTTCTGCTTTCTGAAAATAATCGGCTTAATGTGGCCACCTCCCTCACGTGGGCCTGTAAACGATTCAAATAAATTTGTTTTAGCGTTATACGAAATCCCTAGTTTCATTCATGATAGAGCCATAATAAATGCATCGAAGTTATTAATGTGCTTTTTTTCAGCAGAAAGTTGGCATCGCTATGTTCTTCATATTCTTGGTAATGTACCAATTTTATTCATTACATTGTAAGAGAATTGTTACGTTTTTCCTGTACAAGGTTATTCACCTGAAGGTAAATCTAAAATAAGATTTCCGTATTTCCACACTGGTGATTAGATTGTGGTTAAAACCCCCTTATTTTCTTCTCCTTTTTTTTTTATTAGTTTAGTCATTTCCTCAACGTTTAGAGGAAATAACAAATGTCTTTATTCGTTTATGATATAAACTTATTGTTAGTGTTCATACTTATCGTCACATGTATCACTTTAGTTTGGCCTATGTACATCTAGTCAATCTAGGGTCTGAATATGGTAGGCCTACAATGTAAAACCAAGTTGCAAGTAAATTATCGACGATGATTTCACTATTTACATGGCCATGTATACAGTGGAATACAAAAAAAAAAAAAAACAGAAACAAAATACTTTAAACTTTTAAATCTTTGATTGTTTTGTAATGAATAATCCATTCATTAAAAAATAACCAAACATTTATGTAAATATCTTGGTTTTGTGAATTTGTAAATTATTATTTTAATGTCCTTAATATCTTACGTGATTTATGTCATATTTTATATCATTCATGGTTATGCCCCAAACAATTACCTAGTTTGTTCTTCAATTATTTATCAGTGTTATTATGTAATACTAATTATTAGCATATGCTTTCAACAAAACTTTTGCTTAGCTAACGCCATGAGCGTCATTGGGCGGTTTGCGCGCTCTAGAAGTTTACACTATTATTATTATTAATATTATTAATATTATTATTATTATTATTATTATTATTATTAATATTATTATTATTGTTGTTATTATAATCATTATTATTATTATTATTATTATTATTATTTCAATTCCATGCATGCATATTCGCTCTCTGTTGTAACTTTCCACCTCCACACTAATTGAGAGTTTGATGTCAATGATTTATTCGTTATCACATTCGTATGGTTGAATCACATCAGTACGGTTTATCGGTTCGCTAGCCCAGCGCAATAACAAACATTTAGGGGTTAAACAAATTGAATACCCACACCACTGTCGTTTTAAAGATTGTATCGTGGTAGAAATGTTTGTTCGTTTCCACTTGGCATAATAACGTTTGTAGTCTTGGAAATTCAGACTCGTTGGACCTGATCAGAATTAAGTTACGGGTACCGTGATAAGAGGGAGAATAAACTGGTGAAATTGCTGTCATTTCATTTTTTTAAATTATTTTTTATTTTATTTATTTATTTTTTTTTCTATTGAAGTATGGTATTCAATAATAATGCAATTCTTTTAAAAGTTAGGATTATGCTGCAATGGATATATTCACATGTTTCTTTCCTGGCGACAAAGTAACAAGGTATTCAAACAACATGCAATAAAAGAATGAACTATAACACATGGAATCCAGTTTGCATACAAAAATTGTTGTTATGGCAGGCAAGCCTCAGGCAAGCTTTCAGGTTGTCAAGAATAACCTTTGTTTGAAAAGTATGCATAAAATTTGAATATGTTACTAATGGAGGTGTCACATTTACCGGGTAAATTGAACGGGTTTTCGCCGTTCACCGAAAAACAACAAATTCCAACACGGCAATAGAACGGCACCGGCCACATTACATTTTTCTTAATTTTCACCGGGTCGGTGTCGTTCTATACCGGGTCTGTATCGTTCTATACCGGGTCTATACCAGGTCCTAGCCAGCCTGGTACCGGGCTGACCGTCCTCGTATATAGTCCACGCTTTCCTTTTGTCCGTGTGATTATCGCTTGCCCGCCGGCCTCAACGCTCTCTGACAAGAAAAACAAAATTGTTTTCTTCGCCGAGTGACTCACCGTTTCCCACCGTTCGCGACCGTGCGAAACAAGTTGATACGAACGACGGGACACGGAGGATACCCGGAGATAATACAAGGTAAGATTGGAGTCAGCGTGATGACCCGTCTTCTGATTTTTTTTTCGGTTGATGCCCGGCGAATATTTTGAGCATGACTGAGCCATGCTCAAAAATTTTCGCCGGCATGAACCGGCAGGCCTCGTCCGATGGAGAAACCCGGTGAAGGGCGGTATAATGGCATTGTAAAGACGGTTTATGAATGGTGTAAAGGAGGAACAAGCGCTCCTCACCCGTCCACAAAGCGGTCGTGCACGGTGGTGGTCTGAACTGGCAGATCTTCCCTTATGGTGTCTTTAAATCACTTATATGGTGTCTTCAAACCGCCCTTTGTTTTCGAAGCTCTCGATCTCGTCGCTCTTTTACAGGTCTAGAGATGATATTTAAGCTTTTCAACATACATTATAATTTGAAATTATTTTTATTGTCGTTGTCGGGGAGAAGAATTTAAATTAGGTCCTTTTATGGACATTTAATCTAAAGTATGTCAATTCTTTTTTAATGTTTGCTTTGTTTTGTTTGACATTAGTTTCTAAAGTTTTATTATAACCACTTTGGAAAATAACATTATACTACTTTCCCATTAGCTTCAGTATAGTTTGGTCTCATACGTTTTGCCCAAATTACATGTTTACTTATCCCGCGTTTCATTTAAACAGAAATTGTGTTAGTTTTTATCGAATATTATTTTAATTTCTCCTCGAAAATGTCCCGTGCTTTTGAAATGATTAAATCCTGTTATATCAAATGAAATATTGTTATCATGATAAAAGATACTATTATCTCCTTTTTTAATCATTATATTGAATATGTTCGAATACTCTTTTTCATAATCATTTCATTTGCAATATTCTTTTAGCCAAATTATAACCCCCATAGAATCACATCAAGAAAAATGGCTACATCATTCATAATTCTGCATTTGGATGTTTTTGATGATCCATGGATTAAGTTTCTTGTTTATTTTTATTTTCATTGTTTTACACACGACCACTTTAAGTGATTTTACTGTGATTAAAATAGATTAATCAGAACTATAGGCCTACAAGACAATCCTTAAATATAATATTTGTATTAATAAAAGTACATGCATAATGCCATTGTATTCCAATATCTGAGAAACCGTCTTTAAGAATGCCAAAATAACGAATTTTGTTACCATAGGATTGTATATAATTCATGTAATTAATTCAATATCTAGGGTATATGGTTATGTTTGTGAGATAGCAATAGGCCTATGAACCATTTTTCAAGGAAGCCTACACAGAATCGGAAAATACAAAAAGAAACTTACCCAGGCATTTCCCGACCGAAAATTTAGGGGAAAGGCTGCCTAAAATGAGAATTAGTTGCCATTGCTCCTCCCCCCCCCTTATCGAACGCCCCTCCCCTAGAATAAATAAATAATAATGATATACATGTATATTGAATGATGAAGTGACCCGTCTGGAACGCTGTCCTACCCTGCATGTTGTTTGAATAATGAGGGATATTGGACGACCAAAGACCAAAACGCAGACCCCTGTATATCAATAATAATAATCAAAACATACAAAATATCATTATTTCAAAATGAGAGAAACTTTGTGGGGAAAAAAATCCTTTGAGTTTTCCCGTCTTTTCAAACTCTAAGAGTAGAACAATTTAATATGTACGACTAATTGTATAAATCTATTATAAAGTGTAAATAAAACCAGCACTGAATTGATATGAAACTGAAACAGAGGCTAAAAGTAAATGTATGCAACAAATATCCCCTATACAATATAATATTCTGAGTAACGAGCCCCCAATAAAGTTGATAATCACCTCCCTTTGTTATATTATGGTATATAATACTTTTGTTTGGTAAAAATATTACTCTGGTATTATTTTTTAACTCAAATTCATTTAGATATTGATTGATCTTGTTGGTAAACAATCAAGGGGACAACTGATTTTAAAGCATAGTTTTCACGTATAGTTTCATGTACTAAGTTGGCAAGTTCAGCCACAAGGGGGCGTACTGATGCGGAAAAAAGGGGGGGTTATC
This sequence comes from Paracentrotus lividus, assembly GCA_940671915.1. NCBI lineage: Eukaryota > Metazoa > Echinodermata > Echinoidea > Camarodonta > Echinidae > Paracentrotus > Paracentrotus lividus. The sequence continues at coordinate 2,792,317 of CALNVZ010003429.1, forward strand.
GATTCATGTTCCCACCTCACCGTCCATCTCCTGTAAACGGGCATGAAACGGCCGGCGTCCTCATTCAGTCCTTTTACCGCCCTTTTCACGGTTTTATAATACCGGTTCAATCCACTCTCCGGAAAAAACCGGCAAGAGTTCCCCGTTCTTTAAAATCCTTCTAGTGCCCAGCGAGGGGGGGGGCTTTTTTCCTTATGAACGGTTATATATGCTTCACGTGCCTTCAC
>CALNVZ010003429.1:2793167-2804779 GCA_940671915.1 Paracentrotus lividus
ACGTGTTGGACGGGCTTCAACCGCTTCACCGTGTGCCTCACCGTTTGCCGCCGTGTGCACAAATTTGGCCAGAACGTTGGCGAACGGTGCACGAACACGGCTAATGTGACACCTGCATAACCGGTCTGTTGCAGAACTCGGTTTCGTTAATGAGGTGTAGGCCTATATTTTTCGATGAAATGACATGGACTTATTCAGTCCGGGCTTTCCTATTACATTTTGACCTGGTATAGGGAAAATAAGGGAGGTTTCTTCATACAGATTTCCGACATTCCTTTATTCAGATTTAAAGAAGGTGGATTCATATCATTTGGGGAAAATACAAAATAAACTTCAGATATTTGTATATAACATCATGGTTCAGCCCTTACCTTAAGGCCCGGTCTCACCGCCCGAACTTTGCTGGAGCGTTCCTTGAACGGTAGGGAGAGGGGGTCGAATTTCGACAACACTCGTCACCGCGCACAAAATGGGAAAACAAATCGATAACAGGGGCTTTTCCTTATACCCCCGTCACACTGAGCTCGTTCCTACTACGTCCTTGCAAATTTTGCCGAACGGGCATAGTCTGTGTGTAAACTGAGTGGACGTAGTAAATACTTCTTACGATCTGTTTACGAACTTCATGGACTAGCTCGGTCGGATTTCCAAAAAAGTGTTAAAAAAAATCGGGAGCCCATCTCGTCCTAAAATTTAACGGGGTGGCAACGTACCTGAAACGAGATGGACATACTACAAACGAAATTGCCGTATTTAAATCGTTCTAAAGATGTGCTAGGACGTCATACAAACGAGCATTGTATATTAATTATTCAAGTTCTAAAATTAAACGTAGTGACAACGTTCCTTAAACGGGTAGGACTTACTCTGAACGAGAAGGACGTACTACGAACGTGGTACCTAACTTTTATCATGCTGCGCATAGGCACTTTTAGTGACCGTTTGGACGTGCTACGAACGGGATAGAGTGAACGAGCAGTTTACTCGTTCTGAACTGGATAACAACGTATTGCGGACGCGATAAAGACGGAATTGACGTAACGAGAACTATTTATGAACTGCCTAGCATCGTATTCAAGAAATTATGTTTTAAAGTTATAAGTTCCAACCCGACCAAAGCCCGTTCAGCATTTTTTTAAAAAACGGGCAAAAACGGGCAAGAACGTTATAGAACGACCTCAGTGTGACGGCCCCCTTAGCGGTGACGCGAGCATTGATAGAGCGGCGTTCTGCGCATGTGGGCGTTGGCTCGGCGGGGGTTTAAAGTTGGTGTAGCGGCATACCGCTTTTGATTACGAAGCTGAACGGATCGCTTTGATAGAAGTTGTGAAAGATTTTTGAGAGAAATTCTGGTCCCGCTCCGACACCTCCATACCAACGCCAAACCAAAGTTCATCACCGTAATGGATCACTGTTTCAACGCCCGACACCGTTCCAGCAATCTCGTGTCCGCTCGTAAAACACTTACAACCACTCCACCAAAGTTTGCGCAACGTTTAATCACCGCCCGGACAAAGCTGGCGAAGCAGCGGTGGTCCAGCGTTCAAGATTTCTGCGAAAACTTTGACTGGGCGTTGTTGGAGCGATGGTGAACTTTGCCGGAGCGGCAAATTGCCCGCTCCTCACCGCTCGCAATATTTTGTGCAAAAATTTCGGAGCGGTAGGAGGGACCATCAGCGGTAGCCGAGCGTATACGGCGTTGCCTTAACGGGGGCCAACTTCTGTTAAACGGTGGTGAACGGTAACGAGCGGTGATGATTTTTTTTCACCGCTCCAGGAACGCTCCAGCAAAGTTTGGGCGATGAGACCGTTCCTTTACTGATTCAAATCACAACTCACATGCGCACTCACCCTAAACAACGGACAAACGCGGCACTCATCAGGATTTTGAAAGACACACTGTACCCCAAAAATGAAAATATATAACAATGGGAAAAAATTCTACTTCTATACCATTTAATATTTCCCTATAATGTTCGCATGACTGCACGATATCATAATGAAATCCTTTGGAAAGTAAAACGTTAAAGGTAGTGTCATCCTTTTTCACAAATTGCGAAAACTAATGCAACTTGGCATAACTTTAGAATATGATCAACCTATACTGTCTATTCAATATTACAGCGCGTGCAGCATGTACCACATACAGCAATATACACACGGCGCATCAGCGTGCATTATTCCCAACGCTAAGCGGTTCGCACCGAACGGTATTTTTTTCGAGGGTCGAAAAAATAGGAATGAATTTTGATAATCACAATGGCAATATTATGACAAACATACACATTTGAGCTTAATCATGTTGTGGGAAGATATAGTCATTGGTATACAACGATATCCTCTCAAAAACTAGAAATTTAATATTTTCGCCTGCAAAAGGATGACACTACCTTTAAAGAAATAAATGAACATATTGTACCTTAAAAGTATGTACATTTATAGCATAAAACTGCGTAAAGAAAAAAAAATAGAAAACGGCCTCATGGTCACTTTTATATTGCTTTTATATTGCTTATATTATTTTGAGGATAAAGAATCTCTATATAATGATCATATATACACTCCACGAAAAGAAATGTATATATATATATATTATCATAAATAGGTGATTAATGAAATAATCAAACATACACGTAGTACAAAAATGTGCCTGATATGTTGTATATCCAAAATGTTATTCAAGCAACATTGGAATCGTCTGTGAAGAAAAAGGCTATGAAAACATTACGTCAAGTCATAGTTACATTAGCTAAGATGTGACCGACCGATTTACAGCCTGCTCGAATGCTGCTGGAATTAAGGCATTACCCGGTGACAGACGAAAAATCAAGCAGATAGTAGTGATGGCTGAACAGCGCCTGAATTGTGAGTCCGTAAAGGGCGCGAGAAAATGAACAAGTGTCACCTGGAAGCCCATTTACTTTTAACTTGCCTTAAAATATAAAAGACGTGGGAATCTGTTACTAATATAAAAACGCCATTCATATTTCGGCGCCCTGTTAAAAAACGGTGTCTCACAGGCTCGAAGAATAGGCCTACTTGTTTCATGACGAGATCTTAAATGGTTAATATTTTTGTAATCGTTAACCACAGCATAATAAGACATGTGTAACTGACATTGTAACATTGATGAAAGGGATTGGCATTTAAAGACATAAATAGTTACAAAAATATATCTGTACCTTGCTAATTTACACAAATGGCATTAAGAATAAATATAAACTATTTACACAGGCAAATATCTGCACTCAAAATGTAACATATATATTGGCATAACGGGTGAACATTTAAGATGTTACATTAAAAGACTTTCAAAACGAGTAGCTTGGAAAAGTAGGAAAAACCAGTAATAAAAGCATAGAGAACAACGACTACGTATTAAACAAAAATTAGAAATTGTTGTATTGTTATTTTTTTTTATTTATTTATTTATTTTTTTATAAACAGATAAAATTAGTAATGTAGAATATTATGTGTATGTCATTAAGAAGAAACCTTTTCTGTTTCGCAATGGCAGACAATAACCACTCCAGATGTCAACAAGCATCTTCTTGAGAGCAACATAATTGGTTTCTGCAAAGTGAATATGCTCTTCAAAATATGCGCATCAATTGGACCTTGACTTCACACCAATGGGTTATAGCACTGCAAATGTATTGCTTGAGCTCAGAACCCACCATTTTCTGGAAAAGTTTCACTTGTTAATGAGTGCGTAAAGTGCGTCGCCTCTGAGTTGATAGCAGACCCGTCCATTCCCTGGCCCCTCCCTATTAACTTGGTTATCGTCCAAACTCTGCTGATTCGGTGCATCCGTGGCGTCTCCACTAGGAGGAATAGGATCATCCAATGTCGCCGACTCGGGTTGTTCGCTTCCTTCGTAGAGGGGGTTGATGACCAGGGGATCACCAGCTTCACCTTCTTTTGGCACCGCCTCCACGCTCTCATACGCAGAGTTCCCAACCAACCCGGCTCCCATGCTACCATCCTGCACTCTGAAAGCTTCAGCAGCTGATGGTGAAGCAGATTCAGTCTTTGTGCTTCCTTTGTTGCTCCCATCGTCGCCTACCCTCAATGTCTCATGCTCTGATTTTTCACGGTAATCTGAATAGTATTCGATATCTGGCTTCTTCTTCTTGGTTTGGTTTGTCTTTCTGTTTTTGTATGATATGAAGAAAAATGATCGTGATTTTTCTTGCATTTTAGCAGGTTAGCCTACAGCTTAAAATAAACGACGCACGCCCTACAGAAACTTTCGCAGGAGCAAATTAATCGTCACTTTAGAGCCGTATGATATTAGTCTCGAAAATTCCAATGACCCATTATAGATGCAAAGGTTTTTAATGGATCTAGTTGGTTTCGGGAGGGTTTGTTTAAGACCAAAATAATATAAGTCGTCACTTCACCTATTTCCCCAACATTACCAATACGTTTCCTATGATAAGGGGCCATTCGAAGATGCGGACTAATGGTAAATAGTTTACAAGCTACTATACCTAAATTATGTTGACCCTCCACCAACTGGTTGTTATATTCCTTGCATTGATGATGCCTTAGTCATGACATGTATTTTTTCGGTCCTGTATGGTTACAATTTTGGTGATGAAATAGAAATTAATATTTATTATATCTATTTTTTCCTATTCAAACTGATCCCCCCCCCGAAATAATAAAATATGTACATAACAAACGTATCCATATCGCAGCGCCAAGAACAACAAAAAACAAAAAACAAAAAATATAATAGTTTAATAAAAAGAACCCTACCCATTCTCTGAAACCCCAATCCCACCCTTTCTCATGTAAGATAATCACATCTATTTAATTATGGGGGGAAAAAAACATGTCAATAAATGTACGGTGCGTCCCAGTAAAAGCGGAACCCGAAAAGTTGGTTACTTTTCTCGGTGAAAGCCATTACTTGATGGAATTAGGTGCATCATATTAAATTGAAACTAGTGTTCTGGTCATGACGTTGAAATGTGGAAGACACTGTCTAAAAGTGATTTGGAGAGCTTGATAACATTTCACCGAAGCATTATTTTGTGCTGTGAGGTTTAGGAATCGCCAAAATGATTAGAAACTAACCCAATTCGGCTTTGAGTCACTTACACAGAAATGCATGTATGGGGCAACACAAAATGTTCGGGACCCAAAAGTGTGAGCTGTGTGGTATATTTTGGATCATAGTATGACTATCAGGGCATTTGAAGAGCAATCTTTTCTCTGGGATTCTTTTCTCTTTTTATTATGATATTTTTCCCAAATATCATGAAAATAACAGAAAAGGTCACAGTAATTTTTTCATCTTTCCCCACACCTTCCCACTACCCAAGATTCCCTTTAAGGTGTATCTCTTCTTCTTTTTATCCATTTTTTTATTTATTATTTTTTTTTTTTACACCTAATAAAATAGAAAATGGCATCATTGATATCATGTTTTAGCTTACCTTCGTCTGTATCCGATTACAAATATCAGCACGATAAGCATGATAACCATCAATGCCACACAAGCAGCTATCACAGGAATGAGCCATGATTTATTCTGTGTTTGGGGTTCAGACGACGCACCTTTAAAAAAATGATAATGCAATAAAGAATAAATAGGAATACAAAGCGTTCCAGAAAAAGAATGTCATACAACATGCAATCCTTTCCAAAAAATAAGTAAATAAATAAATAAATAAATAAATGCAATGAAAGTGAATTAACTTCGAGAAGCCAATTTCAATACAATTTTTTTTGTTTGTACACCACCATTTAGACATTAAAGATAAAGCATTAGAATTGAGATCGACAAAGTGATTCTTGAATTTTGCTGAAAGTATTCTCATAATTATTACTTTGCATTCATAAAAGTATATGGTTGAGAAAATTGGTCGGGACGCCGTTAAAACTCGGCGAAAAGCTTACCACTTCCAAGCTCGATAAGCGCGGCGTGATTACACACAACATTTACCATATTTATTTACCTTCAGTAGTCAGTTTTTCTTCAGTTGTCGATCCTGCCTCTGTGCCCGTTTCAGTTGATGTTTGAACTGTGTGTTTTTGATTTCGAAAAAGAAAGAAGAAAAAAACATGGGTTAACCCATGGTAAGAAAAAAAAATATATCAGCTGAAGTACTTTAAGGATTTATCTTCTACCAAATATGATTCATATTGACTGTTTGTTTTTCCTTTAAAAATAACCTTCTTGCACATGAAACCAAAGACACAGCATTTTAGAATAACGGATTTAATTTTATTATTATTATTATTCATTATTATTATTATCCATAAGTTGTTATTTTTTTTTTCATTAAGTAGAATGTTTTATTGCTTTTATTGGATATTTGGGAATTTTGAGAAACATGTTATGACTCTCAAAATCCCCGAATATCCCAATAAAATTCCTTGAAACAGATGACACTAAGAATAAAACCTAGCTTTACATTCGAAGCACACGGTCTTGCAATAATAACAAAGAAATTGAGCTTTTTGGGCTACGGATATGAGCTGTGGCTTTTTACACGTACCTGCAGGTATTCTCTCTACTGTCATTATTATTATTTATGTATTTATTGTACTAATATTAGGCGCGTATCCAGGATTTGGCACCCCGGGGGCCCGATGCTATTTTGATTTTGGCGCCCCCAGTGGTGGATACAGAAAGGTCCATTCAAAAGGTACACTCAAAAATTTTCACGTCATGCTGGCGGAGCGATAAGCAGGGGGGGGGGGGGGGGTTAAAAATTTTCGCGGCCTTCGGCCAATCATGAGGTCATATTCACCTGCACGTGTAGGTTTAACGGGGAGGGTCCACGAGTCCTCGGTCCACGAGTCCTACGTCCCACGAGACCTCGGTCCCACGAGTCTACGTCCCACGAGGCCGAATATTTTCCCACGAGTCCTACGTCCCACGAGACCTACGTCCCACGAGTCCTACGTCCCACGAGCCGAGTATTTTTTCCCCACGAGTCCTACGTCCACGAGTCCTACGTCCCACGAGACCTACGTCCCACGAGTCTACGTCCCACGAGACCTACGTCCACGAGTCCTACGTCCCACGAGGCTGAGTATTTTCCACGAGTCCTACGTCCCACGAGTCCTCGGTCCCACGAGGCCTCGGTCCCACGAGTCCTACGTCCCACGAGACCTACGTCCCACGAGGCCGAGTATTTTCCCACGAGTCCTACGTCCCACGAGGCCGATTTTTCTCATATCGTATTTTTCTTTTATCAGAATGTTTTTCAACATCAATGAAACATTTTGTAAGCTGAATTATACAACATGAATTAATTTAGTTGTGGTTAATACCATAGGCACTAGCATGGCGAATAATGGTGGCATCTCATTTCGCGGAGGCGGGTTTGAGATTGATTTGGGACTATGTCTAAAGACGTCCCTAATCCTTCTCAGTAGTGACGGGTCCAGGATTACTGGAGGGGGGGGGCTCCAAAATTTTCGGTTTAAAATGTACGGTCAATGAGTGTTTTTCAAATTATAGGGCGCGTCCTCCCCCCCCACCCCCACCCCCGGATCGCCTCTGCGTCGCAGAGACGTCGCCGGGACAATAAAAAAAAAAAAAATTATAGGAGGCTTCTCCGCGACGGAAAAAGAGTATCGGAGACGTCTCCGCGACAAGTTTCAAAACCGTCTCAAACTCGTCTAACAAGTCTAAAAGTAGTCCCAATTCCGTCTCAAATCCATCTCCGCGAAATTAGCTTCCACCATTAGTTGGCGGATATATTTTTAATGAATGTAGTTCTTTGGTTTTACATGAAAAATTAAGATTTACATCCTTGAGAAATCCTAATTACATATTTATCAAATGATTTACATTTAAATCTATTCTCGAATTTGAGAGATCATAATTCATGAATCCCGAACAGGGGCGTAGACACCGGGGGGGGGGGGGGGTGCATCCCTCAATTAAAAAGATGGGGATGGCATGTACAATCACCCCCTTCCCGAATTTACGCGGGTGATATGTATTTTTTTTAAGCTGAAATGGGCTTTCCACACTCGTGTTTCTTCCATCTGTCCACGGAACTCTAACAATTTTGCTCGCGCTTATTATTGTTATTATTTTTATTTATTTTATCATTTTATTTTCATTATTAAAATCCAGATTAATTATTTATATTATCTATTATATCTTTAAGCAACATAGAGTTTCACATTATGGCAGTCATCAAACAAAAAGCAAATAGTCGGGATAATGCATTTACACCAAGTTCTTTATTCATTTCATGTCAAATTTTCGACGGACCTGCGTCTTCATCAGGAATATAATTTTTGTAAATTATACTCCTGCCGAAGACGGAGGCCTTAAAAAATGGAGAAGAAATGAATAAAAAACTTGGCGTAAATGCATAGTCTCCATTATTTGCTTTTTATTATATTTTAATGTATGTTTAAGCCTATTTTAATTGTATTTATACTTATAATTGCAAAAAAATTGCAGAGTACACAAATCTTGACATAAAATAATTAGCTTAAATTACTTTTATCTACTAGAGGTGTATGCAGTTCTCGCTATAACAGTAGCGGACGCAGACCAGAGTCACACAATGAACTTACAGGGCGTAAACCCATGCGTAAACATAATAGAGCCGCTTTTGTCCCCAGACAATTGGGCCACCGAAATGAGTTCAATTCGATTTTTTGGATCTGCGCCTGACTATATTCTGGGAATTAACCCTCCCTCCCCATCCCATTCCCTTCGGGTCCCACGTGTTGTTTTGTTAACTCTCGTTAATAATTGAGCATTTTATCATGATTCTTATTATTGCAAGATTCTGTTCATTTAGCCTAAAAACTTTCTGCTCGCATGGTATTTAGATTTGTGGAGACGAAATCGGGCTCAGGCCCCCAAATTGGTTGTTTTTTTGTTTTTGTTTTCGTTTTTGTTTTTGTTTTGTTTTGTTTTGTGTTTTGTTTGTTTGTTTTGTTTTTTAGCTTGCGCGTCTTGCTCGCTTAGAATTAAAATAGGCCTTAATAGGATTAAATGAAATAAAAATTGGCACATACCTAGGCCTACTGTACGGCATGTTTGTTAAATTTCATTGGTAATCAATGCAGTATTTTATTTTTTTATTATGCAAGACTCGGTTCGCGCTCCGCTTTGTATATTTGCTGAGTAAATTCTGCACAACCCTCAAATCTGCCCCCAAAATCAATAAAAAGACTTTGAAAAAATGCCAGAGATTTTGATTTTTGGGGGCGATTCCCTGGAGACCCAGAAGATGTCACGGGCGACATCTGCAAGCTACAGAGACTGGGGTCGCGAACTAGTTGCGACCGATTTTAAGTATAGTAGTAGACAAAAGAGTATCGGCGATGTCAGGTTGCTTGCAGCTAGCAACTGGAAAGACTTTTAAATCAATATCCCCGCACCTCTCGGAGACTCAGGAGACATCTCCACGACTCTCAGAGACCCAAATCGCGAACTAGTCTAGACTCGTTGCCAATAAGATATGGCATTTGCTCCTTGAAAACAAAGGTAATGAACATCACAGTTGTTAAACAGAAATAAAAGTGAAGCACAAAATAATGTATGCACTTTTCTAATGTATTCCTTTTCATCAAACTGCGTTGTACCCTACTAAAACATTTTGGTTACATGTGGTTACATGTGGGGGTGCGGTGGTATACCATTCTAGGGCACTTTTTCTTTGGTTTTTTTTTTTTGTTATTCAGGGGCGGCCCCCTTTCCCTGGATCTATGACTGTTGACACCAAAACACAACAACCTAATAAGTTCAAGAAGAAAATTTCAATAAACATTCATGCGGGGATGGAAAAGGCCTACCCAACCATTTTATTTATTATTATTTTTTTTTTGTCGTCGGGGGGGGGGGCTTTCTATTTTTACGAGGGCGGGCACCTCTCAAGCCTCCGTATCTATGTATGTAAATTCATCATTTGTTTTAAACTGCAACATTGCAGTGACGCCTTGCGTATGTGAACCTTAACACATCCCAATTTTGTTATAATCTTGGGGCCCGTCGGGGGGGGGGGAGGGGTGTTTGGAAAACTTATCCAATAAAAATCAGAAAACTCACTCACCTTGTTTTCAGATTTTAAACGCCTCCAATTTTTGTTTCATAATAAACATATATTCCAACCCTACTCAGAAACACACTGCTCATGGGGTTTCTCTTAACCCCCCCGCTCCCTGCCATTCAAAAATCAAATTAATTACCGCGCCCATCAAGTACCCCTCATGTGCTCTATGATCAGCCTACAAATTGACATGGAGTGGACCCTGCTTCGAAACCCAGTCACGTCTCTCGGATAGTGACGTTAAAGGTCGGTCCCAGACGTAAATAATCATATCTGATTGATACACGTCTGTCAAACCCAATACCCCCCCTAAATTAAGATCAATTTGTTGCCCTAAGTTTTAGATCAGTTTAGCGCCTATGTTGAAGATCGATTTAGGCCCCTACATACAGTCGATGTGGTACCCCTAAATTTAAAATCAATTTGGCACCCCCTCAGTTTCTGGTACCTCTTATTTAAGGTTATTTGATGCCCAGGATTTTGGATTAAATTGGCGCCCCCTAACCAGCGTTTAATTTGAACCCCTAAATATACGTCAATTTTGCGCCACGTATAATTTTTATTTATTTTTAAATCATTATATTCTCTCCTCTCTCTCTCTCCGGCTCTTCTTTCCTTCCCCTTTTTTTTTTGGTTCTTTGTCTTTTTCCTTTTCCTCTTTGTCTTCTTACTCCCCCCCCTTTCTCCCCTTTCCTTCCTTCTCTCTCTCTCTCTCTCTCTCTCTTCTCTATTTCCTTTCATCCTTTGTGGCGCCCCTTTTCCCCTTTCGCGGGGCAGTGCCCGTGGACCCCCTCAGAATAGCATGATGCTACTCAAGTATAAATCATAATATTTCCCGATTACAAACCTGCAGCAACCCAATGCCCGTTGTACTAATCAAAACTTACAAGATCATGAATCTAGTATACATTTGAGACATTTCCATCATAAATTTTAGTCAATTTTTGACGAAGCCAAACATCATAATGATTAAAATATGCGATATGAGAAAATCGGCCTCGTGGGACCGAGTACTCGTGGGACGTAGGACTCGTGGGACGTAGGTCTCGTGGGGACGGTAGGACTCGTGGGACGTAGGTCTCGTGGGACGTGACTCGTGGGACGTAGGTCTCGTGGACGTAGGACTCGTGGGACGTAGGACTCGTGGGAAAAATACTCGGCTCGTGGGACGTAGGTTCTCGTGGGACGTAGGACTCGTGGGACGTAGGTCTCGTGGACGTAGGACTCGTGGGACGTAGGACTCGTGGGAAAAATACTCGGCCTCGTGGGACGTAGGACTCGTGGGACGTAGGTCTCGTGGGACGTAGGACTCGTGGGAAAATATTCGGCCTCGTGGGACGTAGGACTCGTGGGACCGAGGTCTCGTGGGACGTAGGACCGTGGGACCGAGGACTCGTGGGAAGACCCCGGTTTAACTTGTCAATCTGTTCAAATCAAGTATTATATATATTTTTTTTTTTTTTTTGGGGGGGGGCTCAATTCACGCGCCCTCTAAGGTCAATTTTGCGTCCCTTTGAAGTCATTTTGGGCGTCACGAGGGGGGGGGGGCCGGGCCCGTAAAGCCCTCCC
>CALNVZ010003429.1:2818809-2873324 GCA_940671915.1 Paracentrotus lividus
TAGTAATATACCATGACTTCCCTCAAAAGGTTGTTAGGTTTGGCAGATTCAGAGTACCCCAACGAAATATGACCCTCAGAAAAGGAAAATTAATGAAAATGCAAGAAAATAAAAGAAATGTTTGAAAAAAGGAAGAGATGCTAAATGGGGAACTTAAATATGAAGCTACAGGAGCAGAAAAGAGCACGAAGGGCGAGTTGGCCTACATATCTCTAGTCGTCTTCAGCAAGGGCGGGGGGGGGGTGAGCCACGACAATTAGCTTTCATTAATAATTAATCACACCCTAAACAAATTAGAATGGGCGCAAAAGTTTAAACGAGAACACAATTTTTATTTATCAAAAAGATTCACAAATCATTCCACACATCATCACTTGTTTTGTCATTTTTCAAGTAAATGTAATACAATCATTGTCATGGGTTTAAGATTTTACAGACAATTATTGTTATTCTGAATGGTGTGTGTTCTTAAGTATGCACTTGCACAGCTTTGCATTCATGCCGTGTCATCATAAGAGGGTGTTATTGCAACTAGCGTTGTATGAAAATATCTCCAGAAGTAGATGATGAATAAAACATCTCGGTGTATCAACCAATTTTCAGTATTTCCGTCAACATACCGTGAAAACATTTATAATTCTAAAACATTTGCTGAAACAAGCCAAAACAAAACAAAACAAACCCTTGTATCAGATTATGTACCTATATTTTTGTATAATTGAGAGCTGTGTAATGTTTAGAGAGACCTCCTAAACAGGACAATGGTAAGTTGTGATTATCAATTCCATTATTCCATTCTGTTGAGTTAATTTCTAGTAAGATACCATGATTCTTGCCGTATCTAACACTTTGCCCCAAGTCCACTTTGTCCCATTGTCCAAAAAGAATGATAACTCAGCCATCACTGACCTTGTATGAGTAAATAAGATATCATTTGAAAGAGGAGATATGTGGCTTTAACGTGTTACCACTGACTTTGATATAAAACTAACATAATCTTCACAACTTTGAAATTAAATGTTGTTGCGTTTATTTTGATAAGCACTGTATAGAACTGGAATGCAAAATTGTGACTGAAACATGAAAACTGATGGAGCTACCCTATTAAAAAAGACGAAATGAATAAATGTAACAATAAATAAAATAACTTACAAAAATCAAAGCATACGTTTTGTTTAGTATAAACAGAATGCAATTTAAAATACGATTATATTTGCATTTATAGGAAATAGTGGCAGAAAAATACGCGTTGCGATTGGCTAGAGCAGTACCACGTGACCTACTTTCAATTTTTTTTTTATATTGTACATATGTACAATATAACTTTCGGTTATTGGAGGGTAAAGCCTGTGTTAAATGAATGGGGAGAGTATCGATTATATCGATTGTCTTGTTGCGCTAGCGCGTAGTGACGGTAAAATGTTGACTATAGCTCATAACAATGGATACGCGGAGCAACAAAATACGTCACACTAGCTAATTTGCACCAAATTTTTTGCAAAGATAAAACTAGATTAGGCGAGGTCAAAGGTCTAGGGGTCTATTTACTATAATAAATAGTGAACGCTCCATCTTGCAACATTACTGGACTATATAAACTCCAAATACTAAATTATCCCTCGTGAAGATCTATTTCATCTCGGCCTGCGGCATCGGAGAAACAAATCTGCACTCGGGATAATTTAGTATTTGTCGTACTTATAATCCAGTATATTGCGCGATAGATTGTACACTATCTATAGCGACGTTACTAGAATATCACAGCGCACAGTATTACAAATGACCGAAGTCTCAATAGCTGCGGCTAAATGTATTCAATTGCAATCAAAAATGGTTTTCATTTGTATCAGAATTAATAGTTTGTTATATTCATATTTGGTTTGTTTCCATTTTTTCTTCAATAAAGCAATTTACTTCCGGAAATCATAACAACTAATACTTAAAAACACACATACAAGTTGTTATTGTTTGCCGAATACACTTCTATCAAGAAGTTGTTGTCATTTGTAAAAGTTTGTAGCTGTGTCATTGTACAGACGGCAAATCAATTAGGCCAAAAATTCGATCCATGATTATATGTTTAAAAAATATTTAAGTAAGGCAACCAACAGTCCTGTTCAACAATTGGTGTTCGCGACAAACCAATTTATTTTATTACTCATTAAGCTTTATCAAATCTTTTATTTCATTCAATTGAATTATTTAGATTTATTTGACTCAAAAGCATAAAAACAACACCAAGAATAAAATTGCAATGAAAATGAACATGAAAAAGTATTTACAATAAGAAAGATGCTATAGTGAGCAGGAATAAGACCCTCAAAAGATCATATTCAGTGGACTTCGGTGGTGTATCATCTTCACGCTGGCGTCACACTTTCCCGAAGTTGAGCAACGATGGACACACGAATGATGATATATTGGCTCTACAGCCCCCCCCCCACTTTTTTTTCAGCCAGCATGTACAAAAGCGCAAAAATGACCATACATTTGTGATTTTTAGCCTGTTCAGCCCCCCCCCCACGTTCGGCTCAGCCCCTCCACTTTCAAAAACGCTCCGCGGCCCCTGTATTACATCTTCTGAAATAATGTCTGTATGTGGTTCCATATTTTTTTTTTAAAGTGTGCGACAAGGAGCTGATCGATATTATGCACATTTACTGTTCCGGAGCGATGAATTCGTGGCCACTATGCGCAAAATCTAAAGGTGAACCATGGCAAAGCATAGATTTTCTTGATTATAGAAATGTGATCATATCTCAGTATCTAGATCGCCAAATGAGATTTAAAGAAACAAAAACAAAAAACCCAAAACAAACAAAAAAGCGGAAGAAAGCTTGATTTTCCTCCTTTATAGAAACATTGAATATTATTAGATTGTGATTAATTTTAATAATAAAAAAAAATGTTTTTTAATTGTAGCATTTTATTTGATACAGCCTGTATAATTAGCGATCTTAAAACCACCATGACCATCGGTGGAGTTTTTTTTTTTTCAGGCTTCGGCAGGAACTTCCGATGCATCGGCAAAATCTTTGGCAGCCCCCCCCCCCAAAAAAAAAATCCCAATGTACTGTGCGAAGGTTCATTTCGTTAGAGCATTGTAGCATCGGGCATTTTTGCCCAATGAAGGCAACACGACTTCTCGACGCCCTCTCAATGCCCTCTCATCGTGTAGCCATCTTATAGTATTGTCAAGCCCGCATCGCACTTTCCAGAAGTTGAGCAAGGATGGACCCACGGTCATGGATATTTTTAGATTTAATTGCTCTGATCACGAAAGCATGGTGTACCCTTCGTGTGTCACTCGCATCGGCATAAATCCGTAAAAATGCTATTCATCTGTGGGATATTACATAATAATACAAAGCGTCATCCCGCTAAAGAATAGAAAGGTGCAATCGTGTGTTACCTTCTGTAGGCATCGGGTAACTTCGCCAGAACCCTAATAATGCACCATTGTGAATCCATACCTTTCTGTGATCAATGAAGCATAACTCGTAATGCCTCAATGATTCTCCATTGAATTTTTACAGAAGTTCTATTCCTCTAAAAATGAACAAAATCAACTGAATTATCAAGAATTGCGTGTCACATGGAAGGATATCATTTCATAACAAGTTATGATCCAGTGATCACAGAAAGATATGAAAGTGACACCAACCACAATATAAAGTACATTTTCTGTATATTTATGTTGTACCTGTCCGCATTAAAGCTTGTATTTATTATCTCATAAAAAGTATAATTTATTTTTACAACCTCTGATGACCAGGGCCTAATATATTCATAGAACACTCATAGGCCTAGGTTTCACCTAACTGTGTACTATTTCTTATGTAATTAATTAACAGCTAGCTTTAGAGAGTTTTTGTAAATACTGACAAGGGGTCGTATTCATAAAATCTTTATAAGTCTAGTAAGCAACTAAATTGACCGAAGTTCCAAAGTAAGACTTAATTTGAAAGTTTAATGTTGTCTTTTTAAAGATAAATCTACGTAAGAAAATCAAGGAATAATTACAAAGGAGCGTGTTTTTTTTTTTTTTTTTTTTTTTTTTTTTTTTTTTTTTTTTTTTTTTTTTTTTTACAGTGTGATTCATTTTAAAAACGATGAGAAAGCTTTGAATTACTTAGTTCAAGAAATTTCAAGGTATTTTATATTCAATAATTTTTTTTTAGTACTAAGCTCTATTAGATTCTAATTTACCGATGTGTCATAAAATAAAGAAAGTTTAATATACTTAGAAAGTTGACGTATGTAATTTACACGAAATACATTTTTCAACTTCAAATTGGTAACGCAATACAAAGCATAGTTACTATATCATAAGATTTCTCAATATGTACCATTCACCAGTTCCATTTTTGTTGCATCCGAGTTCCTATTTGTAAATCGGCCATACTTGTGGAAAATTTAATGGATTAATGATTTTCCAAAATTCGTTTTTAAGTAGTATGCCTTAGCCAGTTGGCTTATGCTAAAGTGTAGCGTTGTGGCGCGGCGCGGCGCGTTGAAAAGTTGAAATAATCGACGAAAAAAAAATAAGGTGTCTTGAAAGCGTCCTACGAAAAAAGAAAAAGATTCTGGATCGATTTTTGTGAAATTTTTGGAAATTCAAGTTCTTTCCAGACAAAAGAATTTAGGAGCTGGCATTGTGTGAGTACAAAGGCCGGATAATAATAATAATAATAATAATAATAATAATAATGATAATAATAATAGTGATAAATTTTTATTATTATTATTATTATCATTATTATTATTATTATTATTATTATAATAATGATAATAATAATAATGATAAATTTTTATTATTATTATTACTATTATTATTATTATTATCATTATTATTATTATTATTATTATTTATTATTATTATATTATTATATATTATTGCTTACTATTAGAAATATTATTTAACTGATAATATAAGCTTCAACATTATAATACGGGGCAATGGCAAATTAATACAGACCCATATCGACGGGTGTTTCCATTAACTGCTACCCTGCTACACTTGCAACTTCTGCTATACACCTTTTTCCCATTCAATTTGGACTCGACCATTTTTCCCTTTCGTGATTGCTATTTGCTCATGAATATATATCGCCACCTTTCATGATTTGCATGAAAAAGGCTTTGGTCCGATTCCGTTTCTGTGATTGGAGGATTGGATGCTGTAATTGTGTGTGTTGTGTGTGTACTCTGTGTGGTGATCTAACGTTTACGCTATACGTGAACCCGTAGGATTTTGACTGCCAAATCCTTTATCTGTACACGTCTTTCTTCTCTTTATTCTATATTTCCTATCATTTTCACCATTATCTGTTAATTATAAGGGCAGTCGGTGCTTGTGATCGTTCTTAGATGTTGATTTGGGAAGACGTACATATCTGTATACTAAATACCACATTTTCACGAAATAGGGCGGCAGCGCAGTCAGTAGCGTCATTGTCTGCCAACGGGAAGGTTTTGAGTTCAATATTCCTCGGGAGCAATTTTTTATTTTATTTTATTTTTTAATAATTTATTTCTTCTTTTTTCTTTTTTTTGGGGGGGGGGGGTGTTGAAAAAAATAGTGGGTTCCCATAGGGCTAACTCTCTGGAAAATCTTGTATCTTCCACTTTAGGCTACACTGATTATCTTTAAGAAAAAATAATCTTATTTTTAGGTTGTTTTTCTGTTTTTCAATAAGTGAATGACAGTCAATGACCGTCAGAAAATCAAACTCAAGAAGAAGAAGAAGAAGAAAAAAAATCCGTCGGTTTGAACTCACGACTTTCAAATGAAGAAGCTCGTGACGTTGCTGACTGCGCTGTCGCTTCTCAGACAACAAATCTTGGTATTTTGTAGTACCATATGTACGTCTCCCGAAATCAACATTTAAGAACGATCGAAAGCATCTAGACGGCCCTTATTATTAACAGATAAATGATGAAAATGATAAATATAGAATAAGAGAAGAAAAGCGTTTACAGATCAAGGATTTGGCAGTTAAAATCCTACGAGTTCGTATCGTATTTTTCGCGTGACGTTTATCGCCACACAGAGTACACGCACACAAAATTACATTTGAGCTGATGACTTTTTTTTTTTTTTGGGGGGGGGCTTAATTGTCAGCTCCTGGGAGGGGGGGGTGCCAAAATTGCAGAGGGGCGCCAAAGTATAAAAAGCTATTTGGCCCCGGGTCGTCAAGTCCTGGGTGCGCCCATGTTTTTACTAAAAAATACTAGTTTCCCAATTTGATTAGCGAATTCGGGTTATCGATGTGATGTCCGATTGCACTGTGTGATCGATCCTAGACTAGAGTCTACAAGGTCAAGATGGCGGAGGGTGAAGCCAAGGGGGCTGCCAACAGCAGGTAACATAAACTGATAACAATATTCGCTAGTTACAAAGTATTGATATCTAATCAATGTTCTGTTCTATAATATTTCATCAAATGACTTGTCATACCAACAAATTTTATCCAACAAATTTGCTCTCAGCCAATCAGATGCAAGCATTTCAGTAGCTTATAACAGTTTGTCGGATAAAACGGCCGACAAGTCCTTTGATGAAATACACCCAGGACTAGCCCATCGCGATTCTGATTGCTGCCGATGTCGATAGCTGTCGATAGCCGTAAACAGGATCGACCGAACTTTTCATCGTTTTGGAACTATTAGTCACACAATTGTTTACACACACACACACACACACACACACATGCACACTAATCCCACAAAAGGGCTTATGCTAAAGTCTCGAGTCCGAAATGATAATCATTTCCATTTCCAAAAATTTCACAAAAATCGATCCTGAATCTTTTCCTTTTTTCGCAGGACGCTTTCAAGACACCTTATTTTTTTTTCGTCGATTATTTCAACTTTTCAACGCGCCGCGCCGCGCCACAACGCTACACTTTAGCATAAGCCAGCCAGTTTACCTATCTTAATTGGAGCACCATACTAATTAATAGTTTTGTACTAATGACCTTACACCACCACCTCGTATGGCGCAACATATTCCGGAGCAGTTGGCTGATTCGGCTTCATTAAATTGTTACCGTTTGAATATTTGACAAATGGCACTTCATACTCTATATCGTTATTTTCTTTGCAAGATCTATTTCCGGAATGTCCACCGTTCATAGAACAGTATAGGTTTGGTTGATCAGGCTGGATCAATCCCATGTAGTTACTTCGCGTGTTGTCTGGGACGGATGTAAGCTGTTTGATTTGTTGAACATCTACAGCAGAAGCAGCAACTGTCGGGTGATTTTCCAATACCATGGCATCATTGGTAGAATCTTTTGACTTCTTCATTGTTCTGTGATGAAAACATACAAATTTGAAAGTATAGTCTCTTCGTTAAATGTTTTTTTTTTCGATCATTATATGTAATTAGATATTAATAGGCTATTTATGAAAAATCAAATTTGATTATATTTTAAATATTTTATAAGAATTATAGGCCTACTATATAATATATATCATATGTTTTTATTTAGTTATTATTTTTTTTACAGTGTATAAATCATAAAATAGGTGAGTAAATCCATATATCGATCAGTTAATTTTGTAATACTAATAGAAAAAAAAAAGATAATGATAAATTGGTTTACCTGTGTCGTATGGAAAACACTACCATTGCTATGCCAAAGACTGCAAGCAGAAATATCACTATTCCAAGACCAGTCACCAATCCTGGAAGTTTGATAATTCAAAGTCATATTGTATTGGAACTGATACTGACATGATAAGAGTGTGATAATTAATGTTATACAGTATTACTCTACATGCGTGTATGCGGGGGTGGGGGGGGGGGGGTTTCGGGGCCCAAGGCCCCTTGTAGTCACGGGTTAAAACGCGATCATTAAAAAAATTATTAATCGCTATTGACGCACTGGATCGCTTTCGGCATCGATGTGCATTGCGCGCTGCGGCACCATATGATCTCAAACTAATTGATAAACAAAAAACACAAAAAAAAAACAAAGGGGGGTAAAGGGATAAAAGTACCCGATTGACCTGGTGAACTTATACCCCTATGGCTAGCAACCCCCCCCCCCCTCCCCTGGGATATGCGCCTGCTCAACCATGCGCGTATTCGGGGGGGGGGGGGGCTTTACGGGCCCGGGCCCGGCCCCCGGGTAGTCGCACTGAGCAAAATGTAAAAAAAAAAAAAAGACAACAACAACAACAACAAAATGGTCATTAACCTGATAGTTTTAAGAGAAAGGTCCTTTAATATTGATATAAAAAAAACATACTTGTTGTTTTAATAGGTGTGGTTTGATGAGTCGTCGTCGGTGTCATAGTGCTCGTTGAAGAGATCGTAGAGAACTGAGTTGAAGAGCTTCGTGTGGTCATCGGAGAAGACGGCGGGGAGATTGAAGTCTGGAATTCGCCTGCCGTCTCGAAGGGCGATGTCATCGACGATGTTATAGTTGATGGTGCTTTAAAAAATGGATAAGAGCGAAAATACATAAAAATTGATTTCAGACGAGTATACCCGAAACCCTCCCTTCGAAAAGTAACAAGAGCAATAACGGTATACGCTATGTATGAAATAATCTTCACATTTTCAAGACTTTTGTTGTGAAAAAAAAAACATGACCGTACGCAATTCACTTTTGCGACATCCGTACAGCTCCTTTGAAAGTCAACTCCCCCCGGAACAACTCGCAATACCCCGGAGGTCAAGTTCCTCGGAGGGACTCTCCCCGGTACGGCATATTCGGAACTATTCGTATCATTAAAGCCTGGGTTAAACAAGAGCCGAATTCTCCCGAATATAATTATTTGGCCCGATTCTGCCCGAATATGGCCTGAATCGGATGGATTCGTTGGATTCGGAACCTATTCGAATAGGTCCCGAGTCAGAGCACGAAGAACCAAATTCCATCCGAATACCACCCGAATGTGGCCCGAACGAAATTTGTCGGGGCCACATTCGGGGGTAGTTTACAGGGTATTCGGCTGGTTTTGAACATTTCAAAACGAAACGAATCCCTCCACAAATGCTCCAGAATCCCTTCTCCAGCCCTAAGGCTGGGATTCACCTTAACCGAATCAGCTGCGAATCTATCCGAATACACGTATCCGAAGAACTCGGAAGCATTCTGTTACCCCTCCCCGAATGAGAGGAAATTTTTTTTTTTGGGGGGGGGATTCTGGAGCATTCGTGGAGGGATTCGGCTCGTTTTGAAATATTCAAAACCAGCCGAATTCCCTCTAAACTACAAATCCATTCACGCCTCTTTCGGGTTGTATTCGGTTGCAATTTGGTTATATTCGCGCCCCGACTCGGGACTTTTTCGGGACCTATTCGTCTCTGATTCGGTGAGCTCCCAAAATCAGAGACGAATATGTCCCGAATCCACCGAATCCATCAGATTCAGGTCATATTCGGGCAGAATCGTTCCAAATTTATTCGGGAGAATTCGATTCTGGTGTAACAAACGGCCCAAATCATCTACCCAAATATACCCCAATCATGTCAATCACGAATAAAGCCGAATCTGGCAATTCGGGCGATTCTGGGGCGTGTTCTTTGGAATGCCCGAAATTGATTATGGTTCATTTTTGTCAATTCTGCTCTGATTCAAGACCTATTAGGTACCTATTCGTCTCTGATTCGAGGAGCTCCCCGAAACGGAATCCACCGACTCCACCGAATCCGCTCGATTCAGGCCATATTCGGGACGAATCGGTGTGACGAATATGTATGCGACTTGTACAAGACTAGAATAGATCCAATATGGCCACAGTTCAGCCTACCACTCAACTTGCTGTTTCATGACTGTTCTTTTGATTCCGGTGAGTTTGGAGTGTGATGTGAGTTTGAAAGTGTGCCGAGGAGGTGTGTAGAGTATGTTCTTCAACCTGTTGTATGTAATATGGGGGCTTATGTCCGGGATAGGACACAGATAAGCTGTTTTGAAAGTAAATATTTCATTTTCGATTTCACGCTGACAGTGAATGTATTGTGTAGGTGATGCGTACATGTTATACATTGAGTGAAGCGATACATAGACTCTATGCCTGACTGTGTGTATTAATGGTGTACTATTCGTACCGGTGGCACGTATAACGGTGTAGACTTGCACTGGCCCATTGAGTAGGGGCCAACAAACATTGTCCTATGTCTCCCGATGAAGGGTATAAGTTTCGTCTTAGGTAATGATGTTGCCGGGGGCGTGTAGCGCCTTCCCCATGTATCCAAGGAACCAGTGTTTGTAGAAGAGAATGAAGATTTAGAGAGCGAATTTCCGGGAATATTTCCGTCTTGTGCCGTTACGAGAGCTCAAGCACGCCAGACTGAGAGTCGTAAAGACAGGGAGAAGACTGAAGTTTGTCTGTGTGACACCTTCTTTGCTTCATTTAATGATAAAGATGAAGATGTTAGTTCTACCAAAGAGAGTTTGTTTAGTAGGTCTGCCTTGATTGCGGCACAAGAGGAAGATGTAGGCTTGTTGAAGTTGAGAGAAACTGCACTGACTGCTGAAGAGCCATCGCACAGTGGGCCAGGCGTTAGTAAAAGTGCGCCAAAACTTGGATTTGGTGATCAAAACAAATTCTTCTTTTTTTTATGTTCTGAGTGAAGAAAACAACCTCTTGAACATCTCCATGTAATATTTCATCTTTAAAATGTTTTTTAGTCGGTTATTTTTCTTCGAAAGTACCGGTAACTCTCTATTTTGGGGAAAATCTGGTGTAAATTACGCTTTTTAGTTTTTTGAAGGTTTTAGCCCCCCAAAATGTTCAATTTACTTTAAAATTGAATTGCATGTTTAGAAATACATATTCTAGCTTACCCTTAAATTTAAAAGCAAAATATTGCTTCTTTCAGAAGTAATTTTAGAAGAAACCGATAAATTATGGCAGAAAATTAAATTTTTTTTTCATGCGGAAATATGTTCATTATTGCCGTCGAATGCCGCGCGGAAAATATTACAAATGTCTTTATTATAGTCTCAGCTTTACAGAGATACCAAATTTGGCTGCCAGTTTTTGCCTATTTTTGAATTAGAACCAATTTTCCGTCCGCTCGTTTGCTATATTTATTGCCAAAAACTGCCAAATTAGTGAGAAGCAGCCGCGCCGCACAATGTGCCACGTAAAATCAAAACTGCGCCAAAACAGGCATTTGGTTATCAAATCAATTTTAATTTTTTCATGTTTCAAGCAAAGATTACAAACTCTATATAGATCTTGTAGGTGCAATATTTCTTCTTAAAAATAATTTTGAACGGGTCATTTCGCTTCGAAAGGATCCCAAGTTTCAATTTAAGGGTATATTATGTGTAAATTACAAATTTGATAATGTTAAACAATTTTCACTGAACGAATTATGTGATTTACTTCAAATTGCACTTGCCTGTCTTAAAATAGACATTTTAACTTATTGTAGAGTTTAAAGGCAAAGCCTCATTAAATTCTGATCATTTTTGAAGAAACGGGGGAAAATAGGGAAAATTATGAACCTTTTTTCATACGCCTGAATGGTCACTATTGCTGCGTAAAAATACCCTGAATCCTTTTATTATAGTTTCTACATTACAGTGATACCAAATTTGGCTGCCACCTTCTGCCACTTTTTGAGTTAGAGCCTTTTTGTTTGCCTCTTTTATCGCCAAAATTTGCTATCAAAGCGTATTGTGTCTACATAAATCTCAACGTAGGTGGCGTAAATATTCGATTTGAAAACCACAAATTGCAAAACAACAAAAACATAGGAGTACGTAACAACGATTTTGGGAAAATATTGGCATGCGCATGAGGTGCTTATAATGTGGAAGTGGGGGAGGGGAGGGGGGGGGGGGGGGATTTCTATTGTTCAACCCATTCTATTTGATATTCACCAGGCTACTCTTAATTTTTCATGACCTCAATGAAACTAACGAAACAGCAAAGTTTTGTCCTTATTAACTTATACAAAATTAAAATAAATATGTCAAGTAGAATGCATCCATGCCTCGGGCAATAAGAAAACAGTATTTTAATGACGTCAAATAATTTAAAAATGCTCCAATTTTATCCCAGTGGTCTATAAAAGCCCCTTTCATGTCTTATTCATAAAAGTTAATCAGAAAAAGAATGTTTTGCGGAGAAATATGCCTTAACCAATCAGAAAACGGTATTTCAATGACGTCATATGAATTTGAAAATACTCTCATTGTGTTTCTCATGTCTTGAAACCCCATTTTAGTCACACTCATCAAAGCAAAATGAAAATTTTCATGCGTTACCATTAATATTTTTCTTTGACCAATCAGAAAACAGTACTTAGATGACGTCACACGAATTTGAAAATATTCTTATCGAATTCTACGAGTCTGAAAACCCCAGACTGACCGTTCATATGAAGTTATTTTGTGGTCTTCAAAGAAAAATAAGTTTTGGCGCAGTTTGAGGTGATTCTGGCCCACTGTGCATCGGAAGAACCATATTGTTTCTACGTGAAGTCTGGTATCCTGATGAGAAAATGGCGTCCGCCAGAACGGCCTGCGAATGAGGAGTGGACAATCGTTCATCAAATCGCGATTCCCCATCCCTATCGACCTGAAATCCTCCGGCTTGCACATGAGGTACCACTGGCTGGACATTTGGGGGTCAGTAAGACATTGTCTACACTGAAAACCTAACCTCGTCCGTCAATGGACCGACTAGCTTTAAAGCTAGTCGGTCAAGACGGACTAGTTTTAAAGCTAGTCTACCATGTTAGTCCGTCAAGACGGACTAGCATACAACTGAATCTACATCTCTCAACTTGACGGACGAGCTTTAAAGCTCGTCCGTCAAGCTTGATGCTAGCCCATCGACGTGACCGACTAGGCCAAAAAAAAGTAGGGGGGTAGGACAGTTTACCCATTAGAATGACTGACTAGCTTTTGATACAAGTAGTTGCAATGTCGTTTCAATGTACCTTCTCTATTTATTCTGTTTCCGAGCATAATCAAGTTGATACATTCTGAAGCAAAGGTTGTTTTCGCTTGACAATCTGAAAGCTTACGAGACATAACATCTATCATGACAAGTATGCAATTCACGAGTACCGGTAGATTCCAAAATTTGTTCTCCATTCTTCAATTACAGGCTAATTGAATACCTTGTTACTATAGAACTCAAGAACCCGGAATTTCCTTACAGATTGCTGGTGAATTCCCGGCTTAGCAACAACAGTGAATAGAAGTTGGATACAATCAACATTCTCAAACAAAGGTTGTTTTTGCTTGACAATAATAAATCGTGACAAATATGCCATTCACGAGTAGGTTAGAAATATTGTTCCATTCTTTAAGGCCCGGTCCCACTGACGGGAGGATTCATTGCGCATGAGTTGCGTATACAAATTCCGTTCATCCGCAACAAAAAAAAAAAAAAAAAACAAAAAACAATCCTCAATTTATACGCAAATCATCCTAAAGAGCTAGTGGGAACGCGCCTTTAATTACAGGCTAATTGAATACTTCGTTACTATAGAACCCATGAACCGTCTATTCTTATAGATTGCTGGTGAATGCCTGGCTTAGCAACAGCAGTGAATAGAAAGTGGTACAATTGATTGAATAACATGCGCATTGCGAAAAGGACATCACTATTACATGTATTAGTTGCATTATCTGTATGTGAATTCCATTTAATGAGCAAACTGTACAGACGCACACTGGATATACCCCGTAAAGCTTAAGTTTTTGATTATGATGGCGATCTCCTTCCTGTGACATGAATGTGTAAGTACTCTTTTTTAATTCCTTATGTTTCAGTTCACAGATAGCGTTATTTTTTCACATAGATTAATGCTATAATCACCAACGCGAAAAATGATGTCTTGCCAAATCAATTTATAAATTGTGTGTATTTACAACGATAATAACAATCACATTAAATTATGAAAATTTAATTCTAATAGTAAATATAGGCGCCACTTTTCTTTTAGATTACTTGTATCTGAAAGAAAAGAATATTGGATTAGAGGCGCGACTTTGGGATTCTGAAGTGGCTCTCAAGGACAAGTGTATACGCCGAAAATGCAAAAGCAGGTAGGCCTACATCAAAAAGTCATGATGATGCAAGCCATGGCGGCGAATCCTGGGCCCCGTGCCCCCATTATTTGTTAATTGCCATAATGTTAACTAATTGTGCCTCCTGTATTAATTCCTGTTTTCTGATTTATATCATCATAATAGAATGTTTATTTATTTTTTTTATTTATTTATTTTTTGCTCAAATTCTTGTGACAAAATGCATGTTTTTAATCGTATCTTTATGATGTCTTCTAATATTTCAGATTTGACGTCTCTGACCAGTGGTGAAGCCATATTAACCTCGTCCGTCATGCTAGTCTGTCAAGACAGCAGCAAGAAAATCGCGGCAGAAAAGCGCGACGGACTAGCTTTTACACCATGACCGACAAGCTGTAAAGCTGGTCCTGCTCAAGAGCTCGTCAGTCTGGGCATCACTACGACTAGCTTTTAGGCTAGTCCTTCAAACTAGTCGGTCACGACGGACGAGCTTTAAAATTAGTCCGTCGTGACCGACGAGCATTAAAACTAGTCCGTCTTGACGAACTAACTTGACGGGCTAGCTTTCAAGCTAGTCCGTAGAGACGGACGAGATTTAAAGCTAGTCCGTAATAACCGGGTTGTGTTGAAGGAAAACTAGTCCGTCGTGACCGACTAGCTTTAAAGCTAGTCAGTCTGGGCATCACTACGACTAGCTTTAAAGCTAGTCGGTCTACCCGTTTAGGTTTTCAGTGTAGGATCAGGGCCCATTTTTTGTGGCCAGGAATGCGAAAAGATGTTGCCCAGTATTGCCAAACATGTCATGCGTGCCAGATGGTTGGTAAACCACTGCACGTCATTAACTCTTTGTGTGCCATGAGCGCAGAATTGCACGTACGTAGGGGTGCCGTGAGCGCAATTTTGCACAATAGTACACAAGTCAATTAGACATTCATATTACCACTCGTAGCGGGCAGCAATTATTCGCGCTCTGTATTGTTTGCATTGTATACAAGTCACGCTTTCGGATAAACTACTTTTTGTCATACTGTTACATTTGAAATAACAGCGTATTTTATCATTTTTGGTTTTGTTTTTGTTTTTGTTTTTATGTATTTTTTTTGTTGCTCTTGTTATAAGTCCTCATATACTTGTGTACATTTGGCATTACAGTAAACTGTACTTGTATACATACACTGTGGAAAAAAAATCAATAAAGTTCTTCATTTCAAAGGCTGATTTATGGCAACAAAAGAAGAAGGAGATCCCTCTGATATTCCCTTTCACTTCCCGCTAAGCCGGATATCGACAATGACCAGGACCAGTGTAGTTTCAATTAGGAGATCACCACCATTGTCAAGGGTAGATGACCAGGGAGGAAGATTTCTATGGGGGAGATTACCCCATTGTCAAGAGTGGCCTACAGGGCTAGGGCTGGGGGGGATTCAATGGGAGGGATTACCCCTTTGTCAAGAGTGGCTGGAGGGACACTTTGATCTTCCTTTTCCTTTGAACTTAAAAAAAAAAAAAAACTATAACCCTAGTATTTCATTGTTAGTATGAGAGTATGATATACCAAAGGAAAGCTTAAAAGTTCACCTTGCTAATGCATTTGGTTTGGAAGTATGTCTTCATTGGTAAATAAGACATTTTGGAGGAATTAAAAGTTGTCATAAATATAACAAATTAAACAATATATATTTATGATTAATATAAAAATGATAATAAATAATGCCACGAGTGTGGCATTATCAAAACGGAAATTTTATACCCTACAACTTTGCTACACAATATTTTTTGTTATGTTCAAGCAGTAAAAAGTTATAGCAAGTTGATTCAGCACACTCTATAAAGATTGGCCTTAAAATGCGTGTCTCTGAAATAATGTGGCACAGGCCGGTTTTTCAAGTGGCGCATAAAGAGTTAAGCCAGCTCCATTGGTACCTATTCCGGCTTTTGATGAACCATTCAGCAGAGTGTTGATTGATTGTGTAGGGCCATTGCCGTTGTATTTGTATTGACTGTGATGGACATGTCTACCCGGTTTCCAGAAGCATTCCCTTTGAGAAACATAACTGCAAAGTCAGTTATTGACGCACTGTTAACTTTCTTCACCAGATATGGTCTTCCTAAGGAAGTGCAGTCGGATCAGGGTACCAACTTCATGTCCAACATCTTTCAGGAAATGATGTATCAGCTTGGTATCCATCAGTTGAAGTCAACTCCATACCATCCTCAGTCGCAAGGTGCTTTGGAAAGATACCACCAAACTCTGAAGACAATGATGAAGACATATTGCAATGACAACCCCAATGACTGGGACAAGGGGATTCCCCTTTTGCTCTTTGCCACAAGGGATGTTCCAAATAAATCTACAGGATTTAGTCCTTTCGAATTGGTTTTTGGCCATGAGCCAAGTGGACCATTAAAGGTTGTGAAGGAACAATTACTCTGTGATGAGCAAAAGCAGACAAACATGCTAGATAATATCTCTACCTTCCGTGAGCGTTTAGCGAGAGCGTGCGAAGTCGCAGGTGAGCACCTGCGAAAGTCCCAGAACGCAATGAAAAGGCGTGCTGACAAGAAGGCAAAAGCGCGTACATTCCAAAGTGGTGATCGAGTCTTGGTATTGCTACCCCTGGAAGGAGATGCATTGAAAGCAAAGTTCTGTGGACCTTACATAGTTCGGGAAAAGTTGAAAAATGAGAATTATGTAGTAAGTATGCCTGATCGACGAAAGGCTACACTGAAAACCTAAAGGGGTAGACCGACTAGCTTTAAAGCTAGTCGTAGTGATGCCCAGACTGACTAGCTTTAAAGCTAGTCGGTCACGACGGACTAGCTTTCCTTCAACACAACCCGGTTATTATGGACTAGCTTGAAAGCTAGTCCGTCAAGTTAGTCGGTGAAGACGGACTAGTTTTAATGCTAGTCGGTCTCGATGGACTAGCTTTCCAGAAAGCTAGTCGGTCACGACAGACTAATTTTAAAGCTAGTCCGTCGTGACCGACTAGTTTGACGGACTAGCATGAAAGCTAGTCGTAGTGATGCCTCTACTGACGAACTTTTGAGCAGGACTAGCTTTACAGCTAGTCGGTCATGGTGTAAAAGCTAGTCCGTCTCGCTTTTCTGCCGCGATGTTCTTGCGTCTGTCTTGACCGACTAGCATGACGGCTAGCTTAATATGGCTTCACCAGCTTGTCAGAGACGTCAAATCTGAAATATTAGAAGACATTTGAAAGATAACGATTAAAAAACATGTATTTTGTCACAAGAATTCAAGCAAAAAAAAACAAAAAAACAAAAAAACAAAAAAAACAAAACATTTTATTATGATGATATAAGTCAGAAGACGGGAATAAATACAGGAGGCACAATCAGTTAACATCATTATGGCAATTATCAAATAGTGGGGGCAGGGGCCCAGGGGTTGCCGCCATGGCTTGCATCATCATTTACTTTTTGTTGTAGGCCTACCTGCTTTTGCATTTTCTGCGTACGCTTATCCTTCTTCAGAGCCACTTCAGAAATCCCAAAGTCATGCCTCTAATCCAAAATTCATTTCTTTCAGATACAAGTAGTAATCTAAAAGAAAAGTGGCGCCTATATTTATTATTAGAATTAAAATTTGATTTTATAAGTTAATGTGATTGTTATTATCGTTGTAAAATTCACAAAATTTATTAAGTGATTTAGCAAGACATAATTTGTCGCGTTGGTGAGTATAGCATTAATCTATGTGAATAATAACGCTATCTGTGAACTGAAACATAAGGAATTAAAAAATAGTACTCACACAATCATGTCACACACGAAGGAGATCGCCATTATAAATGTTAAGCTTTACGGGGTAGCGAGACTGCGTCTGTACAGGTTGCTCATTACATGGAATTTACATACAGATAATGCAACTAATAGTAATGTCCTTTTCGCAATGCGCATGTTATTCAATCAATTGTCCACCTTCTATTCACTGCTGTTGCTAAGCCGGGCATTCATCAGCAATTTGTAATAATAGACGGTTCTTGGGTTCTATAGTAACGAGGTATTCAATTAGCCTGTAATTAATGTATGGACAATATTTTGAACCTATTTGTGAATTGCATACTTTCGTGATTGATGTTATGTTCCTTTAGTAAGCTTTCAGATTGTCAAGCAAAAACAACCTTTGTTTGAGAATGTCGATTGTACTCCTTTCCACTTTCTATCCATTGCTGTTGCTAAGCCGGGCATCACCAGTAATCTGTAAGAATAGACCGGGTTCTTGGGTTCTCTAGTAACAGGGTATTCAATTAGCATGTAATTGAATATTGAAAATTGCCAAGCCCAAAAAACCTTTGTTTGAGCAGGAAGTTCCTGGTTTGAGAATGTATCCACTTGATTATGCTCGGAAATAGAATAAATAAAGAAGGTGCATTGAAAAAAACATTGCATCTATGTGTATCAAAAGCTAGTCGGTCATTCTAATAGGTAAATTCAGTTCACCTACCTATTTTATTGGCCTAGTCCGTCACGACGACAGACGAGCATCAAGCTTAACGGACTAGCTTTAAAGCTCGTCCGTCGAGTTGAGAGATAGAGATTCAGTTGTATGACTAACATTACGGACTATCTTTAAAACTAGTTCGTCTTGACCGACTAGCTTTAAAGCTAGTCCGTCCATTGACGGACGAGGTTAGGTTTTCAGTGTACAAGGGTGTGTCACATTAACATGCTAAAAGAGTACCATGGACGAGAGGCAAATGTTGGCATGTGTGTTGTGCGAGAAAGTCCTGCTGAGATCGAGGTAGAAACTCCTCCGGAAGTGGAGTTCAAATCAAGAATATTTCTAGGGTAGAGAATTCCAAGGTGCTTGCCAGTCCGGATCTTCTACTGGGCCATTTGACAGAGTCTGAGAGGCAGGATGTTGTTGGAGTTCTCCATGAATTTTAACCAGTTTGTAGTGACGGATTGGGATGTACTACAGAGGTAGTTCATGAAATTGACATTGGGGAAAATAGGCCTATCAAACAAGCCCCGTATAGGTTGCACCCTCATAAGAAAGCACTCGTGAAAAAAGGTAGAATTCATGCTTGCGAACGGTATCATTGAGCCTAGCAAAAGTAATTGGAGCTCTCCCATCGTTCTTGTTCCAAAATCTGATGGGTCGCAAAGGTTCTGTATCGATTATCGCAGGGTCAAGACGGACTCATTTCCTCTACCTCGTATCGAAGATTGCATCGACCAGGTCGGTAATGCAGCGTATGTGAGTAAAATCGATCTCATGAAGGGCTATTGGCAAGTGCCATTGTCACAAGAAGCAAGAGAGATGTCTGCATTCGCTACGCCGTAAGGTCTCTTCCAATGTCGTGTCATGCTGTTTGGCATGAAGAATGCCCCGGCTACGTTTCAGAGGATGATGAATGGAGTTGTTGCAGGTCATGATAATTGTGTTGTGTATATTGATGATGTTTTGGTGTTCAGCAACACTTGGGATAATCATCTGGGTCATCTCAGAGATCTGTTTGAGAGATTGTTCAAAGCGGGATTGGTTGTGAATTTAGCGAAGTGTGAGTTTGGTAAGGCAACTGTGACATACTTAGGCCATGAGGTAGGCCAGGGCCGTGTTGTTCCTCGACATGCCAAAGTCCAGGCTATTGTGAACTACACAACCCCGTCCACGAAGAAGGAGCTCTTAAGATTTCTCGGAATGTGCGGATTCTACCGTAGGTTCGTGCCCAACTTCAGCGATATCGCCTTGCCCCTCACAGATCTCTTGAAAAGAGGCGTAACCTTTCAGTGGTCAGACGCTTGTGAAGGTGTTTTTCAGAAGTTAAAGGCCATTCTGCTCAGTGACGCAGTGCTTGCTGCACCAGAGTTCTCTAAAAACTTTGAGCTAGCCACGGATGCCAGCGACCAAGGAGTCGGTGCTGTTCTTCTTCAACTCGATGATGAGGGTCGTGAGAAGCCAATCGCGTACTTCTCCAAGAAACTGGATCGCTACCAGCGAAACTATTCTACGGTGGAGAAAGAGTGCCTGAGCCTTGTCTTGGCAGTACAACACTTTGCAGTCTACTTGTGCAACCGCAGTGAAGTAACTGTTCATACTGATCACAATCCGCTCACCTTCCTCAGAAAGTTTCGGGACAAAAAACCAACGTCTGTTTCGTTGGAGCTTGAGCTTACAACCGTATAACTTGAACATAGTGCACATTGCGGGAAAGGACAATGTTTTAGCAGATGCACTATCGAGAGTGTGAAGGAGTATACTTTGATACAAAGGACAATGTTAGCAGGTGCCAAGGACAATGTTTCCGCGTGCCAAAGACAAGGTTAGCGAGTGTCAAGGACAGTGTTAGCGGGTGCCAAGGACAATGTTAGCGGGTGCCCAGAACAGTGTTAGCGTGTGCCAAGGACAATGCTTCCACGAGCGAAGGACAATGTTAGCGGGTGCCAAGGACAATGTTAGCGGGTGCCAAGGACAATATTAGCGGGCGCCAAGGACAATGTTAGCGGGTGCCAAGGACAATGTTAGCGGGCGCCAAGGACAATGTTAGCGAGTGCCAAGGACAATGTTAGCGGATGCAAATCGACAGCGTAAAACAAATAAACATTCGTTGCTACGCTACCCACAGAATATCTCATCAGAGCGAACAGTTCATAGAAATAATGGACTCCCCAAAGCCCTGGAATTGGAACGATCGTCATTATATCACATATTAATTTATTGATATATGTTGCAGACTAAAAAGTCCTTTTTTTGTACAGCGTTTTGTGAAGCTATTTTTCTCAAAACTGTCTCCTTATACTTTTGAAAATGTGCTGGCAAAAGCGTTAATGAAAGAAAAAAAAAGTGTTACTAATAATCAAACACAAAACTGTGGTGTTCTATGCAATGTAAATAAAAGAAGCTACATTTATGAATAAGTTCAAACAAGCAGTTCATACATGTCATATGTAGACAAATGGAACCTTCTAGACTGAATTATGATACAGTTATGTTATTTGTTGTCGATTTTTTTTTTGCAGTTCTATTGTCTATAGAAGCCAAATTAACATTATTTTTAACTGGATACATTTTGTCTAGAACAAAGAGTCGTTCTACATTTTCATTGGAAGAAAATTTTATTTTGCTAAGATTTTATGTTTGTTATATATTTATTACTTTGTGAAGCCAAAGAGCACAATGCAGACAAGAAAGAAAGCAAGTTCAGGTTCGATTGTACAGAGCTTGTACATTTATTATATTTACTTATCCTATTTAACCTTTTGTGTGTGTGTATTTAGAGGAAAAGAAAACTTGTTATGCAGCATAATGCAGTCGTTCTGATATAATGTATAAAAGTGCTTTTGTTCACCTGAGACTATTTACATGGAGATTTACTTTGAAAGGTTTAGTTATTTAGCTTGAACAAAAGAGGACAGGGTTGTGTTGTTTTTTTTTTTTTTTTTTTTTTTTTTTTTTTTTTTTTTTTTTTTTTTTTTTTTTATTTTTTAGAAGTGTTAGAATTGGTTAGTTCTTGTTTTCGTTGTAACTTTAAAATTTGAAGTGGTTGATAAATATATCGCAACATTTCCGTTCATGCCAATCTTATGGAAAAAAAATATATGTGTAATGAAAGCATGTGCACATTAACCATTGTTCGAAAAGTTTTGCTACAACTTTTCTCATTTATGAGGGGAGGTGTGACGAATATGTATGAGACTTGTACAAGACTAGAATAGATCCAATATGGCCACAGTTCAGCCTACCACTCAACTAGCTGTTTCATGACTGTTCTTTTGATTCCCATGAGTTTGGAATGTGATGTGAGTTTGAAAGTGTGCCGAGGAAGTGTGTAGAGTACGTTCTTCAACCTGTTGTATGTAATAATCGGTTAAAATTTATTCGGGAGAATTCGGTTCGGGTGTAACCCCGGCTTTAAACTTATGCCCACGTCCTTCACAATGGGCAGTGCTCACTCAAGCGAAACGAAGTTCTATGCAAAACTTTCTTTTGATGTCATTTTTCATTGTATTTTCTTGTTTTAGGGGGGGGGGGATCATCCGGTAGTTCAAATGTCAGTACAGTGTGTTTCTTTTCGATCATCATCTTATCATTTCCCTTTTTCTTTCTTTTCTTTTTCTTCTTTCTTTCTCCCAACAATTGTCTGAAATCAGCGGCTGGGTGCTGCGTGTAATACATATCCTGTATCATATCGATTACAAAGGGTTGCTCTCGTTTTGTTTACGATTCAGAATGCCGAAGGTTTGTTCGTACGAAAATGATATCAAGTTCTTTATCTGAAGATTAAATGAACCTTAAATAGTCCCTTCTTATTTCATTTTGGGCAGACAAAGCTATATGTCTAACAAACAAGTCTAGGTTGCTGGATTATTAAATTTTACGATGGTGTCTGTTTTTAGTTTTTAACAATTTGTTCAGGTGAGGTAAATGGAGATGGCAGTGCACAAAGTATTTAGCATCATTTTCTCTCCCAAAATGACAAAAACCTTATATTAACCCGAATACTACCTTAAAGGGATGCAGTAAAATTGAATGATATTCAAATCTCGATGTAATTGCCCTCGTTTTGTTGAAAGTTACCAAATCCCTTTAAAGCAAATTCTTAGGTTTAGGATAAGTATGTCAGATTAATTGTCATTAGGTGTTAGGGGATTAAAAGAATTCACATACCCGTTTTGGATTTGAACTTCTTCTCCCACGACAATCTTCAAATTGAAAGTCTGAAACCTATACAGTGCGTCCCAGATTAGGTGGAACCCAAGTAGTAAGTCATTTATTTGGGTGAAAATAAGCAATTAATAAAATATAAGTTCATCATAGGCCTATTGAAGCTCATCTTTTTACTTTACTTTGACACCTAATAAGATACAAAATATATTCAGGACTGTTATTGCATTTTGTATCGTAGATATTGCCAGCAATCTTTAAAAATGAAAGCGCATCGAAAAGTTGCAATCTTTACGCCCTTATGGTGGGGTCTCATCAGCAACAAGACGGGTTTGAGATTAGTTTGTGACTCTATGGTTCTGGAGTCGCAGGGAAAATCAAAAATCTTTTGAGATTAGAATAATTTCTTTCGAGAAATTTCCAGTCACGGACCAGGCTCATCATTTAGGAATAAGACCTTTACTTTCGAGGGGATTAACGTATTTCTTGAAAGTCTATGACTACACAAAATATCAATTTTAGGATAAACAATGCCTTACATTAAATTAATGTTGATGCACAAATACCTTCATTAGCGTCAGGCATTATAGTTGTTGGATCGGTCAGTAGTGGAAAGGTAGCGTCGACACATTGGTAGACCACCTTCAGATAATGACCTCCAGTAGTACAGGGATCTCCGTTATAGTAGCCATCATTGACAGGTATGGGACATTCATTTTGACCATTGCAATAGATACCAACGAAAAGAGGGTTCTCAACCCCACAGTTAGTTGTACCGGTGGTATTGGTGCATGCGGTTGTGTCTTGATTATTCCTACCATAGAAACTTGAGCAGATGGTGATCGTTTGTGAAGCCGGGCAGCTGATGGCGTGGACCGTACCTTGACATATAAAGACAGTGGTAGCTGTGTAACGAAAAGAAAAGAAAATGTCATCTCATTTGCACGAAGACAAATGTGCGTATCAGGACATCTCCCCCGGAGGACAACTCCCCCGGGGACAACTCCCGGAGGACGAGTCCCCCGGAGGACAACATGATCGAATATTGGCCCTACCACTATTACCTCATCGTTACTTTCAAAATTGTATTAATACGGTGATAAAATTTGTTTAGATTATATAGAACTTGAGAACAAAATTGCGACTGAAACATGAAAACTGATGGAGCTACCCTATTGAATATTGGGAAATTAATAAAAAGAACAAACAAATAATATTATATATTAACCTTCATAGGACAATACTAATTAAATTCTGAAAAGTTCGTCAATGTTTAAATAGAGAAAAAAATGTACATAATACTTACCTGGCTCAGCTGCCAGACAAATTCTAATCAAAACCATGGCAAAGATGACTAACAGTTCACACAAAGGAGCCCTAAAAATCATGGTCACTATCTTAGATTCAGAGTGAGTACCGAAAAAAAAAC
The DNA here is from genome assembly GCA_940671915.1 of Paracentrotus lividus. Classification (NCBI taxonomy): domain Eukaryota; kingdom Metazoa; phylum Echinodermata; class Echinoidea; order Camarodonta; family Echinidae; genus Paracentrotus; species Paracentrotus lividus. The sequence continues at coordinate 2,842,886 of CALNVZ010003429.1, forward strand.
TATGATGAAATTCAGCTATACACTTTGTTTATCATAAACAGAAAGCTAAATATCTGAGGGTTTGTAAAAGTACATCCAACTGCAATCAAAATGTGTACACCATTGTATTAGATTTAATCATATGCTTTGGTATTACTTTCAGCCTGAAAAGAAAAACACATCAAAAACCGTTTATTGTGTTTTTATTTGTTTTTCAATAAAGCGCTTTACTTCCGCATAGCACTGCTCATCATTACAATGATAATCTATATTACTTACAATCACAACTTACAAAAGGAGCCTGAAATTCGACATTGCGGTTGGTTGTGGTTTATTGACATTATTTTGAACAATCATTTGAATACATATTTCATACAATCTTTAACTCTCCAATCAATATTAATAAATGACCACGTCATTAATCTAAACTAATTGATAACACAATTTATTCACAGTAGACGGCATCATCATACCTCTTGGAAGGACCCGGGTATTCTTTACCGAAAATCTTGTAACAATTGATAAATATAAATCTGCGCGTCCGCACCAACACATACACTGCTCCCTCCTGCCGTACCGGAGCCGTTACCTCAGGTCCACGTATTGGGGACAAGGAACCGTAGCGTAGCAGGCACCTCAAGTCCGCACTATTGGGGACAAGGAACCGTAGCATAATTAAACAGGCACCTCAGGTCCACGAATTGGGGACAAGGAACCGTAGCGTAGGCACCTCAGGTCCACGTATCGGGGACAAGGAACCGTACTACGCGCATCTCCGCATACGGCCAAGGAAGCAATAAACACTACCTCTCCGCCTAGGGTGCCAACCTCTACGGACAAGGGACATCAAGTAATCATAATAATAGTACCTCTCCGCATATCAACGAACGAGGTACCTCTCTCCGCATACATTACGGACGAGGATGAAATATTACATGGCATTAAATAAACATGACATGGTGCATAATTAAGACGCAATGTCCAATAAATCGGATATCAAATAATCTGAAACGATACACCTTCCTGCTGAGGTATGATAAAGCCAGTCTAGGTTACATTAGATATGAACAGAGGCGTCAGAATTTCAAATAAAAATTATAATTTGTACATTGTAGGTGGTGCCAAACTAACAAATGCACCCCTACTACCAGCGGGGAGATGGTAACCACAATCCATCTCCCCACGACAGGCCACAGGTAAGGGTGAAAACCTCAAAATCGAAAGAGGAGAAAAGCCCCTTACTGCTAGCAACAACCGGATACCCACGGTCTGAGGTCCAATGAACAATTACGAATAGGGTGTCTTGACAAATCCCTGACCAAGAATTGCTTAAAAGAACGAGGCACAACATAAAAGCTTTCCCAGCTAATTCAATAATTATCTATTCTACGTGACATAAAGACATGCCTCCAATACTCTGAACATAATCATCAACCAAGTAATTATTAAAGTAGACAACTGGAGAGTCAAAACTGCTTTTAATTGCAACAAAATTCATACCACTGCAATGGAAAATCTTTACTGATTCAGAATATCTAAACCCCTTGTCAATATCTGTTTTAGATCGGGAGCTATCACCTTTCAAAGAAGGGCCCCCATTTTCAGGCTTCAGCGGTACCGCGCAAGGGCGTCGAGATTATGACGTCACACCTTGGGCACCCGTACCGTGTCCACTGTATGCACGTGTCCTGCACTGTGCCATATCGCGTACATTGCACATTGTGGTTCTTGAAAAATGTCTTTTTCTCTTCTCATCTCAGGCTTCTCCCCAGGCCCTGACTAACTGGTCAAAGGTGATATCTCTTGCCGACTGTTCCTCTACCATTTATCTATATAGGTTAATCCGTTTCAATAATGAATTATTTTTCATTATATTAACATAATTAGAATAGGCCTATCCTCAGCACGAGAGTGAGTGAAAAAAATGATAATAAAACAAAGTGACATTGTTTTCATTGTGGACTGTTCAAATCACACTTTTAATTTTTGTTGTCATATATGACAAATTATTGTAACCAATAATCCTATATATCTATATTGTAAGATTATCATAATCTTGAAATTGTTCATTTGGTTTTGTAAGTCTTTATATTATTGTGCTGTGTAGATCCCGAGATAATTTCATCCGTTAGCTATAACAATAATTCGTCCAAACTTTTGGATGGAATAGCTCTTTAGTTCTTCAGTTACAGAATGAGAAGCTTTTTTCATGGTTTTAGATATTGTTCAGAATGAAATAACATTATTTTGTAGATTCGACCTTGTTGCAATGAATTTGACAGATTTTGCATTTGTGATAAAAGCAGCAGTCTTACGAGAGACGACTGTATATTCCATCCGCTCCTGCCGGACTGATATACACTACCCCATCCTGTTGCGTGTGTAAGAATTAAGCCAAACTAAATTAGTAGACTGTAAATATTGCAAACAATTCAATGCTTACATCATTGATTCTTAAATATTCTGTCTCTTTAATATATATTGATTTTATTTTAAGGAAGTTTCTGGTCTTGTAGCCATTAAATTTCGATAAATAAGGAATTTTGAAGGAAATGTGACATGACCACCTTGTCAAATTAATGATGGTAGTGTTAATCCGTGTAAGTTAGTTGGGAAAGTCATGACGGTGGCATGATTATATTTTGCTCTAAAACCTTATTTGGAGGGATTCATATTTAAAAAAAAAATCATATTAAAATCAATATAGATTCAACACAGAATAAGTCTTCTTAAGAATGAAGTCGCTATAAATTTACGTGGAATTTTAAGCATTATATCTCCCAATGCCAATGGGCAAATTAAACGATTCACCAACAACCAACGGGCCGCACCGTTCCCGGCCCCTCGGTGAGAGATGAGCACGGCAATTCGTGCTTTTATCGTGATTGCAAACTCTTCAAAAATCCATCGCTGCAAGTTCAAATCTACAAAATAATCACAATCGTTAACAATATCTCAAAACACGATATTCTAAGGATATACAACCCTGTATGATTTGCCCAATGGTGTAATCAGTTGTGATAAAAGAGCCATATTAATCCGAGACACACCAGCTATAGCAAGCTAGTACAGTGCGAGCAATCTGTTTACGTGTATATACGTATGCATCAAGCTGCGCGCGCAAGCTCAGCTCAGCTGGCTGTTGTTCGAGCTGTCCAAGGTGCGACGTCACAAACCAGGAGCTCCTCTGCACGCCGAGCGGCCCATTTGGGGGCGGATGAAACAAAAACGTTAAAAACCATTTACAGCTATTTCTGAGAGATTCAAGTCATTTTCAGCATGTCAATCGTATAAACGAAGGAAAATCTATTCAGTAACATGTAATTTGGCCATTATTCGCAAATATTGTGTATTTTCTCCGTGTGTCTACTTTAATTAACATTAGGCATGATTATAATTATACATGCAGGTGGTTGTGAGGGGAGGCGGAGGGAATTGAAATCCATTATGAAGTAGCGCAAAAGAAACACATGTTCTGTCAATGAAACCACAACACAATATGATATTGAATGCGCTATCCTACTACTAAAGAGCAACACAGTTCCAACTTTTTCACGCGTCAAGCGCTCAGACATCTGGGGAATGCCCGTGGATACATTATGCTTCCTAACAATAGCGCGGCATTCTTAGAAGACGGAAACTTTGAGGTGCGGTCCCTTTCTGACTATCCGTCCCATGTAATTACTTGCGGCAATAGCACCAAATACCACCCGCTAAACGCCGGAGAAAGTTATTCAAGCCGTGACTGTAAATCATTTGAGCGATTAATCACCGCTAAAATTTATTACAATCACAACTTACAAAAGGAGCCTGAAATTCGACATTGCGGTTGGTTGTGGTTTATTGACATTATTTTGAACAATCATTTGAATACATATGTCATACAATCTTTAACTCTCCAATCAATATTAATAAATGACCACGTCATTAATCTAAACTAATTGATAACACAATTTATTCACAGTAGACGGCATCATCATACCTCTTGGAAGGACCCGGGTATTCTTTACCGAAAATTTTGTAACAATTGATAAAGATAAATCTGCGCGTCCGCACCAACACATACACTGCTCCCTCCTGCCGTAGCGGAGCCGTTACCTCAGGTCTAGTTTGCAGGCACAAACCCATGTTGTTCGCTTACTAGGGTCTGCAGTTAAGAACTAGATTCACCCGTGTAATTTGACACAGACAGTGAGTATGGAGACTAGTCTCCACTCTAGACTGAAATTTGTTTAAGTGTCAAATTGAGTCTGTGCTTGCAGACTACCTCAGGTCCACGTATATAACACCCATTTCCATAGATCTTACCCAGTACCAGCCAATCCGCAGCCAGGCCCAAATCAGAGCAAAACCGCGATTTTTATCGAGATCTAGGTCACCGCATATAAGCGCACTCAGGCCCTCTCGCGACCTGCGAGAGCAATTTCGCACATATTCTAATCGATCGCAGCGGAAAATTACGATGTCCAGTTGTCAAAATGTTGGGGTGAGTAGATGTGCTGGTTATTTAAGCTTCTCAAAAAGGTTATAAATGCCATTTTAATGAAATATTTGCTGAAATACAATGCATGATTTGAGTGTACGCCTCTTTTTGTTCGTTTTTCCAACGTTCGAAAAGTTGCTGGCTGCTGACCCGATAGTAATCGTCGTCATACGACATAAATATTTTTTGATAGAACTCAAATTTGCGCTTCCATTGCTACGAAAAACTAAGGGGCCTTTTGAAGACAACTTAGATTAATTTGGGAATAAAGTTTTGTATTTTTCTTCTATTGTATGAGAAAACACGATATTTTGCTAAAAAGACAGGAAAAATCTAATTTTTAACACCGCTTGGGGGTGATTACCGGTATGTCGTTCGATTTACAGTTTGGTCCCATGTACTTCAAATCATGTTGGACTGAGTCGGTTGTTTCTCAATGCAATGTTGTTTGACCTTGAATGAAGTTGCATGGACTCCAGACTCGTACTCGAGAGTCATAACAACAAAGTTGGCCTCTAGATTTCTATAGAGTCTAGAATCTAGATCTTTATTTGATATGCAATTAAACAGAGGCTTTAGTCTAGATTCTAACTTAGATCTAGATTAGAATATCTAGTCCTAACGTTAGATCTAGATCTAACGTTAGACTTAGTCTAACTGGTTAGATCTAGATCTAGGCCTAGATTTGGTCTGGTCCAGATCTATCTAGATCTAGGCCTATTTTTTGGATTCTAAAAGAGGGAAGAGTCCTGCATGTATAACGGCAAATGGAATGTTATTATGGGGGTTGGGTGTCGACCTGGACATTTAAAATAAATGAAGCCTGTTTTGTTTGTTTTGTTCTTACTTTTTTTTTTGTTTGTTGTTTTTTTTTTTGTCTCAGGATCATTAAGCCCAGTATCTGTTCTTGGATACCTCGTATCATCGTCAACATTTTCTAAAATTTTGTACTAAAATACAACAAAGACATTGCTTAGTAGGAATGGGGGGGGGGGGGAGAGGGTGTCCAGACACTCAACGAAAGTGAAGCATGTCTTTTTTTTTTCTTTCCTTTTTTTTTTTTTTTTAATCACTGGATGAAAGGCAACAATTTATGTTGAATGCCTTTTATAATATCATCAATATTTGTTCAGATTTTGGACAGGTTGGATGTCTTAAACATTTTTTTTAAATGAATTAGGTCTACAATCAATGTCTTTGTAGTTTTTTTTAGCACAAAATTTTAGAAGAAATTATAGAAAATTTAGATGGATGCTGAAAAGCACTATATTCAACCAATATTTGTTACTTGATCCTCAGATAAAAATGGGCTTTATTTTTGTTTATTAATCCGGACACCCAGTCCGCATTACATTTAAGCTGGTGCACAGAAAATGAGCACTGACCATCATATTTTGAAGTAGGGATTCGCTTCTAAATGTTTATTTTTTTTATTTGTTGCAGATTTTTCCAGTTACTAAACCAAGGAACATACACATGTTGAGACTCCATTGTTTGGAAGCCAACTTGGATAACAGTCTGTGTGCTGCAACACTATGACAACCATACAACATTTACGGAAATCCACGATACAGTGAAGGTAGGAGGAGGTATACAACACCTGATCTGATGAGGCTACGGATGCAAAATCAATGATAAGGAAAATCTGATCTTCTTCATCTTCAGTCTCAAGCCAGCCAACAATTTGTCCCTCTAGTCTTGGAACTTCATTTCCTTCTGACTACTCTCCTTTTTCGCGCCTCAAGCAGAAGCACGCTACTCACCTAATGATCCTTCTTGGTACTTCCTTGCAGAAAATTATCCAAGGTACTTCTTAACGCAAGAGGAAAAAAAATCATCCCAAGCAGAGATATCATCCTAGACCATGGGAAGGTGTTTCGGATGGTAGAGCTAACCTACACCAAACAGACATGTACCATTATTTAATCTCTTCCTGGCTCAAACAAACAGCTATGACTAAGAGGAGCTGCAATTAGGGTACATGCAGGTAATATGGGCGAGCAGGTAATTTGGGCCACCTGAAGCAAATCATGTCGTGACCGTCGACCGGTGACCGGTGATCGGTGTGAGCACCATAATGTTGTTCATATGCACTGTATACGAAAATATATCGTTGTGAGAACATCTCATGCCGAAATTTCTCTGAGAAAATTGCTGAAAACCAACAAGATGGGTAAAACTTACGGCATTTTTCACCCTGATGTAAAATTTGATATTTCACAAAATGTGATGGTGAAAGAGTGTTTGAGGGGGTAACCTCAATTGTTTTGTATATTTAGTAAGCTTATAGTTTCATTTTGATCATACTAGCGTGTACAGGTCAATATGTTTTAGTGAAGGGGTGCAATGTGGCATTGAATGCTTGCCTGACACAGCAACATTAGTGGAGGTAATATGGGACATCCAAAATGGCGGAAATGATTCTGGTACTTTCTATTGGGATGAGGCATCAATCTCTGTGCTACGATTTTTTGGGGTATATTCACAGTATATAATTAATATAAATAACTTATTGTAGGCCTATATTGACTTGTATAATGAAAATAATATTTAAATAATATCAAAAAAAGAAATAATATACAAAATACATAACAATGAAATATATAGTCAAAGGATTTACTGAAAGGTCTTATAATTTCAAATTATATCTTAAAGTTAATGATTTTCAACATTTTAAGCAAATTCCAGACATGGTAGAGTCATTGTAGTTTTTAAAACATACATTAAATACATGTGCCAATATTACCTGCACATGCAGGTAATATGGGCACTTTGGTAATGACGTCAACATTTGAATATTGCAGACAGGGTGGTTGGTGATAGTTGTTTTTCTTCACAATAAAAGTTAGAGCAGTAGTTATTGATTCATATAAACAAAGATTAGACTGTGTGTCATTTCGTAATTTTATGCAAATTAGGCAAATGAGCTTAGGGGGCCCATATTACCTGCATGTACCCTATCAAAATATCTTGTCATCCAAAAGAAGGAATTATCTTCTTTGTTATGAAGGGAGGAAAATATATGGTGTATGTATGTATGTAAGCAACCATCTCATAGACCATGTAAACAAAGTTTGTAGATTTTCAAAATAATTATAAAAAATTGTCTATTTATTTTTGTTTATTTATTTTTTAAACCAGCAGTAATAACTACCTGTTAATTATCTCAGCACCATGAGGGGTTGTTTTTGCACGAAAAACAAGTGTGTTGCAAGAATATGAAAATTAAAAAAATAACAAACAAAAACAAAAACAAATCTTTGAATCTTTGTACAAATTTACATTACTTCTTGAGGGGATCTAGGGACTCCAGGGTAATGTTTCCCTTAAAATCAGCCTTCTAATGATTATTATTTTATTTCATATTTTCCAGTTTATAAATAAATGTAATATTATATTCATGTTGACATTTATAATGATTTGTAGAATTGATTTTTAAGTGATATACATATTGTATGTTCCAGTGGTGGATTCAGGATTTTGAAACAGGGGGGGGGGGGGTCATATCCCAGGTTTCAATTTTTTCTGATATTAACATGTAGCCAATGAGTGGCTTTTAAATTATAGGGGTTGGTGTGCACCCCCACGTAGACGTTATCTTTCAAAGTAAACTGAAAATTGAAAGTTTGAGATATTTTAGTTTTACCAAAACTAAAACACCAGCTGGAAATGTGTACAATCCAAGTTTTATTCAAGAGGGACCTTGGCATGCAAATGTAGATGAAATGATAATAATGGTCTTTACATGTATATATAGTGCTTTTAAAAATAATTAATCAAAGGGTTTTCATTGTCCCCTTCATTAGATTCATTTCTAGGTTAATGATAAGTGTACAAATGATGTTCTTAACTGCAAAAATGTAGCAGATTTCAATTAGTAAGTCTTAACCTACATGTATATATTAGAATGCCATTGTTTAACTATAGAACTCCTAATCTTGTTTACTTGTCCATGTACTTTCAATTCATTATAGGCTGCAAATTTGAAGTTGATACAGTATACTCTCATTATTGATTTTATTTCATAGAGTCAATTCTCTTGGACTAAATGTCAAACATGGGGGGGGGGGACGGTGCCAGCGGTGGACCGGTCCCCGAACATGACCTTAAGGGGGCGCCAAATTGACCTCTTGGGGCGCCAAAAGTTGTATAAAAAAAAAAATCGTTTATACCACATTGGACCCCCGAAACATAACTGGACCATTCTTGGTATTGTGTGTGACCGGAAATTGATCGCACAAAATCATGACTTTATTGGCTAGTAAACTCTAACAATTTATAAATATATGATTGAATGTTTATATCATGGCTAATATATTTGTGGCTATCATTTGAAGATATTTTTGATAATTTACAGATATGGCAATGTTCAATGTCACGAGGTCAAAAGAAGTGGGTCACGTGGTAACTTCACAGAACAGCATGATTTTGAAAGTCTCAATTTTCCATTTTGAAAATTCCTTTGAGTGTTGTAAAATGATGAAATGTTTCTTATTGCTGCAGACACTGCACTTATGGACCTGTTAACGCAAAAATACCACTGGATTAGGCAGATATACTCTGAAACTTTCTTTTTTATCTACTTATTTTCTATCGGTGATGCTGCGGGTCACGTGCTGTTGTGATATTTTAGTGGGTCACGTGTGGACCCTATGGCTAATGCTACAGAAAAATATGAATATATTATGTATTGTGCAATAAATGTATCTTTTGAGCGAATTACCTATAATACCCGCTTGGTAAAAACATTAGTATGAACTCACACCCTATCAGTCAATGGGTGTTATCGGTAGCTTGTCAAGCACTGGGGGAGGGGCGGGTTAGAGGGAGCGAGGAGCAGCTATGATTATGCCCCTCATAATGATCTTGGCTAGTTGATTCGCGCGGGGCGCGGCCGAAAATTAATTCGGCACGATAGTGCGTATGGTGATTAACGTACAAGAGGGCATTGTTTAATTTTCCCATAATAATAATAATTTATTTTTATATGAATTAATTATGCTAATATTCGCATTCAATGAAATCATAAGTTTTGTTCTAATTGACAGAACTAGCAGCTTCTGGATGCTAATTTTGTGGTTTTGCATAATCTTTATAGGATTCCTAACCATTGTACTCTTGGAAAAAAAATGAATACCGAACCAAATTCCTAGTGTAATTTCATTGTTTATAGAAGTTTACTATGTATTTACCTTGTTTTTTCGACCTTTGGTTTTGTGTTTGTTGTGTTCTTGTTTGTTGTATTTTTTTATCGGCAAAATATTGCAAAACCCATTATCTGCGAGGCATCAATAATTGGCCTAAATTAATTAATTCAGCAATGAAAGAAGAAAATAAGTCAGCAATTTTGACCGCCCCCACCCAGCGGGTCAACGATATGTGACCAATTTGTTTTGCTAATTAATAATCAAATTAAAACTTTGTCATGGATGGCATATTTAAGTGAGAGCAGGTACATAAATCTAGCTTGAAGAAATAATTATGATAATACCAGAGCCATGGTTTAAGACGGGCAATAACTTTGTATGATTTTCTGGTACTTGTGTGTGGATTTTGAGGAATTCATTTCAGGGTTGATTATATCTTAAAATATAATCATGTGTAACAACCATTATTTTGGGGTGTTACGATTAAAAGGCTAATAGAGGTAAATATAATATAATGCAGTAATCCAAGTAAGGAAGTCAGCATTATCCTTCCATCAGGGTTGAAAAAATGTATTTATTACGTTATTTCCCATTAATTATCCATTTAATGTAATCTATATGCAAAATGAGCATGAAACAATCGCAAAATCAACAAAAAAACAGCTCAGTTCATATGAAATCAACAATTGCTCTATTTGAATATGCAGCTTAAAATAAAAAAAGCAAAAAATTGTATTTGTCCCTCACAAGAAGGTTTCCACTTTTTCAAAGAATGTCGATAGCTGGTCCTTGATTTTAAGCATGACCTAGCTTGCGTCACAACACGTGACCCGTGAAGTGGTCAGTGTAGTGACCATTTCAAGTATAATTAATAAACTAAATTAAAATGCTATCATGGTTCATATTGAGTGAGATGCAAGGCACATCTATATCTAGCTTGGAGAAAAATTTTAATAAAAATGAACCAGGCTTTTCCGCGGGGCGTAGACTTTCGTGTTTTTGGTCACGTGTGTGACATTTGAGGCAATTTGATTTCTTTTAAGTTAATTATCTTGAAACAATCATTCACACCCATTATTTTTCATTTAAAATTTTAAAGGAATGAAGTTTAAGAAGGGTATAATGACAATAATCTAAAATAAGGAAACAGGCATTACAATCAAGTCAGGGTCAAAAAATGAGTATATTACGTACATTTTTCATATTCCAACACTTTCATGTTAATTTATGCAAATGAGCATGAACAATTTGTAAAAATTATATGATAAAAAATGCATTTCATGAAACTTCAGACAATGATGTATATGAATGTGCAGCTTAAAACAAATGACAAACTTTATTTTTTCGCCAAAAAGATTTCAACTTTCAAAGTAATCGCCAACTGATGTATAACCTTACGAACGACAAGGGCCAAAAAAAAAATTCACAATCTACCCTCCCCCCCCCCCCTTCCTATAGTTGACAGCTGCGTGTCGTTGACAAAAATTGAGTGTATTCTTTTTAGATCGCCCGGATAGTAATCGGAAGGAAAAGAATTGGTGTACGATTCTCCGATCAACAACTGGGACAATCCAAAATCAAATATCACGTTGCATTCCTCCCACCCCCCCCCGGGTGCATAAATCCTGTCATTAATATGGCACTGAATTATGCTTTTGGTCTCCAGCACTTCGGTTATACAGGAGTAGATTGTATTCTTGTTTCACATGTTATGTAATTGTAATTGAACAAGATAAGTGCAATTAAAGCACATCTTTGGTAAAAAAAAGGAGTCTATTCGATCTGTTGAATGCAACTAGATACATGTGTCCAGCACGACAGGCTTATGATAAATTGCCAGTAGAATAGTTATATATAACAGACATATCTTAATTGACTTAAGTAGTGTACCTTATATGGAAAGCATTTAAGTTTCCAATCAATGTGTGTGCCATGTAAGTGTTGTTGGAATCGTTAACCAATCAAGATAGAGATTGTTTAGTATTGGATAAGTGAGATGATGTGAGAAGGAGCTATAGAGATGCATTCATTTTGTTTGTTATTTAGGGGACGATTTTTCAATTGATACGCACCCAGGACTACAATAAACAGAAAGTGTATCCAGCTCTATACAAGTTGAGTGGGAAGAAAATTTCGAAGAGAATAATGAGAGAGGCGCGAAGAGAGACTAGTGTGTAAAGAGACGGAGAAAGAAAACAAAGCTAATATATATCGAAATGGGAACATTAAGACGAAAGGGATGAGACAAAGTATTAAATGTTTGTAATTCGGTAATTGGACAAAGGGGACATAGATAAGGCTGGTTGTTAGATGACATAAATTGGGACCAAATTGCGACGAGAAACCATAAAGGGTTAAGTCCACAATTGGTTTATGACCCATGACTGTGGGTGATTACCTGGTGCACACTACAACTGCCCCAGACAGAACGAAGTAGCAACCCGACGGCAGGTCCTGCCAAGCCTGAACTACCGAGAAACTCTTAAGCTGAAATTATTGAGTGACAAAATCTTAAATAATGATAATATTCTGTCTAGATAAGCGCATCCAATACACAAACCTTTTGCTGTTATGCTATTTCTGAGAGTTGCAATGCATTTGGCCATATCCTTGGTGTGATACACTCTTATTCTTTATATTTACGTGAAGAACAAGTCGAGAGTAAAATTTCAATACGTCTCATTCTATCATTTATTATATTTTTTGTATAGAGAGAAGAGGTGTGAGGGTGGGGATCCTGCACGAACTACATGAATCAATATTAACAAAATCTATGAACCGAGACGCTTCTATAAGACCACTACAGACTCAAATATCATACTATCTATCTAGTTCTCGTCGAAATTCATGTCTAATCATAATATATAATTGAGCAGATATTTTCGTGAAGTCTTACTAGTTTACGGTTCGCGTTCCAAAAATTACTTTCCTATTTTCTACTATATTACGTCCAGGCGTTATTGTGTCCTTTACTACCAAATAGTACAGACCAGAGTAACCAAACGTCTATAGTGTATTTATTTGTCTGTCAATTCTATCCCAATTATTATCTACAAAGATCCCGGCATACATACAATAAGAGCAAGCAATTATGCCTACAATCATACGCGCGAATATATGACTTATTTAGGATAAAAAGGCTAACCACCACAGCCAGCGGTGAACTCAAACCAAGCTGCCTTTTCGATCTAACGACGTTGTTGGCGCAAATCTTACTAATTCTTATTTTTTTTCAAAAAACAAGTCTGTTTCTATAAGTATAAAATTCGACAGTTTGGATACTAGAAATGACCATAATTATTTATATTTTGACATACGAATGACGATTCTTACGTCGCATAATAGATATGCATAAATAAAAACAAAAATTAGCGATTATAATAGCTACAACAATTTTTATTACTTTAGAAGCGTAATGAAAAAGTCCTTAACATCAAACACAGGGTATTATTAGAGCCCACTTTTAATTGGGCTTGGTATTCCATGTCAGTTGATGGGATCAAGGAGGAACACAACCCATAAGTAGAAATCATACCATATGATTAATCTACATTACCTAACTTAGTAAGACTGATTAGTGATAAATTCATTTAAGAAGCTTAGATTCAACAGACAATGAAATACGTAGTCAAGAAAACAGACAAAACTCATAATACGCACAATCACTAATAAACGAACAACTTTATATACACAAGTACATAAGGTGTAATACAAGTCATTTTGGTAACTAGTGAACAACAATCATTGTGCAAGGAGTTATGACAGCTCTCTCTGACACCATCAAAAATCCCTAAAAACGAATAAAACACGGCTCTATATAACCATATATAGTAGTTTCATTGGTAGAATGGGAGCCAAAATACACGTTTTGTTTTTATGCACTTAAGCGACGTCATACTTAATCGTACACACTAAACACCTCCATTGTCAATTCTTTATTCTGATACATCAAATTTGCAATTAATAGATATACACTCATATTGATTCTTTGTTTTTAAACAATTAACAATTCTCGTTAGATACTAAAATCAACATGTCAGTCATCAGTGATACTCACACAACAGTCTTCACTAATTGATGACAAAGTGCCTAGCAATAGTCAGAGTGATGAATACACCCTCTCTTTGTATAGTATATTCGATACCAATCAAGAATGTATGAAGATAATATACGAAAATGAATTATTATTAAGTCGATTTATATAACTTACAAAAAGCTTCATTATATGTCCATCTCATACTTTGCTTCTATTGTCCGCATACACCATCTCATCCATTCATGGCCTATGAACCAGTTTATGATGCTATCTTGATTCCGTAGCTGTAGCCTGAGTATACTAAATACAATCCAAACACAAATCCTAACAAAATACAACATAAACGATCTCGTCGCTATCCTATCAAGATTCATTCAACTTTTCCTTAATTTCATATATTTTGTAATTACAATATATCTCAAAATATCTATTCTCATTAACAAAAACACTTGTCTGATTATAACCTAAGTCTTCTCGAACCTATTTCAACAATCTTATTACAACGCGTGAATTAGTGATATGTGACAATTAGATACTCCTGTTATCCTCATAATAATATTCCCTAAGATATCATAGTTACAAAGAGTGTAATTTCTTCTTTCGATTATCACATTTATGAATTTATAGAAAATCCACAGACCAGAAATAATACAAAATTAGATTTTAAGTAACGAATGAAAGAGATCTGAATTCACGCCTCATTTAAAAGATGCAAAACACCAAAAATCCAAGTAGTATGTGTCCACTAACCTCACTTGCTGATCCAACACACTTTTTATTTAGGATAAACAATCACTAAGATATTGATATTATGTTGATACTTTCATAGATTTAAGTGATTTTAAAAAAAAGACAGAGCAGTCAGAACTATGACCCACTTTCGCATCTTCATCCACTGTACTAATATGATTGCCTACTCTTAGTATAGTTTATTGGAGTCAATGTTAATTATTTAAGTATCCCTTTCGTCGAAGTCTATTGAGTGTATGAATCTAATGGTTTGCCGACTGAAATACAAATGGACTATCATATCCTAATGCACAGCCAACATACGCACATCAACTAAACCTAACTACAACCAAAGTAAAAAGAGAATTAAATCATCTTTATGCAAAAGTTATTGTCATGAAATAAATCAATAACAACCTTATTGGTCTCGAACCTGGACACCCAAGAAGACTAATAATCAAAAACGACGAAAGAAAAACAACAATAGTTTCTCACGATACCTTCACCAATATCAAAAAAAGATATTATACAGTGTCACAAGGCATAATGACACTATTATTTCTCTATATATTGTTACTGCCCACAACAATATTCTATAGACGACGTATCCAAACAGTCAAATCTGTGTCATTAGAGACCAAACGTAAAGATCTATGTGCGATGCAGTATTGTCCAACACCGTTATCGTTACATGTGTTTACTAATATATAACAAAAATTCCTTGTTGAGTGAAAAAAACAGCAAGAGTTTGAAGGATTCGCAGAGCCCTAACCCACAAGAGGTCCAGGTCGACTAAGAAAAGCACATTGGGCTAGATTTACTGTGTCATTGTTCGTTATATATTCCCCTAAAGCTAATGTACATCATCCAATATTCCATCATCGTACTTATTTAAGTTCATCTTTGTTGTCTTCCATTAGATCAGCTCCAGACATTTCTGCTCGTAAACGAAAATCCAGTCCAGATCTGCATCATCGCCCCCTACTACAGGCTATTCACCTTGTGCGAGCATGCATTTATGTATTCAGGCAAGATTCAAAAAAGATAAACAGTATTAAATCTATATTTTTGCAGTCGACAACCGAGACTGCAACTGAGACTTTCCAAGACCCCGTAAACCTCACGAAAATATCTGCGAAAATATACAACTCGCAATCAGTAGATTCTTTTCCGGAAGCAACTATTGCTAGTTAGCTATACTATGCAGGATCTTACATTGAGCACTTCATGGGCGTCACTCTCAGCTCCCCACTGCCTCCAATTGGCGCTCTGATTCGTGGCAAGGATCCGCCCCCTCCCCCCCCCACAAGAAAAAAAAACAAAAGAATTATAGAAATAAAAAGAAGAAAGAGGGATGGAGAAAGATATACTCCCGAAAAATTCAAGAAAAACAATAGTGAGTAAGCTTCAACATGGTGCAACTCGAACTGTGAACTGAAGATTGGATGAGGAGCACGCAGAAGCAAAGAAGAAGGAATAAACAGTAACAAGCGATAAATGATGAGTAAATAACAGAGGTAGGAATTCAAGAAGATCGAAAAAGAGAGCCAGGCACGAGAAACTCAGTCTGGTGTTTGACAAACGGGAGTAAGATAGCATACCATCCCTCAGTCAATTCACGACAGCAGGCGAAACCCATTAGTTTGGATTAACCAACCATCTTAGTACTCGTCCAATTGGTCTGAATTCCCACATGACTTCAGTCGGTTACCTGAAAAAAAACCAGAGGCTATCTAGTTCCCTTTGGTCCAGATTACTCAGAATTAAAACTTATAATATAATACTAGAGTCGTACTCCTTCTAAATTATAACAGCAAAGACTAGCTCGCATTATCCGAGTAGACTATACTACTGTTAATTATTAATCTTTCCTCGCGTCTCTTTCACACAAAGTACTCTCTTCTCAGACACCATTCCCGTCTACTCAACTTATTTCTTCATAAAACGATCTATCGTTGCATCTCTAGCATCAATCTTTTATAATGACATGAGAACATGATAGAGCAGCTACAATCTTCATTCCATTTTATATATTGAAAACATCAGAATGCTGTATAGATGATATAAAGAATCGTCAGCATCAAAGTACGCTACTATCAGAACAATAACATAATGAGCGATTTCTTTCTGCTCCTTCTCACTTATAATTTCAATACTTTAATCCGTTATATACTTATCTAATAACTCTAATTTCTCTCATATCCCAAACAGTCCTACTATTTCTCAACAAATTTAGTTATATTATATCTTTTACAAATACCTGCCTATGCACCAGAATTTACTATTGAGCATCAACTTTGAACATCAACAGTGTAATATATAGAGACAAAATACGAATTTCGAAATTATAAAAGTTAGAAACTACAATATCTTAATCGTTACTTAAATAACAGCTCCTTTATATTAAATCAAAACTAACAAAAAAAAAATACACGTAATATGCATCTCTTGTATGAATATTCAATGCGGCCGTTCGTCAAGCGTTGTTCGAAAAAGTTTTAGTCAAAGCCTGTCGATCCCTGAGCGACAGAGAGTACACTGTATGGTAATGGTTCAACAACGATAAGGAATCCTGTTTTCTTTTAAACTATAGAGATGTACTTTAAACATTTCACACTAAATCTTAATTTCTGATTTTCTTCATTTTGTACCACTACATATTACTATATGAACAAAAACAAACTTCGAGTGTGAATCATGAAGACCCGCACCTAACAACACAACCTACCGCCTCGTCACAGGTCCCCCGCTAATTAACGAACGCCCCCTGCAAAGTTACTGAACGATCAGAACTTCACTATCATGCCCAATCCGTATGCTCAGACCATGCAAGTAGATGATTTTCAGACCATCCAAGCCAGAAGAGAACAGCGGAATGAAGCTCTAACTTTGTGGGCACTATGATAATGATTTGTACTTTACATGAGTTGTGACCCAGAGTTCTATTATTCGATCAGATGAATCGGTGAGACCCAAGTAGATTCTATAACACAACGATATGTCACCGGTTCTACAAACTCGGGCTCTACTCTACCCGGATACCAGCTATTTGCTCTAATAAAGATTTGCTATCTGTCGTATATTGTGTTTCTATCACGACACGTCTGTTGGGCCAGATAGATGAACAAATGCCAGCCGTGTCTTCACACATATATGCAACCTAGAGCTCAGATCTCACCTCGGGCTTCAAACTGAGATAGAGAGGGTAGAATAATGATTTGAGTTATTTTGGACTTATATTTGGTCGTTTTTCGTTAATGGTACTAATACATTCAGAGATTGCAGATTTCGGGTATTCTTGTGAAAAATAGGTGAAATGGCTGACTCTTATTGGGCCAGAATTACAGACCAGAAATAGAGCGCGTGTCCCTGCCCAAGGCTTAGAAAACTATATATAGAGACAAAATGTACAATACTAATAGAGGATATGTCATGAACGATTACAACATGAAATGAAAATAGATCGAGATTTTCCATACTGCTAAGATTATATACAACACGTATAGCTTCTTATCCTCCTTTAACACTATTAGTATCATAACAACATAGATTATTAAGCTCATCGAAATTGACCAAATTTTTTATCGCATCTCAAGAACTAATGCAATTTCGTGCGATTGACCAGTTCCAAATCGTAAACTCTGTATTGACTATCCCTGGACCCCTTTACTAATTATGCTGATCCCCAATCTGATCATGTTCCATGTCTATCCACCACATTTCTTTATTACCTATCAAACTCCCTATTTAAATATTTATAATGAATATATTACATAGCATAACTTTTGTTTCATTTCGTAATATATAAAACATATAGATCACAAAGAATTCAATTGACACTAGAATATTCAATTCGAAAATATGACCTCATATATTTCTATCATAGTACCATCCCCACCAAAAAAACATAAAGGAAAATAAATCGATCACCGACCTCTCCCGAACAACCTATTTGCACTCTTCAATCATGTATATACTATTTGTTTTCTATAACACAAAAGACCTAAGAGCTAATTTTGTCTCTAACAGTTGCTCCTCTCGGACTTACCCTCATCCAGAATAAAATTATAATGCCTTCAAACCGATTAGACTCTGCTTATAAACCCTCTCGTCTTTCCAAAACTAGTAATATTCGCTTTATTTGTATTGTCATTCATACATAAACAAGTATCAAATTAGGCCACTACGTAAACCACAGCTTGACGAATCACTCTTGTAATAGTTCATTGCTGACCTCAACTTAAAATGGTATTCAGAGTCGATGAAACTTAAAATTATCAGAAACGGTACAAGGCCTGTATTTGGCTATCTATTCTATAGATGAGAAACTAAACGATGCAGCCTATTTGTTTTAGGGTTAACATAACTAAAAATTATCTAGGCAAATTTTCTTGACTTTTGTTTCATTCCATTCTAAGTCTTGTCACCAATCAATTTTAGAGAGCGAACTTCTGGATAATTTTAAGCGTATCAATGAACTGTATAGACCATTTTTCTGTACATTATTTATACAACAGTCCTGATTTATTCGGCACGATTGTTCGTCGTCATATTGCCATAGACAATTTAAAATTAAGTGATAGCGATATCATAAATGAGAGCCCAAATAAATACTCTAACATAACAAACATATTTCATTTTATTAATCCTTATGACAGGGACGCCAACATATACACATTAATACATTACGTTGTTTGAATAGGCTACCATAAAAAACTAATTACATTCATATTTGTAAAATATTGATTATTTACTTTATCCATTACATGTATAATTAAGCTTTTTCAAATTACTACACTCCACAAACTATCATATTGAACACCAAAAATAACTGTGTAGAATTAAAAATATGACACTTGCTATCATAATAGTTGAAGAAGTAATTACACCCCACCTTGTAGAATAAGGACAATATTAGACACCCCCCTAAACACTCCTGAACATTACACCACTAACCATTAGCACAAACCACAAAACCGTCTATCGCCCCGTCTTAACCATGGCTCTGGTATTATCTCAATTATTTCTTCAAAGCTAGATTTAATGTACCTTGCATCTCACTAAATAATAGAATCCATGACAAGTTTTAATTTGATTATTAATTAGCAAACAAATGGTCACACACGTGCCCGCTGGGTGGGGGGCGGTCACATAAATTCTGATTATTCTTTTTTTCATTGGCTGAAATTAATTAATTAAGCATTATTATGCTCCAAATGGTTTTGCATAAATTTTTGCGAAAAAAAAAACAACAAAAAGAACAACAAACAAACAAACAAAAAGGTCGAAAAACAAGGAAATACATAAGAAATTCATAAAACAATGAAAACACAAGGAATTTGGTTCGGTATCATTTTTTTCCAAGTACAATGGTTAGGAATCCTATAAAATTATGCAAACACAAAATTAGCATTCCAGAAGCTGTGTTTGTCAATTAGAACAAAAAATTATGATTTCATGCAATGCGTAAATTAGCATAATTAATTCATATAAAAATAAATTATTATTATTATGGGAAAATAACAATGCCTTCTGTTATATCACACCACTACCATCGTGCAAATTTCGGCGCGCCCGCGCGATCAACGCCAAGATCTTATAGGGGGCATCATGATGGCCCCCTCCCTTACCCGCCCCTCCCCCAGTCTGACAGCTACCAAAACACCCCATTACTGACTAGGGTTGAGTTCATACAATTTTTTACCACAGCGGTAAGTAATTGCTCAAAATGTACATTTATTGCACAATACATATATTCATCTTTTCTGTACAATAGCCCATAGGTCACACACGTGACCCACTAATATCACACACCGTGACCCGACATCACGATATAAATAATAGATAAAAAAAGAAATTTCAGAGATATCTCCTATCCAGTGTATTTTTGGTTAACAGGTCCATAATGCATGTCTGACAGCAATAAGAACATTTCATCATTTTTAAAACTCACAGAGGAATTTCAAAATGAAATTGAACTTTCAAAATCATGCTGTTCTGTGAAGTCACACCACGTGACCACCTTCTTTTGACCTCGACCTGAACATGCATTTGTAAATATCAAAAATATTTACAAATGATAGCCACCAAAATATATTAGCATGATATAAACATTAAATCAGTATATATTTTTAAAATCGTTAGAGTTATAGCCAATTAAAGTCATGATTTTGCATAAGTTCGGTCACCACACATGACCAAGAATGGTCCAGTTATGTTTCGGGGTCATTGGGTATAAACGATTTTTTTTTTTTTACAATTTGGCGCCCCCAAGGTCAATTTGCGCCCCCTTAGTCATTTTCGGGGGACCCTGCACCGTCCCCCCCCCCCATGTTTGACATTTAGTCCAAGAGAAATTGACTCTAAATAAAATCAATAATGAGAGTATACTGTATCAACTTCAAATTTGCAGCCTATAATGAATTGAAAGTACATGGACAAGTAACAAGATTAGGAGTTCTATAGTTAAACAATGGCATTCTAATATATACATGTAGGTTAGACTTACTAATTGAAATCTGCTACATTTTTGCAAGTTAAGAACATCATTTGTACACTATCATTAACCTAGAAATGAATCTAATGAAGGGGACAATGAAAACCCTTTGATTAATTATTTTTAAAAAGCACATATATATACATGTAAGACCATTATTATCATTTCATCTACATTTGCATGCCAAGGTCCCTCTGATAAAACTTGGATTGTACACATTTCCAGCTGGTGTTTTAGTTTGGTAAAACTAAAATATCTCAAACTTTCAATTTTCAGTTTACTTTGAAAGAAACGACACTGCTGGGGGTGCACACAACCCCCCTATAATTTAAAAGCCACTCATTGGTACATGTTAATATCAGAAAAAAATGAAACCTGGGATATGACCCCCCCCCCCCCCCTGTTTCAAAATCCTGAATCCACTGGAACAATACAATATGTATAACACTTAAAAATCAATCTCACAAATCTATATAAATGTCAACATGAATTATAATATACAATTATTTATAAACTGGAAAATATGAAATAAAATAATAATCATTAGAAGGCTGATTTTAAGGAACATTACCTGGAGTCCCTAGATCCCCTCAAGAATATAATGTAAATTTGTACAAGATTCAAAGATTGTTTTGTTTTTGTTTGTATTTTTTAATTTTCAATATTTCTTGCAACACACTTGTTTTTCGTGCAAAAACAACCCCTCATGGTGCTGAGATAATACAGGTAGTTATTACTGACTGGTTTAAAAAATAAATAAACAAAAAATATAGACATTTTTATAATTATTTTGAAATCTACAAACTTTGTTTACATGGTCTATGAGATGGTTGTCTACATACATACATCACAACTCACTATCAATATTTTCCCCTTCATAACAAAGAAGATAAATTCTTCTTTGATGACAAATATTTGATGGTACATTGCAGGTAATATGGGCCCCCTAAGCTCATTGCCTAATTTGCATAAAATTCGAAATGACAACAAGTCTAATCTTTGTTTATATGACATCCAATAACTACTGGCTCTTACTTTTTATGTGAAGAAAAACAACTATCACCAACCACCTGTCTGCAATATTTAAAGTTGACGTCATTACCAAAGTGCCCATAATTACCCTGATTGCAGTTAATATTGGCACCATGTATTTAATGTAGTATGTTTAAAAAACTACAATGACTCTACCAGTTCTGAATTGCTTAAAATGTTGAAAATCATTAACTTTAAAGATATAATTTGAAATTATAAGACCTTTCAGTAAATCCTTTGTACTATATATTCATTTATATGTATTTGTATATTATTTCTTTTTTTGATATTATTTAATATCATTTCATTATACAAGTCAATATAGCCTACAATAAGTTAGTTATATATTAATTATATACTTGTGAATATACCCCAAAAAATCGTTAAGCACGAATTGTGCTCACAGTCCCAATAGAAAGACCAGAGATCATTTCGCCATTTTGGATGTCCCATTTACTCTCCACTAAGTTGCTGTGTCAGCAAGCATTCAATGCACACTTGCACCCCTTCACAAAACATAATTGACCTGACACTGCATAGATGATCAACATGAAACTATAGCTTACTAAATATACAAAACAATTGAGGTTACCCCTCAAACACTCTTTCACCATCACATTTTGTGAAATATCAATTTTACATCAGGGTGAAAAAATGCCTAAGTTTTACCCATCTTGTTGTTTCAGCAATTTTCTCAGAGAAATTTGGCATGAATGTTCTCACAACGATATATTTTCGTATACAGTGCATATGAACACATTATGTGCTCACACCGATCACCGTCACCGGTCGACGGTCACGACATGATTTCTTCAGGTGCGCCCAAATTACCTGCTCGCCACTTTACCTGCATACCCTAATGCAGCTCCTCTTAGTCATACGCTGTTTGTTGAGCAGGACAGAGATTAAATAATGGTACATGTCTGTTTGGTGTAGGTTGCTCTACCATCCGAAACACTTCCATGGTCTAGGATGATATCTCTGCTTGGGATGATTTTTTCTCTTGCCGTTAAGAAGTACCTTGGATAATTTTCAGCAAGACCATACCAAGAAGGATCTATATGGATTAGCGTGCTTCTGCTTGAGCGCGAAAAGGAGAGTAATCAGAAGGAAATGAAGTTCCAAGACTAGAGACAAAATTGTTGCTGGCTTGAGACTGAAGATGAAGAAAGATCAGATTTTCTTTATCATTGATTTTGCATCCGTAGCCTCATCAGATCACGTGTTGGTATACCTCCTCCCGTACCTTCCACTGTGTAATCGTTAGATTTCCGTAAATGTAGTATGGTTGTCATAGTGTTCAGCACACAGACGTTATCCAAGTTGGTTCCAAACAATGAGTCTCAAAGTGTATGTCTTGGTTTAGTAACTGGAAAAAATCTGCAAACAATAAAAAAAATAACATTTAGAAGCGATCCCTACTTTCAAAATATGATGGTCAGTGCTACATTTCTGTGCACCAGCTTAAATGTATACGGACTGGTGTTCCGGATTAATAACAAAAATAAAGCCCATTTTTATCTGAGGATCAAGTAACAAATATTGGTTGAATATAGTGCTTTCTAGCATCCATCTAAATTTCTATAATTTCTTCTAAAATTTGTAGCTAAAAAAAACTACAAAAAGACATTGATTGATAGACCAATTCATTTAAAAAAAATGTTTAAGACATCCAACCTGTCCAAAATCTGAACAAATATTGATGATATTATAAAAGCATTCAACATAAATTGTTGCCTTCATCCAGTGATTAAAAAAAAAAAAAGGAAAGAAAAAAAAAAAGACATGCTTCACTTTCGTTGAGTGTCTGGACACCCTCTCCCCCCCCCCCCATTCCTACTAAGCAATGTCTTTGTTGTATATTTTAGTACAAAATTTTAGAAATGTTGACGATGAGATACGAGTAAAGAACAGATACTGGCTTAATGATCCTGAGACAAAAAAAAAAAACAACAAACAAAAAAAAAGTAAGAAACAAAACAACAAACAGGCTTCATTTATTTTAAATGTCCAGGCTCGACACCCAACGCCCCATAATATAACATCTATTGCCGTTATACATGAGGACTTTCCCTCTTTTTAGAATCCAAAAAATAAGGCCTAATCTAGAATAGATCGGTACCAGAACCAAATCTAGGCCTAGATCTAATCTAACCAGTTAGAACTAAGTCTAACGTTAGATCTAGATCTAACGTTAGGACTAGATATTCTAATCTAGAATCTAAGTTAGAATCTAGACTAAAGCCTTCTGTTTAATTGCATATCAAATAAAGATCTAATTCATAGACTCTATAGAAAATCTAAGGCAACTTTGTTTTAACTCTCAGAGTACGAGTCTGGAGTCCACTTGCAACTTCATTCCAAGGTCAAACAACATGCATTGAGAAACACCGACTCCAGATCCAACATGATTTGACAGTACATGGGACCAACTGTAAATCGATAAACGACATACGAATCACTCCCAACAACGTGTTAAAAATTAGATTTTTCCTGTCTTTTTAGCAAATATACAGTCGTTTTCTCATACCAATAGAAGAAAATACCAAACTTATATTCCCAAATAATCTAAGTTGTTCTTCAAGGCCCTAGTTTTTTCGTAGCAATGATCAGCGCAAATTGAGTATCTATCAAAAAATATTATATGTCGTAGACGACGATTACTATCGGGTCAGCAGCCAGCAACTTTCTAACAGTTTGGAAAAAAAAACGAACAAAAAAGATCACTCAAATCAATGCATTGTTATTTCAGCAATATTTTCAATTAAAATGGTATTATAACCTTTTTGAAGCTTAAATAACCGAGCAACATCTACTCACCGCGCCACCATTTACAACTGGACATCTATTTTCCGCTGCGAAATCGATGTAGAAATTGTGCGAAATTGCCTCGGGTCACGCGAGAGGCCTGATAGCGCTTATATGCCGGTGACCTAGATCTTCGCAAAAAATCGCTTGGTTTTGCTCTGATTGGGCCTGGCTGCGGATTGGCTGTACGGGAAGATCTATTGGAATGAGGTGTATATATACGGACCTAGGTAGTCTGCAACACAGACTCAATTTGACACTTAAACAATTTCAGTCTAGAGTGGGAGACTAGTCTCCATACATCACTGTCTCGTGTCAAATTAACGTAGGGTGAACCTCTAGTTCTACATGCAGACCTAGAAAGCGAACACATGGTTTGTTGCCTGCAACTAACTAGTAACGGCTCCCTACGCAGGAGGAGCAGTTGTATGATGTTGGTGCGTGAGCGCAGATTCTTTATCAATTTACATAAATTTTGGATAAAGAATAACCCGTGGTCTTCCAAGAGGTATTGATGATGCCGGCTTACTGTGAATAAATTGTGTTATCAATTAGTTAGATTAATGACGTGGGTCATTTATTAAATTGATTGGAAGTAAAGTTCGTATGACAATATGTATTCAAATGATTGTTTCAATAATGTCAATAAACCCACAACGCAGCAAATGCTCGAAATTCATGGCTCCTTTTGTAAGTTTTGATTGTAATAAATCTTTTAGCGTTATATTACGCATCAATGATTTACAGTCATCGGCTGAATAACTTCTCCGGCGTGTTGCGGTGATTTTGTGCTATTGCGAGTAATTACATGGGTAACGGTATAGTCAGGAAGGGTACCGCACCTCACAGTTTTCCGTCTTCCTCTAAGAATGTCCGCGCTATTGTTAGGAACAAATGTAATCCACGGGCAATTCCCAGAGATGTCTGAGCGCTTGCGCGTGAAAAATCTTTTGGAACTGTGTTTGCTCATTTTTAGTATAGGATTAGCGCATTCATATACATTTGTTGTTGTGTTCATTTGACAGAAATGTGTTTCTTGCGCTACTTCATAATGATTTCAATTCCCCTCCGCCTCCCTCACACCACACTGCATGTTAATAAATCATTGCCCTATGTTAATAAAGTAACACACGAAAACAATGGAGAAAATACACAATATTTGCGAATAATGCAAATTACATTTACTGAATTAGATTTTCCTCGTTTATACGATAATGCTGAAAAGACTTTGAATCTCAGAAAATAGTGTTAAAATGTTTTAACTTTTGTTCATCCGCCCCAACATGGCCCTCGCGTGCCAGAGGAGCTCGCGGTTTGTGACGGTCCGCATCTTGGACCAGGCTGACAACCAGCCTAGCTGAGCTGAGCTTTGCGCGCGCGCTTGATGCATACGTATATAACAGGTAAACAAGATTGCTCGACTGTATACGCTGGCTAGTAGCTGGTTTAGTATGTCTCGGATTAATATGGCTCTTATCACAACTGATTAACAACCATTGGGCAAATCTTACAGGTTGATATATCCTTAGAATATTGTGTTTTAGATATTGTAACGATGTGATTATTTGTAGATTTGAAAACTTTGCACGAGGATTTTTGAAGAGTTTCATCAGATAATAAGCACGAATTCCGTGCTCATCTTTCACCGAAGGGCCGGGAACTGGTGCGGTCCGTTGGTTTGCGTAGATCGTTAATTGTCCCATTCATGCAGAGATAATGCTTAAAACACGTAAATTTATAAGCGACTTCATTCTTAAGATACTTATTCTGTGGTTGAATCATATATGATTTTAATTTATGATTTTTTTTTAAATATGAATCCCTCCACATAAGGTTTTAGAGCAAAAATTATATCATGCCACCGTCAGACTTCCCAAGCTATACTGTACACGGTATGTAACACTACCATCATTAATTTACAAGGTGTCTGTCACATTCCTTCAAAATTCGACTTCATTTATCGAATTTAATGGCTACATTATTATACAGGACTCAAGACAAGACCCTTCGCTATAATTTAATAAATAATATACCATACCTATACTATAAAAGAACAAATATTTAAGAAATCAATGATTGTATTCACTATTAGAAATTGTTTTCAAATAATTTACAGCCGTCGGATTACTATTACGTCGGCGATTTAAATTCTTACATACACGCCTCAAAAGTATAAGCTCCAAATCAAATGGAAGTAAAACGTCTCATTACTGGTCCGTGGCTTATGACTTCAACTCAGTCGCCGGATCAGCGGTATGAATATACAGTCGTCGCTCGAAGACTGCTTTATATCAAAATGCAGAAAAATAAGATACTAGATCCAATTTTCATTCTGAAACACGTCGAAATTCTATCAAAAATAATGCTGTCACCGAATATATCCCTTATAGTTCATTAACTGAACCACAAACATCTGTTACTCAAACTGTTAAAAACGAAAGCTTCTCACTGACCACATGTAGTAAACTCTGCAACAGAATACATATAAGCCTATTCTCAATTACCAAAGTTGGGAGAAATCAATACTCGTTCTTACAGAATATTTATAGCAACCGCGTCACGCATATGATGTAACTGATATCTGCCAAATGCTCACGAGCGAACCGACAAATAATATCAAAACTTACAAAACCGCAATGGTAATCAATTTCTAATAATAACAGATTCATATTCCTTCTCATAATACTACAACATAACAAAATAGAATGTAATTATGATATTATGGAAGTTATGCTTGATTACAAATTATATTCGTGTCTACATATATACTAAACAAAAAAAAATTCAAGTAACGTAATGTCTGATTTGAACATGTCTCCACAACCGATAATAGCAATGTTGTCACTTGTTAATCGAATTATATGTCTCCTGCTATCTCTATTATATACGTGAGAATGTCTTTACGCATCAGCTGGAGCGAGCTAATAATTAGGGTTGAAAACAAACATTTCATAAAAAACTTTTAGTTATTATTTCCGGTATTGTCTTGCAATAGAACGTGGTGACAAATAAGTTGTGATCATGCTATCAATTTCGTGAAAACGGTTATAACTCCTACTCATAAATTAAGCGAAAGTCATTTATTATCTGAACTTCTGCTTGAAACTTTATAGAACAGTATTAGAATTATAATGTCTATAGACTAAAATATCTTGTACAGGTGCTTATTGCCATTTTGTTAATATTCTTTGATATAATATATATAGAGCATAAACCTCCAAAAAATGTGTTTAAAAATATTTGCGCCTCAACAAATGTATTTATGAAATTTCTCTTGATCCACGTATTTATGTATAGTAGCTAGGTAAGCTTAGACAATAAAATTACCCAAGAAACGTAAATGATCTGCTCGATCTCGTCCTTAATAGGATACAAACTTAGTTCACTAGTAATAGATCACATCATTTAATAATTTTTAGAAATAATTTATGTATCTACAAGTTATAAAAGTTGTTACTTGGTTTCGTCGGCGGGCTTAGTAAAACGCTACTTTCTTTAAAAGCGATACTATATGCGGGTGTAAAAGAACGAATCTGCGAAAGACCTAGCTCTATAGAACTCTGTCAACAACTGGCCACGCACATTTCGCGCGTTGCCTTGCTTCATGTTTCTCATTGGAAACGTGAATACTGCGAACTTAATAATAAGAAATGAAGATTTTAACTTCTTCCCTAAAATCGGAGGATCAACCAACACTACGTGCTTAACGCGGTCACGCACCTTAATAACAAATGCACAAGATATTAGCCCAATTCATTTGAGTCTCACACTAAGGGCTATGTGCACGACAAATGAACAGTACGTGGGACCTCTCCTCCCACATAAACCTCCCCCCCCTTCACCCACACTATGATAACATCTCGTCTGGAAGTGTCACCTCGGTATTCGGGGGGGATGTTTGCGCCAAATCTGTAACATACAGCAGGTCTGTGAGCATTCGTCACACAAATTTCATTATTAATGCCTCGACGCCCATGTCGCGATACCTTTGTATTGATGAGTCGGCCATCACATCTCTTTGCTCATCGGACTTTATTAGTGGGTTGGCATATAATTCCCAAGTCCAGCTTAAAGAGTAAGTGATTTTAGTTCGCATATTCGCTCACATAAAAACGATAACAATAAAAAGCCAAGTAAAATCACACATATCACTATGATCTTTGAACTGAGTCCAACTTAAACAATGACATGCTTGCTTATAGGCGGAGACTAACGAGGTGTAGGGAAAATGAGGCGTAGGACAATATCGCTCTGTGCGTTATGTCCGGAAAAAAAAAAATATTGAGATAACGCAACGTAAAACAATATTCACTATTCGACCGAAGAAACTAGCTTTTTTATTACCTACTTCCATTATAACATTATCGCCAATTTTTAAAACAGAGATGACTAAAGAATAAGCATGAGTAAATTAACCAGCAAGATCAAAAAAAAATCCTCAAAATTTTTTAATCTGTAGTATCGTTTGATCATATTGAACTCGGACTTTAGAGTCTATGCGAACTTCTCTATTACATATGTCGATCACAACGAGTGACAAAATTTTCATGTCGCAGGCTATTCTGGGGGGGGGGACATATACGTCCCGGCCCGCGCGTTGCTTAATGAGAGCGCCGCAAAGGGCCCTAACTATGACCTGTGAATAATAGCGATATCGATTTGACCTCTTTAAAGGGGCGCCGAATCGAAGAAAAAGTGTATTAAAAAAAACACACCCATATACAAATACCCAAAACATAAAAACAAATCAACTGTAAATAAACAACGGAAATATAGCCGCATATTGTACATTCTTATAACGCTGACCCCTACACCTTTACAATACATATCGTCGTAGTACATGGCTGAACCACAACAACGTCAGGTACCATTAACAAAATATGCCTAACGGGATTTTTAATTGGTTTTATTTTTTAGGCACAATATAATACCACACACCAAAATTATCCAATACAAGACAGTATCTATTCAGCCACAATTAATCCATGGCTTGTCCCTACTATGGTTTTATGTCCACTAAATACCACCACAAAAATACCATACTGGCAACAGCTACTACCGATACAGCCACACCAGTATGGATTTTCAACTATGGTTTTCTTGTGCACCATATAATATCCACACAATAATACCATTACAGAGCATACCATACAGCCCATAAATACACATCTGGATTTCTCATTTTGGTTTTTTGGCACAAATACCACAAAGAGTACCATGCAGAGTACCATACAGCACTAAGACTCATAGGACTTCCTGATGTTTTTTGCACAAAATACCCATGGAATTCCTATGTTTTTGCACAAATACCACAGATTGTCCTATGGGTTAATTTAGCTACAAGTACCACAAAAAATACCATACAGGTGTACCAGAGTACAGCCACGTATGAATACTTATAGACCACCATTGTATCACCAAACTAGCATATCGCACACATCACATACCGCAACACACTTTAGCCAGGATTATGACATACCGGTTGCGGACCGGAACACCACACGCCGTGTAATTCAGAGGATGCGACACCCAGCTTCGATTTTGGAAGACGTGCAGCCTCTAAACAGGGAACATAGGCCACTTCTAGCACATTCTCGCCAAGGAAAAACCATATACATTGGTGGAGCTAATCCACAGCGTATACCACTACTCAGCTACAAAAAATAATATCAGCAATATTGACAAGAGGGGGTTTATGTGTTTCGATGATGTCAACAGTTAAATTTATT
>CALNVZ010003429.1:2873764-2886192 GCA_940671915.1 Paracentrotus lividus
GTTTTTCCTCTCTCCAGCGCTTTGAGCACATGATTAATGTGGAGACAGCGCTTAAGAAATACTCTATATTATTATTATTATTATTATAATCGTCTAACATAATCTAACCCCTACGCACCTGTCCCTCGACTGTGAATACAGCGAGTTCGGGATACCGAGAAGGAACCAGGATTTAGGTCTGTTAGCGCTGGGTTCCAACTCGGGTGAGGGGCTAGTTCAATGACTATACCAAATAAGATTATATCAAATTAATAATTAAAACAAATACAACATAAGCGCTGGAACACAATAATGTATGGTGTCATATACTTTTAATTGCAAATCACTAACGTATACGAAACCAATCATCAAATAGAACTTGAAATGAATAATAACTTTTATACTTCGTAATATCTTCTCACTATATTTTATGACAGGCACTTAAACTTAAATCAACTAAAATGTTTATGCAAGCTTATCTACTAGGGTAGGTTGAGGGAATGGGGAGGAGAGGAGTTAGTTAAATGGAAAAATTGTTAGTAATGTGGCCACTTACATGCAACGCGTTCAATTTCGTTTCCGTTATGCGATCGCGAGTTTAAATAATTACTTAGCTGAACGATGGGACTTTGTTGACGAGGACGAGATCAAGATGAGGGACGATGACGAGGACAGGAACGATGAGGACGATGACGAGGACGATGTCTGGAACAAAGTGGGCGCGATTACAGGAACAATTTGTTGACAAGGACGACTGGAACTAAGTGGATGACGATGAAGACTGGAATTTGATGAAACTGACGATGACGAGGACGAACTCCAAATATTGGAATTAGCAAAAAGGAATAAAGGTTTCCAAATGCTACAAGTTCCAAACGTTTCAAATAGCTCAACCACGTATATTTCTCTTTTGATGTTCACTTTATGTTGCACAAAATAATGTTCTGTTGGCCCAATATACAGGGTGACCCAGAAAAAAGGAAACCCAACTTTGATCATCAATAATTTCAAAAATATTACCATGGTGATTATAAAATTTATATCACTGGAAAGTGCAACTCATTACCATTTTAATGATACCTTGCTCAGCTCACCAATGTCACGCATCACTGAACACCATTGTTTTGAAAATGTCTTGCAAAATTGTGAGTGGTTCACTTTCACGCTCATTGAGATGGGTTGTTGCAATGTGCCTAAAAAGGGAACTCAACTATCATCATACATTAAAAAAACATGACAGTGGTAATTATGACGTTTATATCACTGGAAAGTGCCACTCATTATCATTTTATTTGATATCCCTGTCCTTTCAAGCTGCCATATTGCACGCAGATCACTGCAACCCCATTGTATCTGACAAATACCTTCTTTATGAAAAAAAATTGTGTGAATTACAGTCACATATTGCAACTTATGTTCATGCTTTCTTACATTTCTTCCACGTGACCGAAACTAAAGAGTTCTCTCATGGGTTGTTCGTGAGCAAGTAACTGATAAATTACCTGAGATCATGTCGGTAAGAATAACGGAACTAAATAAGCTGAATTTACAACATAATCCCCATTATCAAAACCCATTTATTTAAAGTCACCGAGACTGCTTATTAGATTACTTTTTAGGAACCTTAAAACAGCAACTCATCTCAAGGAGCTCATGAGAGAGAACTATCCAATTTTGCAGCGAGACAATTTTAGAACATGGCGTGGCTTCAGTGCCACTGCGATGATATTGGTGAGCTGAGAGAGGTATCATCATTAAAATGGTAATGAGTTATTGTACTTTCCAGTGATATAAACTTCTTAATCACGACTGAAATATGTTTGAAAAATTATGCATGATCAAAGTTGGGTTTCCTTTCTAGGGCACATTCACACAAACCTACTCTGAGCGTGCATGAAAGTGAACACGGCACAATTTTACAAGACTTTTTCAGAACAATGGGATTCAGCGAAGCATGCAATTTGGGAGAGTTGGAGAGAGATATCATTAGAATGGTAATGAGTTGCACTTTACAGGTGATAATAAATTTCATAATCCCCATTGGACATATTTTGTGAAATATATTTGTTGTCAAAAGTTTGGGTTTTCTTCTTTTCTGGGTCACCCTGTATTGCGTCGATCCAAATGATTTAGTGGTTAGTTATAGTAAAGCAGGATTCAGGTATGGATGATGAGAGGGGCCAAGGTGCAGGGCCAGAGTGCAGGGGAGTCCAGGGGTTCTAGGTAGGGGCGTCTAAGTGGGGGATGTGCACAGTGAACGAAATCTAGCTTGGGCCCATCTCTTTTACCTAATTAAGTATCATTTCGGGAACTTCTAATTGGTCAAATATATCTTCAGGGGGACGCTGGCTTAAATAAAACTATACTTGATGTCATCAAGAGTTACTCATAAATATGGCTATGTTCTAATTAATTTGTCTAGCCTCAACTCATTAACAAATTCTAGGTAAAAACTTTTATTGGTACCAGTAACTCATTTTAATAGCTTAAAGCCCAATATAAGTTGTTGTAGAGAAAATTGCATTTTTCAAAAACTTACTCAACTTGTCCTAATATTGTCCCCAATAACATATCATATCATCGCGGCAAGTAAAAAAAATGTATACCATGTGCTGCATGTCTTTTCATGATATGTTATAGTTAGCATAAACAGGGGATGATATTCATCAAAATGAGGCCATACTTCCTTCACTCTCCACCAGAACTCTGGGCATTGCCACAGCACTGCTGACTGGTATGGCGTGGTGGGCATTCTGTGTGTATCAGTCTGTGTATCAATAGCATATACTTTGCACACAAACCACTGCACATTGCACCTCTCCCCAGTGTGATCTGTTTAGGCACGCCCAGAAACAAAACGAATTTACACAGTTTTAGTTGCTAAATTCACCAGGTCTTAGCAGTGGATTTCTTATACAAAAAATATTTTGACACAGAGGTTATTTGAGGTATTAATTCATATTTCTCTGCTATGGAAGTAAACACAGAAAAATCTATGTTCTCCCAAACTATACAATGAGCTTTTAAGTGTGTCTTGATTCCATTATGCGTGTGGGAAATGCTGTGAGGAACCAGAAAGAAGCACTACCTATCTAATGAGCACGACTGGTTTAATTGAACAAGCTTCAGAGCGCTTAGATGTTAAGGAATAGTGTATAACAAAAGGAGGATTATTGGCACAACAAATTAGGAGCTTGTGACGGTGAGTATACTATAGTATCAGATACAGGGATAAGCTCTAGGGAAGTGGATGTCATAAATACATAAGGCACGGGCCGGAAGGGATCATTATAGAAAATCAGATTGAATTATCGGAAAATCATTGCAACACATATAATATCAGATAGGCACTAATATGTCACTTGCTACATTCTTAGCCCCTCTGCCACTTGCAATAGGTCGATCCGGGCCATTCTTGAAATAATATTGAAAGATTATATTATTACATACTAATTTTGGAAATGTCTAAATACAACACATTAAAATTAATATAACAGGATAATAACTAAACTTAACCCTATTCTCATATCGATGTGTATACCTATTGACACCTATATTCCGCATAAACTTAGCTCACACCAACTCTTCAATACTGTATTAACTTATTAGTAACAGTTATGAAATAACTAAAGAATCCGGATTAAAGCAATCCATACAAGGATGACCTTCATGATCACCAAGAGAACCGTTATCTATTCGGAGATATTACTATTCACAACTTTGGACACAATCGTCCAAAATACAATGAACAATACTTAGGAAACTCTATAACATATAGAATTCAAAATATCAGATTATCGAAAAGTGCATCAAATAAAAATAGAATACAAGTATCTATATATTTCACTCAATTATATCCACTCATCTCTACTGTCAATTCCTTAATGCATTGTCGAAATGACGACAGCAACTATATTATAAAACAATAGTCAAACCTATCAATCAGTACTAAGTCATTTAAAAACAAAATCCAGTAATTAAGTAAATTTGTCCAATAATGACTTAAAACTAATCTTCTATCCAAAACATAAAAAATAGAGGGAACTGTCGGGCTCACCAAAATAATACATATCAATTCAGTCTCATGTGACTAAAATCAGTGTTTACATAATACGTAATCACTCATATAAAACAAAAATATCATGTCTACACACATGACTAATTCAATTTCCTTATTCTCAAAAGTAGAAAGTAAAATAGACTTTTATTTTGTTCTCTTTTTGTTCCTCAACTCCTTGTCTAACCAACACTAAAAAAAATACTATAACAATCATTATCCCGATTAAAAGAATAATTATTAATAATAGAGTATTCATACCCTAAAACAGAACAAATGCAAATTTATGAAATTTGGTTGCAACAAAAATGTAACCTACTCAATGACATACATTTAAAATTACCGCAAGTACAAAGCAAATTGTAGAAAACCATAATAGGCCTAAATCCATAACGGAACATACTCAATCCGCTCCTTATGATTATGAATAAACAAAATTAAAGTATTACAACAAATACAATATACGACTAGACATTATGAATCCAGAGGAATATCAATTAGGATAAATAATTCATCGGGGTTAAACACCTACTGCGTCTGCCATATACCCTAGACGCACGGCTAAACCTATTTGTCTGCAGATTTGCTGTAATCATAACCGATAACCCCCAAATGACCCTTTTTCGTTTTTTGATCGATAATACTAAAATCTATGTAACTGCATTCTCTTCATTAATATTAACATTATCATTTATTAATATTTTTATTCATTGAATTTCAGTTCAGTTCAGTTCAGTTTTTATTTACATATACCAATCAAACCATAATAAAAACAACAATTATATGTCATTTCAATACTATACATTATTTGATAAATCATAAAACGAATAAGAAAGAAACATGAAGGAGCCTAAGTTAAAAGCTGAGCTTGTTACATCATATGCTCCTTTGTGAAAATGATGTATACAAATACATAAAGACATAAATAAATACAAATACAATTTGAAGTTTAACCGTTAATTCCCAAAAGCCACTCTAAACAGACCATCAAACATCACCCCCGTCTACAACTCAAAATGCCCTGATTCACAACCCTGAAAGCAGTGGTATATAATTATAGAGAACCCCGCCATTTTGGCCAAAATCACGTTGCCACCATCATCCTTAGGGTCTGTTATCATTTACATTGCTACATTTCACAAAATTGTCATTTGTGTTTGGCTTGAGGACATCCCCTTTTAAAAATAAGTTATTCTATACAATTCTGTATTTTGCATAAACATTATAAAATTCTAACCCTTTCTATTTATTCATATATATTGTTGTTGTTCTGTTCTTTCCCGTAGTGCAATTTTTCACCCGTCTGGTGCCATGCAGCTCGACCACTAAAGCAAATTCCATAATACTCTAATAGCCTACTGCAAAAAGCCGTACTATCACCTTTAAAGTGGAAGGCTAATGACATCGACCTATGAACATGTTATTTAAATAAAATTAATGTTCCAATTTTTACTTAAATTCATTTCCCTGCTCATTTGCACAGCGCAAAATATTTACGACAGCTGTAAACAATATACAGATTCCCCCTTAAGACTGCATACTAAGTAAACGTATATGTACTAACGATAATGATATAAGAATACATATTTGCAAGACCCGAAATATACGAGCCTGCCTCTGCTGATGAGGATTAAGATGATCGATGACCTCATCTGAAGGGCTGATTACGACCAACAACTTTACAAAATGCTTTATAATTATATAACCGATGTGTACTCAGGACTTTTCTCTGCATTATACCAGCCACGCATGGTAGGGTAATGCTAAGCAGCTTATAGATGTAGCCAACATTGATGTCGTGGTAGAAGCAGTAGCAACAGCAGTACAGTAATGGGTTATCGAAAAATAATTTTAAATAAATCGTGTTCAAATCTACTGTGTGCTATAGGTGAGTGCAATGCCACCTTCCCAGAAGGCCGGATGTTACAGCTCCATGTGCTTGACACTTGAGTAGAATTACATAACAATCGTTGGATTTCGTTTCCACATGTATTCATCTTCCTCAAAAGTCCGACTATCATGCCCGTCGAGGTGGAAAAAGCCTTCAGCCTAAGAATCTTACGAAAGTGACGAATTTGGTGGCTGTAGGGTTAATCAGCAATTTCCACTCATACATGATATATTTTGATTCAAAACGAAGGCCACCGTTGATCCCAGCTGCATAGGCCTACGGCGCGCTCATATTACAGACTGCACTATCATGCCTAGCTTGTTCGTCGATTTGAGGCTAAACACAAAGGCACGTTGTTCATACTTCAATAAAGCTCGTCGACTTGGTAGACTTGTAGTGTCAGTTGAACATGCCGCCCGTAGGTTTCCCGAATGTTCCATATATACCATAACGGCCCCATTGGTACGATGAGTCCAACTCCCCAGTGCAGGGGAGGCCGAACTATAACCGGCTTGGCCAATCTCTGCTCTTCGAATAATCGGCTGGAGGAACAGGTAGTCTAATCGATGCATTTGGCCCTGCGATGCAATACCCCAACAGAAGCTTCTGGTCTAAGCACTTGATGACCATACCCAGCAACGCAAGCCTAGCCCAATGGAGATGAATCCTGAAGGCCGCGTGAGACCTGCAAGGAAACAATTAAATCTTACGGCAGAAACTTGCTCCACACCTAAATACCTTTGCATCTTAACCAAATTAGTTATAGAGTTCTATACCTTCAATGGTAATTAAACTCTGAAGTACTACGGGCCAGACTTATCTGTATCATGTAGGACACTGCACGGACATTCTTGAATTAATTGCATACGATGCTTTCTCTTTTTTTCTTCTTTTTTTTTAACTAAATAACATGAATTAATTTACTTTTCCGTCGTTAATTTCTTATATCATTGAAGTCAAAAGGAGCCTGAGCTTTCGATCCTAGCAGAATCTTCGTCAGAGACAAAATGACACAGAAAAGTAGGGAACAAACATGGATATAGAGAAAGACAGAGAAAAGCTATACCTAAGTGGCAAGCCAAGAGGGAGAGAACAAAAAGGGGGATGTAAAAGGTGTGAAGAAGCCAGCCAATCAAAAAGCAAGAGGAGGTGAGATCAAACAGCAAACTGGAACAAAAGGGAGATGATAAGCTGGGAGAGGGAGGAGAGAGTAAACAAAGAAGGGATTAGAGTGGAGGCTGAGGGGCTGAAAAGAATGAAAGAAAAGAGAAAAAGCCAAGGGGAAAAAACACCTAGTAGACCTGTGTGTTATAGACCTACAAGAAGAAGTAAGGGGGGGGGGGAAATAAATAAATAAGTAAAACAGGTAAAAGAACAAGGGGAAGACATGAAAACAAAACAAAAAACAAAAGAGAAGTGTGAGCCAAACCTGTAAGGGAGAAAAGAGAAAGAAGAATAGATAAGAGAAACAGAATATATTAGTCAAATAAAACAAACACCTGCAAATAAACTAAACTAAGCTAAAAAGGAAAGGGGGAAAACACAGATATCAAGAAAGAAATGAGAGAAAAAAGAGGTTAGTCATTACCCTCCTGAATGTTGAGACCGTGAGGTTGAATGGTGCGAAGACGTCTCATCCAGAACTTCTCTCTGCTGAAACGGACAGAATCAGGACGGGTACCTAAAAATTCAATGCCCTTATATCATTCTCACAAATTAAATCATAAATTGAGAGTCTAATATTGTTTGAATATTACAGTAACATAGTACAATTCATACCACTTTTCGAAGTGCTGATTTGTTCAATTAATCTTCAACGACTACGTGCCCTCAAATTGACGCAAAAAACAGTTTTCTTTAAATTTGAATCTTCTCTTATTTTTAAAATAATTAAGATTTCGACCTGAAATTTGGTCATTCGAGAGAGTTGAATGTACATTTAAGATTAACGAAAAAACTCAATTTCAAATATTTGACCAAAAATTAGGTTTATAACGGTTCGTAAAAACAGCGACGATTTAATGGATGAAAAGTAATTTAGAAATAGACCTACTCTGTGTTTAGCCTACACATCAACCACCAAATGTGCACTGACAAACAAAAGACGGTTGGTGTAGAGTTGTGCGCAACCAAGAACTAAACTTCATAACTAAAGTACACGGGTATTCAATTCCAGTATCAAACGCCGAAGGGTCATAGAATCTGTACTAAATATCAGGTTATTTCCGGGGAAATACCACACAAATATGACAACTATCAAAACAAAATTATAAAAGTTTCTCGATCTCATTATGAACCATCACTTATATACTGCAATCATTCATTGAATGATAAATGTCTCGAACAAAGCCAATGGTGTCATATTAGTATGTTATATTTAAAGCTATTTTATTTGACTAAGTCTAAGACTAAGTCTAATTCAAAGCATAAAACAAAACAAATTAAACTTGCTGAAGTATTCATTCCAGTCATAGGGGATACTGCCCCATCAAGGTGCAGACTTGCCACCGGAAATATAATACGAGTGAGCTTGGAATTGCCCCTAATCAGCCAGTATGCTAGGCCTAATCTGATAACCAGCAATATTACTACCAATAGTAAGCAAATTGGGATTTTAGGTAGACAACATAAACTCAGTATGCCAAAATATATTAGGACCTCCCCGCATTCCCAAGAACTATATAACAATTCGAAACCTTCTCTATGCAACACTGTGAGGCAAGACAATATTCAAACCCCATCATATTGTAAAAGCTGGGTAAAGGTAAAACATTACCAACCAATTCAATACGCTTCATATTGACTCCGCATTTTATTTTGGGGGGATGGTCAACCCATAGTATTAGAACTGTATGCCTACATGACGGTCATGATTTCGGCAGGATACTCACCGCTTTACATAGACACCTTCATCCTAAACTCCTACCGCCAGTGGTCGAAAGCCTTGCTCTATAAAATATAATCAAGTTATTTTGCAAAGCTATTACAGGTGGATCAGCCGGGATTGACTTCGTCAATGTTTGCTTCTTCATCACGTAACCTTGTTGCTTTCCATAATATAACGCTTGTGATTAAACCCAGCACATATATTCAATTAAAATCCATTATGAAGTAGCGCAAAAGAAACACATGTTCTGTCAATGAAACCACAACACAATATGATATTGAATGCTCTATCCTACTACTAAAGAGCAACACAGTTCCAACTTTCTCACGCGTCAAGCGCTCAGACATCTGGGGAATGCCCGTGGATACATTATGCTTCCTAACAATACGCGCGGCATTCTTAGAAGACGGAAACTTTTAAGTGCGGTCCCTTTCTGACTATCCGGCCCATGTAATTACTTGCGGCAATAGCACCAAATACCACCGGCTAAACGCCGGAGAAAGTTATTCAAGCCGTGACTGTAAATCATTTGAGCGATTAATCACCGCTAAAATTTATTATGTAGCTTGTAACGTAACTTTGTCTGCCATTCTATGTGTTGAAACCCGAGAGCAATGCTGGTTTTCCTTTGCAAGAGTTGTACCTGATCTACTGTGAACCCGGCAAATAAGTTTGGCTAAAATGTCGATATATGGTTCAGGTTTTCAAGCAATCAAGGAAGACAACCAAAAGTCCTTTTTAGCAAACATTTTTATTCTATATAATACTATCAATCTCTATTTAATTTATTTTTTGATTCAATCAAATCCAATTTTTAATAGTTGACTCAAAAGCGTAAAATCAACAAGATGAATTTGAACAATAAATAAGTAAATAAATAAATAAAAATAAATAAAACGATCATGAAAAAGTACATACAATATACATCATTCTAGGGTGCACAGCAGCCCAAAACAAACGCTCAAACATTATTCACATTGAAACATGCACTCCGATGGTTACAGATCTTGAGAGCTCTACAACACTTGCATTGTATGTAAAACCTCCTGCGTGTCACACCTACTCCGTGCATTGATGAAAAATGTAGATGAGACGTAGAACTTGTCTCCGAAATCCGTCCTGGAGAGTTGTACGATGGTAAAAGTTTATGTTTAGCAAGAAAAAAAAATATGAAGACATGTACATGGAATAATATCTGCGACAATTATTTTACGAATCACTTTTTTTTTCTTTGTCTTTTTCGCTCTTTCTCTCTTTCTCTCTCTCTTCCTCCCTCCCCCTCTCTCTTCACCTCTCTCTTTATTGTTCATGTCTTGTTTATGTGGAGATTGGTCGAAGAAACATCTTGAACATACAAACTTTAGTTTAATACATTCTTAAACAAAAATTAAAAAAAAAAAAAAATCGCGCGACACATCCTTTCTCACAAAATAAGGTACTACAAAAATGGAGTTCATCCATTCAATTTCACTGGGAATAATCTGCGTATCTGTTTAATTTCATTTTGTTTATACGGTACTTTTCATCACAGCCTTTGGTTCTTTTTTATTATCTTGTTTCCTCCACCCACTTCCTTTTATCCACCCCCCCCCCCTCTCTCTCTCTCTCTATCTCTCTTTCTCTCTCTTTCTATGCTCTTCCAATCATTTCTGTATCTATCTCTATTTTTTTCTGCGTTTATATCGATCTATGAATGTTCGTATTTATATTTACTCCTAAGTTTAATCATTAAGTAATTAGAATGAGTCGTGTCAATGTGGTTACTGCTCCGCTATGTATACTGCTCACACTAATAAGATCATTAAGCATGAATGTTCATAAATAAGGGAAAAGGCAAATGTAAACATTTAAACTTATGAATAGAAATAAAATTAGGAAACAAATATGATTTAATTGTATTTCATTTTTTATTTCAATTAAAGCT
The DNA here is from genome assembly GCA_940671915.1 of Paracentrotus lividus. Taxonomy (NCBI): domain Eukaryota; kingdom Metazoa; phylum Echinodermata; class Echinoidea; order Camarodonta; family Echinidae; genus Paracentrotus; species Paracentrotus lividus. The sequence continues at coordinate 2,884,503 of CALNVZ010003429.1, forward strand.
TATCTAATATGTATTCAACAAGAAATAAAGTAAGCAATAACAATTAAATGATAAAAAGGGAAAATATGATAATATGCAGGAAATATATGAACATAATTCTCGTATTAAAATGGAGAATTTTATAATTGCTTTCCTCTTTTTTAATAGGTACATCATTGTCCATAACAAATAACATTTCACAACGGCCCTGATTTCAACTTCTATAGCAATTTTCATCAAAAATGGGGGTAACCCTAACCCATTAACCAAATCCTCCAAAAAAAATTGTCCTCTCCGAAATCGGTGTGTTTGCGCATGGTTAGACATCACTTGATGAAAAATATTTTGTCTGTACAAATACTTGTACATAATTTGTAATGTTTACTTCGCCCACATCCACTTATTATTCAAACAGTTCACGTTACAATGTTGTCAAATCATGTTCCGTCAATAAGCGTCCTCTCCGAAAAATGAAGCAATTGACTTTACGTGTAATACAAAAATCGAACCCCTATAGAAAAATAAGTTGGTGACCTCATGCTTCAAATTTTAACAACAATATATCATTTCACTTGCTTAGAACACATGCACAAAAATTAAGGAAGGAACATGAGGAGGGACAAACAAAACAACTTTGTTTTTTGGTCCAGTCAGACAAATAGGTATACCCTAATTGTAAAACAATCCATAAGTGGTATGCTGTTTTCTCCGCCATGATTTTGTTGCAAGGATAAAACTTGTCGAGGTAAGGCTCCAAAAATTTAACTTAAACAAAATCAAAACAACCACCACAATGTCATCTCAGTTTGCAATGCATCAACGATATGTGATCAAAAGACTTTGACACAGTTCAGGGAGAGGGGGCAGGAAAAAAGTTGTTGATGGATAACTGACCGTAGTGACCGATGGTCGAATGCAGAACCAAATTTCACCCCTCCCTCCCCCTTTTCATTCGTCGTACAAACATGTAATATAAAATCTATATATTTCTTTTTAAAGAAAGGATAACAACGATGCTGTCCTTAAATGAATAAGTAATATGAATAAACAACCATCAAAGACCAATAACCTTGAAGTTAAGCGGACATGGCCTTAAAAAATAAAGGAGCATTTAAATAAGACCCCCCCCCCCACGAAAAAAATGAAATTAAACAAAATCGGTAACATATTAAAATGTTAATGTATCGAGTAGGTATAATATATTAGTAAGCCTACACTTCATATCTAAAAATGATGCGAAAGTTTTGCAGAAAATGAATTATCAAATTAACTTAGAAGTTGGAGGAAACAGCGCAAACGAAGGTTTGAGAGAACTGGACATAAAAAGATTATGATAACAAATCATGTCTTGCTTATGGGAAAATCTGCTCCTAAATAGTCAAGCAATACTTAGTTCAAGAAATTTCAAGGTAGTTTATATGTTATATTGTTTTCTTTATAACGATAAACTTTATTAGATTTAAAATTACAGATTTTTTTTTTTTTTTTTTTTTTTTTTTTTTGGTATAGGCTGAGACTACACAAAGTTCAATATTCTTAGAAAGTTTACGAATGCAATTGACACAAAATATATTTTTCAACTTTAAATCGGTAATGCGATTCAAACTATATATTATCCATTCATCAATTCCATTTGTAGCATCCGCGTTCCTACATTATAAATCTGCCTTTACCTGATGACATTTTCAATGGAAAATTGAATTATACTATA
>CALNVZ010003429.1:2886292-2914256 GCA_940671915.1 Paracentrotus lividus
TTGATTTCGTTTACCCGTTTACCCATTTCATTTTTTTTTAAATACAGTGTGAATAAAAAAAAAGGTCCCATCATTTTGAAGTTGTCTAGTAAAAAGTATGAAGATTTTATAATGGGATGCATGACATGTCTAGGTAGAGTCATCGTCCTAGCATAATGTTGATACCCTTTTTATTGGAATGTTTGCACGCATGACTGAATAACAGAAAATCTTCAGAACACAGTCAAATCTCACCTACGCCAAATAGAGGGATGAAGATTGCAAACAAAATTATGTTGGTAGAATATGTGTGCACACATACACACACCCTCACACACACACACACACACACACACACACACACATTTACACTCCTTCACACATACGTACATCATTGCATACGCACCCACACACATAGAGTAAACAATTCACAATAACATTTCCCCTTTGATGTTATGTGTACCAAGATCATCACAGAATGTTTAGGACATATAAATCTCCAAACAACTGTTTATTAGTGTTAGTTTGTGTATGTGTGGGGTGTGGGTGTGAATGTGTGTGTGCTTGTGTGGAGAGTATAGAGTATGTGCGTGTGTAGGTGTGTTTCGAGGTTGTATGTGGTGAGTGTGTGGGTATGCATGTGGTGAGTGTGTGGATGTGTGTCTTTGTGTGTGCACATGAGTAATAAATTCTCAATTTGTTTATTCTTCACCCGGACAGTTGGCGCAGGTGAGATTTTACCGTCTTCTGAACATTGTTATTCAGTCATGCGTGCAAAGTTCCAAATGAAAAGGGTATCGACATATGCTAATTGCTAGGAGGATGACTCTACCAAGACATGTCATGAAACCTATATGATAAAATCTTCATACTTTTCACAAGACAATTTGATGGGACATGTTTATTGAGTCACTCTGTTTATTTATTCATTTACAAAACATGGTCCTTGTGATCTAAGACTTTCCCCTGACCCTTAAATTAATGAATAATTTTATTTTTTCAATACATTTTTTTTCGTCTACCCCTGTAATATTAAAGTGGAGGCTCGCTTCTACTTGTCACACAATTTTTGTTGACGCAAAATGCAAGGCCACTTCAGTCCAACATCAATGAAACGAGTCTGACGTGTAACTTAAAATTGTTCTAGAATTTAGATTTCGGATTATGGTTAAAATATATCATTGTCTATGAGAAGGGTTATGTTTTGACCACAGGTTTAAGAGTAAATTTATTCCTTTCTGATCAGAGTTATCATTTGCAACCCCCCTTTGATAACCGATAAAATGATTTGGGGTGTAGAAAATTTGAATAGAATATTCAAGTTGTATATACATTCATAACAAAGTTCAATGATTTTAACCCCAGAATAATAGCCCTAGCCCTGAAACCAGTCATAGACGAATTACTTTTTGTCAAAAAGTAATACGTCCATGAATCAGTACACCAAAATTTTACATAAACATCATTACCACTTTACACAGGACTGAGATAACGTTATTTCATATTCTCTCTCTCTCTCTCTTTCTGTCTGTCTTTATTCCCCATCCGTTCATCCTCTTCGATGCGGACAGTCAATGGACCACGAACCAAAATTCGTTAAGGTAACCGTGCTTTTTTGGAATTACCCTATCCTTTGCAATAAACTCCATCCCATATTATAAAAATACTACAACGTTCATTCGTTAAAGACGTTCTCAAGACATTTTTTTTCCATCATTATTTGGAATGATTAATTACAGGCGCACACCACTAAACTTCTCTATATCTGTCCTGATCTCTTCCATTATACTGTATCCCTTTGTTTTGCCACTCTATTTTAAAGTTTTATTACCCGGTCGGCTACAAAAAAGTTTAGTATTAAAAAACAGAAACCAAACACTCTCGAAAAAAATGCAATGATATACGTGTTGCACTTCATTTAACATACATAAATTGAAACTTCAGACTTCAATGAAATCGACAAATAATACAAAACAAAAAGCATGCATTCTTCGTAACCATGAGGACATTGAATCACTTATTTTAGAATAATTTCATAACGTTGTTTCTTTTTTTAAAATCATTTACCCTCCCCTACTTTTTCGCAAAATTTATTTTGTCCATGTTTCCTTCTTTCTTTACCTGAATAATTTTAAAACCCCCTTACCACCGTTCTTTTTCTTGTTAGGTTTGTCATCACATTTTAATACGTTGCTTTGCTTTTTATGGAGAAAAATGTTTAAATTAATATGTAGATATACACATAATTTATGCTTAAAAGCCCCATTATTAATATTTTCAAGTTTTGTTATCGATACGCATTTCAACACACACACGGCCAAACACGCACCCACACGCACAAAACATTAAAAGTTTCCACTACAGTCTGTGTAAAAAAAAATGGTACAGTCGGAAAACATTTTTTTATAATATGCATATTAATTAGAACCTGGTATTGTTTGGCATTTTCATAAAGCAGCATAATCGGACTTTCTTCTGCAATTTTTTTCATCACATTTGGTGCTGTAATTTTTGGGATATGACCAGTTTTCTACAGTCAAGAAAAATCCTTTTTCGCACGACGTCCATGCTTTTGTGTAGGTTTCGCATTATGGAACAATAGACGTGGGTAATTTCGATTTATTCCTCGTCGCACAATATTTAGCATAACTTTTGTTTAACGAAAGCAAATTATAAAGAACAAAGTGAATCAGCAAGGAAAATCTTATGGCTTTAATTTGGTACCACATACACACATTATTAGAAAAGATTTCACACCTAAATTATTTTTTCCCCGACTGTACCATTTTATTTGACACAGACTGTATATTGATTAACGAAACAATGTCTCCTTAATGTGACATTGTCTCCTTAAGATGTGAATTATTTCACGTGCCTCCTTAAGTTATCAGGAGGATTATCTCATACTATTTGGAACAACATAAATATAATATATATATATATATACATATATATTTATATATATATATATATATATATATATATTATATATATATATATATATATATATATATATATATATAGGCGTACCTTTCTGTTTCTGCTACACTGGTTTCACGCTGGTGCGATCATCAGGCAGACTGATCGCACCAGCGTGAAACCAGTGGTAGCAGAAACAGAAAGGTACGCCTATTATGCTCTGCCTTAGCATAGAGCATTTTTGGATCAAAACCTTAACTGATTTCACACTTTTGGATATAATATATATATTATATATATATATATATATATATATATATATATATATATATATATATATGTTATATATATATATATATATATGTATATACAAACATATATATATGTTTTGTTTTTGTTTTTTTCTGATGAAGGTCTATGACCGAAAATTTATTTCTTCAATTTGTCACGGATTTCTTTATTTACAATTGTTTATTACTTGACTCTGATCCGATGCAGAACTTTATTTATTCTTCGTTTTTATATATATATAGTGAGATAATGAGGATGCTCTTACTAAACGCTTTTGCTTTGTTGTAGAGAAGCATAATGTGATAAAAAGTTCAAAGCAAAGGAATGACACAGGAGACTACACTTCAGTTTAAGCTTTCGTCTTTGATAGACTTCGTCGGAAACATCACAAAGTAAAAAAAAAAAAATGAAAGAAGATATAGGCCTAACTCTAAAATTCTCAAGAAGACATGGTTATAAAGTGACATAATAATATTAATCTTCAAATAAAACAATGCTATATTTAGTCTTGAATACAAATAGATAAACTGATGGAATACATATTGACTATATATATATAATATATATATATATAATTATATGATAACGTGCTTCATAAAGGTTGGATACTGTTTTGTGTGATCCAGCGACATCTATTTGCTCCGGCTTAGATTTCTTGAATTTTTTTGTCCCTGCTCTCACTTTTCTAGACCCTGGCTATACCTTGGACACCCCCAAACTATTCCCGGGGAATGAAAATAAAGCAAAAGTTTGGCAACCCTCAGAACGCCCATTTTTGTCATTTTTTCTCATTTAGGGGCCCCTTTTTTGTTTACCCGGCTGACCAAGGCCCCCATAATCCCACCCTCACGAAACGCGTCTGATGTATAGGGTTCTGAATGTTCTTTGAGTTAAAACTAAGTTTGTGATCACAGACTTAGATTTATTGTCTAGGGGAAGGGTAAAAGTTTGCTTGGAGTCGGGTTGAAAATTGAATTTATTCATTTTTACAACATAGAAATTTCTATCTTCTCAAAAATGTATTGTATAATCTCAGCCAAACATAAATCATAATGAAAAATTGACAATAGTTACCATTTACAACCTTGTCATTAAGGCTGAAACAAGATTTTGGGGAAAATGACAATAATTAACGGTTCATAGTTGTTTTTCATTTCCTTTGTTTTGACCATAAAGGTTGGATAGAATATTTCCATTTCTTACCGATTTCACTTTTTCCTTCAACCCCTCCCCTATAGACAAGAGACCAACGTCTGTAAACTAAAACCTTGATTTATCATAAAGAACGATAACAACTCTATATTTCAGACGCTTTTCGAGGGGGTATGAGGGAGGAGGCCTTGGTCAGCCGGGTAAACAAAAAGGGGCCCCAAAATGAAACAAAAATTGCAAAAATGGGCGTTCTGGGGGTTGACAAACTATTTTTTATTTTCATTCCCCGGGATTAGGTTGGAGAGCATCCGAGGTATAGCCAGGGCCCATAAAAGTGATAGGAGGAACAAACAATTTCAAGAAATTTAAGCCGGAGCAAAAAGATGTGGCAGGATCACACAAAAAATATCCAACCTTTATGAGCAACAGTGTATAAACACAACACAAAAAGAAAGTTCCCCCTATTTCAAATATCAATATTTTTTTAAATAGGAGGATTTCAAAAAATCTCATTATATGTCCATGTAGGGAATTTAATTAGCTACCATGGGAGCGAATTTTAGGAAATATCATGGAGTCATGCTTCAGTGAGCAATGGTTGAATGCAAAAATGTCATTTTTTGAAGTTCGCAAGCCTAAAATCACAACTTTGATTCAATGATATCGGACCATTTTTTTAGATTTTAAACATTTCACGCATCTGAATGTACGCAAAACGTGCTTCCAAACATAAGCAAAGGACATTTGCGTAAAATTTCACGGTTTAGTGAGCATGCAGCAAAAAATGCTTGTCGAGAATCAGACGTACCATTAGGCCATACCAGGGCCGTAAACTTTCTTCCTTTTTTCATGTTTTTCTCATATCTTGTGTTCACTGAAGCATAAAAAATCGGGATTTTGGGGGAAATGAAATCAAATGACTATTTTCAAACGAATTGCTATGGTCAAGCAAAGTAAGCTATTTAATTTTGGTCTCTACATAAAAAACACAGCTTTTCCAGTGCCACGTGCTTACTGAAGCATGAAAGTTTTAATAAATGCAATATGATCATGTACACACGTGCACCGGTCATAAAAATAATGCAAAAACAGATATTCACATGATTTTTAGTGTACAAAATGGAAAGAATACTTCCTTAGTGTTTTTCACATGGTATTTTCGGGTGTTCATTCAACCGTGAATTGATTTAATTTTTTTTGCAAAAGTTAAAAACACTCTTCCTAGACATGAATCCCATCATATTTGATCAATTTTACCATGGCAAAGAAGTAAAAATCGCAGATTTGGCATTTTTGCTGCATGCTCACTCAACCGTGAAATTTTACGCAAATGTCCTTTGCGTATGTTTTGAAGCACGTTTTGCATACATTCTGATGCGTGAAATGTTTAAAATCTAAAAAATTGGTCCGATATCATTGAATCAAAGTTGTGATTTTAGGCTTGTGAACTTCAAAAAATGACATTTTTGCATTCAACCATTGCTCAATGAAGCATGACAACATGATTTTTCCTAAAATTCGCTCCCATGGTTGCTAATTAAATTCCCTACATGGACATATAATTAGATTTTTTTGAAATCCTCCTATTCAAAAAGTTATTGATATTTGAAATAGGGGGAACTTCCTTTTTGTGTTGTGCTTATATATATACATACGCGCACACACACACACACAGACACACACACACACACATATATATATATATATATATATATATATATATATATATATATATATATGTGTGTGTGTGTGTGTGTGTGTGTGTGTGTGTGTGTGTGTGTGTGTATACATAATATATTGTATATTCATACATGTTTATGATATATATTGTATGAATATTCTCATTCGAGTTCCACACAATATGTCGGTTAAAACATATCTGTTAAATATAAAAATTTTACTGTATTTCAGTAATCTACAACGTGATAACAAATTAAGTGAATGAAGTTGGAAGAACTAATGGAGGATGGGGGACAGAACAAATGACAGCTTGAGAGAACTAGACACTAGGCCCGTATTCACAAATGTGGCCTTAAGTTAAGCCTGGCTTAAATCTGTGGTTTAATTATGACTAGAAACTAGATACAATCTTTTAAAGCAAATGTTTGATTTATCAGAATTGTTGGTACTTAAACTTTAATAAACTGCATGGGAATGATAAGTACAAAATCTTTCCTAACCAATAAAGCATGTTTCCAGATTCCAGAAAATGTATAAAGATTATTGTACACATTGAAATTTGTTTTAAAATATGGTTTGTGTTAGCCAGTTTGATTAGCTATTAAAAGTGATGAGTTGCTGTAAATAAGCATTCCGCAATACAAAAGTAACCAACATTTTTTATATCAATGTTAGCGGCTTGGTAAACATTTAATACTATTTTGGCGCTCCCTACATCCACCATATCGTATGGGGCATCATACTCCGTAGGAGGAGGCTGGTTCAGCTTAACTAGATTTTTACTGTAGTTTTTATCTTTGGCAAACGGCACCTCATACTCTATAACGCTAGTTTCTTTGCAAACCCTATTTCCTGAATGTCCATCGTTCATAGAACAGTATAGGTTTGGTTGATCAGGATGGATCAATCCCATGTAGTTACTTTGCGTGTTGTCTTGGACTGATTTGTTTTCGGATGTAAGTTGGTTGTTTCTTCGAGCTTCCACAGCTACGATGGGATGGTTAGCGAACACCATGACATCATTGGTAGAATCTTTAGACTTCTTGTTTGATCTGTATACATCAGTGAATACATACACAAATGAATATTTTAATTTCATGTTGTTCTGTTTAAAGCGATCAAATGTATAGATTCATATAAATTCATTTTTCGAAGGTACGACTAGAGTTCATTTTTCTTATTTCTTCAGCTTATATTTTGTAAAAATTATGTTTATGTTTTGTTTTTAACATTGTTTCTAGGTAGCCCTGGATGCTAACAATTTCGATGTGTTGTTGTTTCTTTTTCCATTCAATCAAATAAAAGCACTTTTAAAAAAGTCATGATGTAAGAATAATCTTAATTCAAACAATCGTAATAGGTAAAAATGATTCTTTTCAGTTTATCAGTTCTAAAACCAAGGGAATGTTTCATCACATTTTGTTGTTATTATTATTACCTTTTGCACCTCCAACACATTGCAATGGCAGCAAGTAAACATCCGATGACCAAAGCCGTAGTAACAGATGATATGGAAGAAACAGCTACAGTTCCAAGAGTAACAGAGCTAGCATTACCTGTAGATTTGGATGAAATATACAGTGTATTTATATTGACCCAAAATTCGATAAAGTGCCAATTTTGGAACCCCAAATTATATAGATGAAGATCTACGTTTTTTTCAAGCCTGTATAATGTAAACAATGAAATAGATACTCATTCGCTGTTAAATTCTGAGGATATTAGAAATTCTCCTATCCTGGTTGTTGTTTTTTGCGCGTGGTTTTGTTCTTCTTTGGGGAGCATTGTTAGTTTATTTGCCCCCTTTTTTCAATGACCATGCACAAGAACGCAAAAATTTAGACCATCCACCTGTTATTTTTAAGGCTGTTAAGCTCCCCCTCCACACACACACACACACACACACACACACACACACACAAACACACACCACATCCCTCTACTTTCAAATATCTCCGTGCCCTCTGACTTTCATTTGAACCAGCAAGTCAGTTTGTAGGAGAATCCAGAAAGCTTACAATAGGCGTTATAATCCTATCTTTAATAAATTTATCACAACAAACGTACCTTTCGTCATGTTCATTGTGTTTCCAGACGCTGTCCCAGGTTGACCTATGGTTACTGAATTCGAGTATGGCTCGCTCGTGGTCACTGGTGTTTCTGGCAAAAACGAGCAATAACATATTTAGTCAATTTTTCAAGATAAAATGTTATTTAGGAGCGATTATATGAATTTATAGGGGGTGGAAATATTTCATTTTTACATTCACTCATTCAGGTCAACCATAACTCATTTAGCTTTTTTCCTACATTTATACTTAGTTATGTATTTTAAGGAAAAAATAACAACATAAAGGTGAGCGTGATATCATCCTTGGTACATTTCGGCTTCATTATTTATTTACTTATTTATCAGTTTCTTTATTTATTTATTTATCTATTTATCAATCATTTATTATTTCATTATTATTTTTTTTTTTTTTTGGGGGGGGGGGATAATTAGTTTTGGGTTTGTTTTTGTGTTGATGTTGTTGAAAACTTGACAAGATTCATTCTGATATAGCAAATTAAATGTGATTTTGTTTGTACATGTTGAAAGGATAAGGACATTGAGTTTGCTGAACAAGCTGAACTTACCAGCGACAGGGCTTTGAAAGATCTGAATGTCATCTATCATCATAATTTGTGCAACTTGTCCTTTTGTGGCTGTAAACTGGATCTGTGGGAACAGTGTAGAGAATGTATTATAAATTATGTATAACCAAGTGTTTTTTTTTTAGACAAAAACACAGTTCGCCTTTTTCTTTTGTAATTAATGTAGGTTTTTTTTGCGTTCAACTTCGCATTATTTAAAATAACTTTAGAATTCAAGAAAATATTCATGCTGAATGCCACTCTAGCAATTATTGTTCGTTCGATTATTTTATTTATGCAACAAGGGTTTTACAAAAACAGTTATTGCTTCAAGGGCGGCAAAAACTGTTTTTGTAAAAAAGAAAAAAAAAAAAAAGAGTATTACATGCTTTAAAACAAAACTGGAAAAAAAATCCTCTTGCAGTATTCAAACAACCCCTAGTGAACTAGCTGGACCCCACCCCCCCCCCTCTCTCTCTCTCTCTCTCTCTCTCTCTCTCTCTCTTTCTCCCTCTCATTCAATTTCAATTCATTTCATTTTCTTTAATTCCACCTTTCCATTATTTCTCCCCTGTTTCGTTAACTTCTACTTGTTACCAAAAAATATCCTTTTATCCTTTATTTTCCTTATCCTCATCTTGCAGATACATTCTATTCTTAAAATATGTACTGATATTGACTATGTGTAACTTTGTTGTTTGTACAAGCATACGGAACATTGTACTAGTTATTACTTAACTTGGGGCATGCAAAATACAAGCATTGCTTTTTAGCATTAAAAAAGCAGTCTTAGCAGTTTTTCTGTTATCTTTTATCCTTATCTTATAATGGACTATATGTCCTGTTGGGGTCTTCCCACAAGTCCTCGGTCCCACGAGTCCGAGTATTTTTCCACGAGTCCTCGATCCCACGAGTCTTCGGTCCCATACGAGGCCGAGTATTTTTCCCATGAGTCCTCGGTCTCACGACTCCTCGATCCCATACGAGGCCAAGTATTTTTCCCCTGAGTCCTCGGTCCCACGAGTCCTCGATCCCACGAGTCCTCGGTGCCACGAGGCAAAATATTTTATTATGATGAGAGAAAATATGATATGAGAAAAATCGGCCTAGTGGGACCGAGGACTCGTGGGATCGAGGACTCGTGGGACAGAGGACTCGCGGAGAAAAAAAAAATCGGCCGCGTGGGACCTAGGACTCGTTGGAAAATACTCGGACTCGCAGGACCGAGGACTCGTGGGACCGAGGACTCATAGACCCTTCCCGTCCTTTTAATTACTTGAAATTAATTTATCTTTTGTATGAATTACTTTATATGTCTATGTGAAATTATATGTGAATTTATCTGATGTGATGATAATATGGAAAATAATAAAATTCAGTTAAATTCAATTCAATTTACATTCCAGTCTGGCAATGTGGTATAAAATAATAAATTCATTTTTAACAATTCAAGAATTGTATTACACACCTCAACTTGTTCTCTATGGTTACATGAAAACTGTAGTACTGTGCTGTTTAAAGGGTGAATTCCACTTATACTGAAGGCAGGTACCGTGTCACCTTGACAAAGTGTGACCATTAGATTGGTGGCATCATCAGCTGATGAGAAGTATTTGAAAGACAGTTGACCCTGCGATGACGTGAAGTCAAATGGTATTGTGAATATCGCCATATCACCTGGGCTACCGTCTACAGGCCAAACAGGTTCCAGGCCACCTAACAACGAATTTGTTATTAAAAACAAAATTGAAGTAAATGTACAGAGTGAGTAAAAAATACATTTTGAAGTCGTCTTGTGCAAAGTGTGAACATTTAATCAGGGTTTCATGGCATGTCTTCATAGAGTCATCCTCTTAGCATCTGGTGGTACATTTTATTTGGATCTTTGCACGCATGAATGAATATCATGGCAAGATGACAGTGTGTGAGAGTATCATAAATTTTCTATATTATATTCAAAATCGAAGATATAGCAAAAAAGAAAAGAAAGTATATTTCCCTTTATCATTGCGCATTGCTAAGAACACATTCGGAACATAACCATTTCAAAGATATCTTTTGCAGTGGTCTAAGAAATGTCAATAAACTATCAGTAAAAAAAAATGGTCAATTTGAATTACGTTTAGATAGCGTGCATCCTGGAAAAGCTCCTAGCTCAAAACTTGACTCCTGTTCACGGGCATTTTATTGCGTAGTTCATGTTTAGTGGATAATTGAGATAATTCAAAGACTTACAATCAGCTTGATTGCAAGAAGGTTTATTTCAGTTATACTTACCGAAAACACGGTTTATTTTCCAAACACCTTCTACCTCAATTATTCCGCATTTATCGTCTTCGAAATTGCACGACCAATCTGTAAGACAAAGAGGAGAATTGTTGCTCTCTGTAGGTTATGTTCGAATGTCTATACTGAGTGGACAGGGTTTTTGTGTGTGTGTGCCTCTCTTTCTTGTCTTTTCTTTTTTCTCTATCAAGTATTTTGGTTTCTCACAGTAAATAATTACACCACTCGCGCTCTTCTCTCGCCCCCCGGAGTGCTCCCTATCATTCTTATTATGCCACTCTACACGACTCACCTGTGACTAGGATCCACAGCACACTCCACGTGTTGTGAGATACATAGTACTATTGCTCACTAAATTTAATATTTGAAACATGCGCCTTCCTGAAACATGGAGATTTGTATCTTTTCAAAAATGCATGGGTGACGCAATGTAAACTTATTTTCATAATTGTCATTTCGTCAACTTGAGAAAGGATGGAGGACCGTCCAAAAAATTGTTGAAACAAACATTGAACAGTTGGAATAGTAAAGCATGACTGTCATTCACTGTGTTTCAATATGATCTTCCAACACGTGGAACTTTGTGATATAAACACAACACAAAAAGAAAGTTCCCCCTTTTTCAGATATCAATAATTTTTTAACCAGGAGGGATTGAAAAAAAAATCTAATTATATTTCCATTTAGGGAATTTAATTAGCTACCAGGGGAGCGAATCTGATAGTGCAGTCAGACCGGCCAGACCGACCTCAAACCGACTAGAATTGAATGAAAATTTCAAAATCGGGAACCGATGCAAGCCCGTTAGCACTCAACCGACAACCCCGATTCTCCCTGGAACCCTCCCCGATTCTTTCTGGACCCTCCCCGATTGCACACTGAATTCTCTTTGTTTCGTTTTGTTTTGATTTTTATTCATTTAATCAATTAAATTTGGATAGAAGTTGGTGGTTCTTAATCAATATTATATAATTTTCATGTTATTATATGTGCTTATCCAGGATTTCACAACAGAGCCGGAAACTGATTTTGACGCCCCAAGTAAATTCCAAAGGATAACCCCCTCCTCAAAATAAAACTTAAGTCTACAGCTAAAATTACAATGAGATGGTTATAAAGCTCTCTCTTTCAAAGTAAATTATCTGGTTTTTATTTTATTTTTTATTTTAATTTGTCTTGTTGATATAATCACAACAAAACACTGCAACATTAATTTCATCTTTGTTTATTTCTAAATAGCGTTTTCATGAAGAAAAAAAAATGTATTACCCCGTTGAGAAGAAAAAATGTGAGCGTGAAGGGTAAGAAAACAAATTGTATTACATAATGACCGCGAAGGCAAAGAATACTAAAACTCTTTGGGGTTCAATTTTGCTATCTTTTCACGAGTATCAGTGTGAGCAGGAGCTGAAATTCTCAGGAACAGAATGTAATTAATGAAAAATTATGCAAGCGCAGAGCGCAAGCAAATTATTTGCTATGACCAGAAAGCATGGAAATTCAAGCACTTTTGGTTTTAATCTTTTCATGAATATAGAATCATTTTTTGCAATTTTAATTGCAAAAAATGATTTTATATTCATGAAAAGATGAAATGATATTCATGAATTGATCTTTCACTGGAGGTGCCACCTCCAGTGAAAGATCAATTTACCGCCCTCAATTTTCTGATCAATGATTTAAGCGCCCCGTAGTTTCAGTAAATTGGCGCCCCTTAATTTCAAAAGTACTTTGGCGCCCTATGAGTTTAAGATCATTTTGACGATCCCTAAATTTAAGATCAAGTTGACGCCCCTTAAGTTTAAGATCAATTTGTTGCCCTTAAGTTGAAGCGATTGGCCCCCCCCCCTCTTTGATTTTTAAAATCAATTTGGCGCCCCTAAGTTTAAGATCAAGCACCCTCTCATGTCACGTAAATTTGGCAGCTCCATAAGTTTGAGAATAATTTGGCACCCATAAGTTTTGTTATCGATTTGAAGCCCCTAAGTTTAAGATGGAATTGGCTCCCTCAGCTATAGATCACTTTGGGACCCCTAAGTTTGAGATCAATTTGCCAAACCCTAATTTCAAGATCCATATGGTGTCCTAAGTTAGAGATCAATTAGAACAACTTCACTATTTATTTTTTATTTATTTATTATTATCCCTTTTTTCCTCGTCGTCATCTCTCTTAGCATATATATTATTTTACTTTCCTTCCCTCCCCCTCCTTTCTATTTATTTCTTCTTTATATTTTTATTTTCGTTCTCGTCTTTCATTCCTTCTTTCCCCTTTTTCTTCCCATTTTCATGCCCCCTTCACGGCCCATCCGTTTGGCTCCGTGCCCCCGCACCTTCCCCCAAGCACGGGGATGTTTATTAGCCATATGATTTGTATTGCAACATCTAACAGAAACCAATGGAGCAACTGGAAGCATTTTTAAATGTTAAATGATTGTCCTATGCGCCCCGAAATCTATTTAGCATCTTTGGTTTGACATCGTTTTCTTGTCGTCTGCAATACAGCCCTCTGCGGTTTGGTATCGGAGATGGAACGGCTTCGTTCCGGTATTGAGTCGGGAAGAAAGTCTCTATTCATTACCTCATCGATGTTGAATCGGGATAGTTCGGCCGATAGCAATTTGACTGAACTTGGTATTGAAACCGACCACATTCCGATCTTTTATTCAGAACCGAGATCGAACCCAGACCGAATGCTCCCCGCTCTACTCGAACTGACCCCGACTCGTCTCCGACAGCTCCCTGACGAATAGTCGGGGAGAGATCTTTCGAGCATGCTTGAAAGA
Source organism: Paracentrotus lividus (assembly GCA_940671915.1). NCBI lineage: Eukaryota > Metazoa > Echinodermata > Echinoidea > Camarodonta > Echinidae > Paracentrotus > Paracentrotus lividus. Next base: position 2,900,020 of record CALNVZ010003429.1, read on the forward strand.
CTCCACCCCGACCCTTTCTTCAAACCGATACCAGACTGATTTAAAACCGATAATTCCGACCTCATACCGACGCTAGACTGACAACAGACCGAACCCTGCCATAATCATCCTGATGGCTGCCGAATTCATCCCGATTGGCACAAAAGTGTTTTTGGGTGATCGGTTTGAGGTCGGTCTGCCGGTGTGACTCTACCATGAGGGGGAAAATCGTCAAGTCTTGTTTCAGTGAGCAATGGTTGAATGCAAAAATGTCTTCTTTTTTTTTTTACGTTCACAAGCCTAAAATCACAACTTTGATTCAATGATATCGGACCAATTTTCAGATTTTAAAAATTTTACTCATCAGAATGTATGCAAAACGTGCTTCCAAACTTACGGAAAGGAATTTTGCGTCAAGTTTCACGGTTGAGCAAGCATGCCGCAAAAATTGCCCAAATTACGATTTCTACTTCTTTGCTATGTTATATTCGATCAAATATGATGGAATTCATGTTTTGGAAGTGTATGCAACTGAAACCCCTTCATTCACGGTTGAATGAACCCATCAAACAACTAAAAATACCCCATATTTTAATTATGAAAAGGTATTGCAGTATTTTTTTTTTGCGCAATAAAAAAAAATACTAAATTTGGTTATGTTTATAATCTTTGGGCAAGTGTCAATGATCCTAAGCAATTTATTTACAGATTCTTGCTTGAGTAAACACTTGAGACTGGAAAAGCGCTTTTTTTTTTTTTTTTTTTTTTTTTTTTTTTTTTTTTTTTTTAATGTATGAAGTAAAATTCAAATTCTTACTTTGATTGAATATAACAATTGTTTTCGGGGAGTACTTATTTTATGATCACAAAAATTTCGATGTTTCACGCGTTAGTGGGCACAAGATACAAGAAAATCATGCAAATGAGAAAAGATTTTGGGGCTTCGTCATGGTTCAGTGACTTCTCGAATAAGTAATTTGAATCAAGATCATGTTGGTTAGAGATCAGTTGAAGCTATGTGCCTAGTTTCATGACACCAACCTAATGGTTACTCTTTGTCGAAATGACATGGTACCTGCCTTCAACATGTTCAATGTCAGTTGAGTTAACAGCCCTAACAACACAGTACTACCGTTCTTGTGTCGAGATGAAGATGAAGTTGAGGTTTGTAATCCAGTTTGAAATTGATTAAAAGGTATTTATCACAAAGTCAAACGGTATTGTGAATATCGCAATATCACCTGGGCTACCGTCTTCTGGCCAATCAGGTTCCACAAAATCTAATAAACAACATTTTACCAAAAAAGAAAGACGCTTTGTGAGTAAATCTTCATCGCATATTCTAGAATTTCACTAGAAACAAAACGAAAATTATTATGTGTAAAATAGTCATTATGTTTTTGCTTTTAATTTGAAAGGTATAGTATCATGTTTAGAGTGATTTTATTGCAGCCACCACATAAATATGCATTTAATGAACTAATAAATAAAAATAAAAAGTCATCTGAACTTATGTTTCGATTTAAAAAAAAATGATGTACTCTCCAGGAGCTTTAACAGGTCAATGCGTCCCGAGGAGGACGTAAAACGTCGTAACTTAAAACGCAAGTCCCGTTGAATAGTTTTCTAACGATATTCTCTTTACCTGAATCATTGACAAGATATGCAAACTTATTGCATATTGGTATCAAAGGTATTACACAAAGTTGAAATTAATCTACAAAATTTTGGCAATATAATTATGTGCCCATCTTTATTTCAGGAACTTGCATCGTGCAATCGTCCTGTTAACTTTCCAAGCCCCTTCTACCAGGATTATTCCGCATTCATCGTCCTGAAAATCGCACGACCAATCTAACAAATAATCAGGAAAAATCGTTGCTCTCAGTCTGTTGGTTTTAATCGGACGCCTATACTAAGTGGAAATGTTTGTTTTGGTTTGCTTTGTTTTTGTTTTCTTTGTGGCCATTGGTATATTCTTTAGATAAATCATAATATATACATATTGTTTGTTTGTTTTGTTTAATTTGTTTTTTTATTTCATATTACCTCTACAAAATAAGTATTTAGTCAATAGATAAAGTGAAGTTCTTCATTACCATTACCATTACCAATCAGATGAATCTTTTTACAGAAGTATTTTGTCATGTCGACAAGTCCCAGACTGAATTCGACAAAAATGGTTCGAATTTAGACCTTTTCTTTAATGTCCACAGGTAAGTCGTTAATCCATAACAATCATTTGACTACCTTCTCTAAAGAGGTAGGTTATAACGGCTGAATACGAAAATTAACAACAGCAACAACAAAAGGTCGATAAGAGAATTATACAAATGAGAAGAAAATTTAGGGTTTAATAAGGAATACGCAATATGGCATAAACTCATGTCAGTTAGTGACCCTCTAAAGCTGTGCCAAGTTTTATGAAATTACTCACGGTTGAATAAACAATAACCATTAATGAAAATAGGTGGAAATTCACATTTGTTAAATATTCATTTTCTTCTGCTATTGATTTTATGTACAGATATCCAAGAATATTGAAATTTAGCATATTTTCATAGTTAAATTTTGTTCATTTGACTCTGATTTATTACTTACTTTAGTAGGTCATCCACTAACATGAGCTTTCAATGCTTTAAAAAGAGCTATCAAATCTCACGAAATAATCGACAACAGTTCTTTCCAGGACTACCAAATGATGTCTCCTCCAAATTTACCCATTATTTTCATTCACCATCTTCAATGATCATATCAACATGAGTTTATGCTATATTGCGTATCCAAGAAGTCATAAACTATGAAACATCCTAAATTTTATTGTCATTCCCTAAACCATGATACATCATGTACATCGGGAATTTGGAAACTAATAAGAGAAATAACGTCATATTTAATATGTCTTTGTAATAGACAGTATATTCCAGAATAGTTATACACATAAATCTTCAGGTGGTCTTAAAGGGGAATCCAACCCAAGAGAGAATCAACCTTACAGGAAAGAGGAAAATGAGAGGAGCAATCGAAAAAAAGTTTCATCAAAATCGGTTATAAAATAAGAGAGTTATGGAAGTTTGAAAAGTCTAGTTGTTCCTTCTATGGGGATCCTCAAATTGGCATCATCGGCTTCAAAATGGCCGATCTTATGGACGACTCTCCATTCGTTTTGTACACAAATTGTCAGATTATCCCCATTTTCTTTCGAAATATGTCTTCTTTACTTCTGAGCTTAAAATATGTAATGGGAAAATACATTTCACACAACATATGTTGAGCTCAGAAGGAGGTAAGATATATTTCGAAAGAAAATGGGGACAATCTGAAACTTTGTGTACAAAACGAATGGAGAGTTGTCCATAAGATCGGCCATTTTGAAGCCGATGATGCCAATTTGAGGATCCCCATAGAAGGAACAACTGGACTTTTCAAACTTCCATAACTCTCTTATTTTATAACCGATTTTGATGAAACTTTTTTTAGATTGCTTCTCTCATTTTCCTATTTCCTGTAAGGTTGATTCTCTCCTTGGATTGGATTCCCCTTTAACTGTAACTGTTAATAGTAATGGTGCAAATAATTATGTTTACTCGTATATTAAACACCATCTATATTTATTTTTTTTAATTATTATTTTCCCCGCAAAAATATAGGAAAACTATGTCTTACCAGGTTGAATACTAGTAGCTGAAGATATCCCAATGAGAAACATTCCTAATACAGCATTCCATGTGTAAAGGTCCATTTTAAATTGTGTTGGTAATTTAAGAAGGATGCTGTTGAAAAGTTCTTATAGTCAAAAATAAAATTTGTTAAAAACAAATTATGAATATATAACGTTCATTTTTGTTTTGGTGATGGTTTAGTTGTATGTGCGTGTGGGTGTATGTGTATGTATTTTTATGTGGTTTTCCATACATGTTGTTTCCACATAATAATTAAAACAAAATGTCACTAATACGCAATCATGTTAGTTTTAGTTCAACAACAGGAAAATAATTGTGTTACAAAATTTTCGTTTTCAAGGTCACTTTTTGCGGTGACACGGAAATATAAATAATGATTGTTTACTCAAAAAAAAAACAAAAAAAAAAAACCGTCAAAAGGATGCAAAGGTACATGACTCAATTCCCTGTATCACGATTAAAATAATGTTATGTCTTTTCCCCTGTATCACGATTGAAATAATGTTATGTCTTTTCGTTTTCATTTCGTTTGTCTTGAATTTAAATATGTTTCGTAAAGGGCGTGTTTATTCTTAAATTATCGTGTCTGTCGCTCCAAGAAACGTAGCGAATTCCGTTCGCTGCTGGATTTCCAACGAGTTAAAATCTGCCGCCCCACCGGCATCAGTAAAGGGCCTGTCCCACAGGAGGCAATCGTTGTGGCGACAATATATGCATGTTAGAACCTGCCAGAATCGTGTCAGAATCGTAGGTGACCGGATATCACATACTTATTTTCGACTTTGTCTACGATAGGCTACGACAACGATTTGCTTCCACGCAAACAATGGACTAACAATAGATTGTATCCGATAATACAATAGCCTCGACCTTCGCGCAACTCGCGGCTCGACTTCTCTTGTCGCAGCTTAAAATCAACCTAAATATGAACTTGAGCACTGAGGCGATCGCGGCGACTGACACAGGCGATCGAGTGTTTTCTACCTGATGGCGGCCTGTCGCCTTTATGTTCGTGATAGTCCTCTCAGTCGCGCATTATTATTTGGGTCGTATGAATTTTGAAAATTTCAAAATTCAGCGGTGACTGTACAGTATCTGAATGGGAGGCCGATCCTGATTTTGGTGAATGTAGGTGGCGACAAAGGCCGTAGTGGCTTAAATTTTACTGGGCGTTCGGTTCAGCGATGCGTGCAACGTACGCTGGAGCGCGGCAACCTACAACTGGCCGACGTTCCGCTGTGCTAAACATGTTCTATCTGGCGACAATCTACGATAGCACCTTGTCGCGACAAGAGAAGACAGGCTACCGTCATTGACGTCAAACCAACTGACGCCGGCTATTGTTTAACTTGTTGAGAAACCAGCGGCGAACAGAATTTTGCTATGTATTTGTTCGCGACGGACGCGATAATTCACGATCTTCTAGGCGATTGGACCTGCGCATGGTGGCGATGGGTACTAAAACGTAGTTCGCAGGTTGTCGCCACAACGATCGCCTTCTGTGGGACAGGCCCTTAAAGTGCCTGTCCTACAGGTGTCGATCACTGTGGCGACAACGTTCGAACTTGCTGTCGCCACCATGGGAAGGTCGAATCACCTACAAGATCGTGAATAATCGCGTCTGTCTCCAAAAGAGACGTAGCAAAATTCTGTTCGCCGCTGGATTTCCAATGATTTACATATTAGCCAGAGTCAGTTGAATTGACGCCAATGACTGTAGCCTGTCTTCACTTGTCACGGCAAGGAGTTATCTAGATTTTCGCGAGACATCTCGTGTCTAGCGGCAAGTAACTACGACCAGTTGTAGGTTGCCGCGCTACAGCGTTCGTTGCAAAAGCAAAGCAAACGGCCGGTGAAAGCCGTTACGGCCTTTGCATTCAACTAAATTCACCAAAATCAGGCTCGGCCTCCTAATCAGATACGGTTCAGTCGCAGCAGATTTTTGAAAATGTCAACTCGCGACCAAGATTATAATCCGCGTCTCTTTGCGGATAAGAGGACAACTCACGCACAAACTGGCGACAGGCCGCTATGGTGCGCCATCAGGTAGAAAACACTCGATCGCCTTTCAGTGCCTTCGCGAAGATCGCCACAGTACGCAAGTTCATATTCATTTGATTTTAAGCTGCAATAGAAGAAGTCGAGCCGTAAGATGCGCAAAGGTCGAGGATATTGTATTAGCGGATGCAACCTGTTGTTAGTATATAATTTGTGTCGAAGTGAGTCGTTGTCGTAGCCTACCGTAGACAAATTCGTAGGTATCTATATGGCCTGCTGTTACGATTCTGACAGTTTGTAACAGGCGTAGGTTGTCGCCATAACGATAGCCTCCTGTGGGATCGGCCCTAATGCTACAGTCACATATACACTTACGTTTAGTTACGTTTTTGTTGTTTCATCCTTATTACATCTTCTATTCTATCATTCTTACGTACTTCTATGTTTTATTTGATGAACAAAATTATCACTATTTTCACTGCTGACTATGACTGGAAGGCATCCGGGAGGGGGGATCCGCAGGAAAAAAAAAACTGGACGCAACGCCGGATGTAAGCTAGCTGAAGCGTTTAGAAGTGCCCCTCCTTGGGCATGAAATGTATGCTAATAACATTTTTTTAAAGATCACATGGGGTAAGGGGGCCGTCACACTGAGGTCGTTCTATAACGTTCTTGCCCGTTTTTGCCCGTTTAAAAAAAAAATGCTGAACGGGCTTTGGTCGGGTTGGAACTTATAACTTTGAAAAATAATTTCTTGAATACGATGCTAGGCAGTTCATAAATAGTTCTCGTTACGTCAATTCCGTCTTTATCGCGTCCGCAATACGTTGTTATCCAGTTCAGAACGAGTAAACTGCTCGTTCACTCTATACCGTTCGTAGCACGTCCAAACGGTCACTAAAAGTGCCTATGCGCAGCATGATAAAAGTTAGGTACCACGTTCGTAGTACGTCCTTCTCGTTCAGAGTAAGTCCTACCCGTTTAAGGAACGTTGTCACTACGTTTAATTTTAGAACTTGAATAATTAATATACAATGCTCGTTTGTATGACGTCCTAGCACATCTTTAGAACGATTTAAGTACGGCAATTTCGTTTGTAGTACGTCCATCTCGTTTCAGATACGTTGCCACCCCGTTAAATTTTAGGACGAGATGGGCGCCCGATTTTTTTGAACACTTTTTTGGAAATCCGACCGAGCTAGTCCATGAAGTTCGTAAACAGATCGTAAGAAGTATTTACTACGTCCACTCAGTTTAAACACAGACTATGCCCGTTCGGCAAAATTTGCAAGGATGTAGTAGGAACGAGCTCAGTGTGACGGGGGTATAAAATTGCTCCAAGGTTTTGTTTGTTTTTTGTTTTGTTTTGTTTGTTTGTTTGTTTGTTTGTTTGTTTGTTTTTTTTTTTGGGGGGGGGGGGAGAAACCTCGGGAACATACAGACTTTAGTTCCCTTCCTTGGCTTATAGTCCTCATATTAATGCTCGCCATACATCACTTCTCGCAAAATTATGCAATACGAAAGCGGAGTTCATCCCTTTAATTTCAATCAGAAAAATCTGCATTTATGTTTAATTTCATTTTGTTCATAAACGTGTTTTCATCACCCTCCCCACCTTTAGCTGTTTTTTTTTTCTTCTTTTAATTATCTCGTTTCCTCCATCCCACTTCCATCTCTTCCCCTCTGTGGCATTCCATTCTCTTTATCTATTTTTACCCCTTCGTCTGCGTTCTATCAACATGTGTGTGTGTTCATTGTTATATTATCTCCTATGCTTGGTATTTAAAATGAGTCACACAAATGTGGTTACTGCTCATGCTAATTTAATTTTATTTATTTATACAGTCATATGTATCCAGTTTTTGCCTCATCAGTGATCAGAGAACTGTTTTACAAGAGGATACTGAATAAAATCAACAGCTCCACTCATAAAATCATTGAGCATGAAGTTTGGTAAATAACGATGAAGCTATTGTATTTTACATTATTTTACATTATGCCTTATAAAAAAATAGAAACAAAATTAATTAACTTTAAATATGATTTAATTTAATTCATTTTTAATTCAATAATTTAATACTCATTTATTCTTTTTCCTACAAAAATAAAGTAAGCGATTATGGCCTACAACACAACGGAAAAATATCATTATGAAGAAAACACATGAACTCATTTCTAGTAAATGGAGAATGGTATGTTTATCTTCATTCCTCTTATAAGGTAAATCATTGTCCATAACAAATAACATTTCACAACGGCCCTGACTCTGCATCCACTGATACCCTTACAGTCAACATATTGAACAATTGCTAAGACGGTTCACCGGTGGACGGTTGCGGTTTTATTTACATTTACATGCCTTTCAGTAAATTATTATGTTTACAGAAAACCCTTTCACATGGTGATTAGTGACACGTAATTCTTTACGTGCTCTTCTATCTCAACAGTATTAAGGTAATACAGAAAATCCATGAAAAGCGTTTCAACTCGACTATCTCGGAATTGGATTGTGCGCGGCGAAATACGCTTCTGGCCTTTCTGCGGGAACGTATGGATTCAAGAATAATGCAACTTAAACGACATGAAGAAAACTTGATTATGATAGCATCAGGGAATTAAAAGTAGTCAACTTATTACGTAATATTTATTTTGTTTGGTTCCGTATGTATTCGGTATGATAATGCTAAAAAAATAAATAATAATAATGATAACAGCACATGCGAATTAAATAGCGCCTCTATCCGCTATGTTAATGCTCAAGGCGCTTTTACCACATGAATAGAATACATATACAATAATGAACATTAACATTAAAATGATAATTACACATTACGGAGAGAAATGAATATAATGCCTTCAGAAGTACACAAGATTTAACGAATCAGTCTTAAGGTTTGCCTTAAATTTTCAGTAAAAAATAATCAATTAAATAAATGAATAGGTAAAACAGTAAAACAGTCTTTAAAAAAAAAATCATTTAGGTGTGAAATATTTTCAAATAATGTGTGTCTGTTGTACCAAAATAAAGCCAAAGGATTTTCCCTGCTGATGCGCTTTGTTCTGTATAATTTGCTTTCGTAAAACAAAAGTTATGCTAAATTTTGTGCGACGAGGAACAAATCGAAATTGAGCACTTCGTGGCCATTATGCGAAACCTATACACAAAGGCATGGGACGGCGTGCGAAAATGGTTTTATCTTGATTGTAGAAAACTAAACATATTAAAAAAAATTACAACACCAAATGTGATGAAAAAATTGCAGGTTAAAGTCTGATCTTCCTGCTTTATGAAAATACGAAACAATAGCAGGCTGTGATTGATCTTCATACTATAAAAAAAATGTTTTCCACTTGTATCATTTTATTTGACACAGACTGTATAATTCACATTCATGTAATCCTTACGACCCTTTTCATCGACTTTAGTATTTAATCTATTTTTTTAGTAACTAGTGTGTACAAAACACCTCCTTTGGCTTGATGGTGAAGTTTGGCTCCATCAGTTTTATCTGCATCGGCATCATGAGCGTTAAACGTGTCATTCCTGTTTTCATAAAGGGGATTGTGCACGAGATCATCTGATGTTGTTGATGGTGGTTGCCAAATGTCCACCCCGACGTAGAGGGGGTTGTCGACCAAGGGTTTATTCCGAGAATTGTCTTGTACGGCCATCGGCGCCATACTAAGTTCATATGCATGTTCATCTGTACTCAGGGCATTTATTGGCGGATCAACGTTTATGTAAGCAGGGTTATCCAACATGCTGTCATCCTTGACAATGGATGTGTCCTGTGCAGACAGGGGGTTACCTTTTGCTTTCTTGGTACCAAGAGTTGGTGTCCACTGTTCTTTGGTCACCCCTCTGTCGACGGACACCGAACGATCAGGATGAAGGTTCTCCTGATATTCTGCGTAGTGCTTCAGGCTTTGATTCGACCTCTTGCTGGGGCTTGAATGTACAATTCCCATGGCATTCGATGGTGTTCCCTCCTTCATTGTTTGTGGAGTCCGTTTTCTAATGAGAAGAACAAAGATAAATAATATGTAAGGCTGTTTATTTATTTTGACAACGTTAGTTAACTAATTCATCATAAATATCATTCTGATCAAGATCTATATTAGCCTTTTGGCGTAAGTTTATGATTGAAATATTAAATAATAACTTTTAAGTCCACTAAAAGGATAGGATTTAAAGCGTATCAGTACATCTAACCCTTATACTATTATTCCCAAAACAACTAGCCCCCCCCCCATACACACAGGAGTTGATTTTTGGCAGGGGTAGTTGCCCTAGAAACGATATGAAAGGCTCTGCAAAATGTTGACAGTTTGCAGGTGGACTACTTTGCTGAAACATATGAGGGGCATGTGAGCAACATGTTTACTTCATGTTAAAGCTAAATTTATTTTTATTTCAATTTTGCAATGAGACCGTATGAAGTATTTTGAATCATTCTTTTTTTGTTATGCTGCGATTAGAATTCTTACCTTCGTTGATAGAAGAACAAAGCTAAAAGAATCACTAGGACAACAACAAGTAAAACCACAACAAAAGTTACTACCGGAATAAGCCACGGCCTACCACGGATGTGGGGCGAAGGAGTAGAACCTGGAATGATACAAGAACAACATTTGATTGTCACAGTAGTAATCGACATGATGTTCTACGCTGTTCGTCATAAAGGTGGGTGTTTTTTTTGTTTAGTTTTTTTTGCTCCAGCGACATTAATTTACTCCGGCTTTATTTTCTTGAATATGCTTTTCATCACTTTCACTTTTCGGGATTCTGGCTATATCCTGGACGTTGCCTTACACCCTCCAGGGGTTTTGTCTTCCAAAAACTTTTGTCAACCCCAAAGATGGCCATTTTTGTCATTTTTCTTATTTCGGGCACCTTTTTTTTTCACGCGACCCACCCAGGCCCCCTCATTCCTATACCCAAAGAAAACACGTCTGAGGTGTAGGGTTGTTCATGTTCTTTAACATACATCTAGTTTTATGTTTACAGGCTCAAGCTTTTTGTCTAGGGGAGGGGTCAAAATCTATTTTGATTGGGGCCTTACATCGATTTTATTCATTTTTACACCATGGCAATTCCTATCTTCCCAAAAATGTATTGTAGAATCTCAGCCAAACATAAATCAAAATGAAAAATAATCTATATTTACCATTTACAACCTTGTTATCAAGGCTCAACAATAATTTGGGGGAAATGATAATAATCAAGGGTTTAAAGTGTTTTTTTGTTGTTTTCACCATAATGGTGGAATAAAATATTACGAATTTTAACCAATCACACTTTTTACTTCAAGCCCTCCCCTAGACAAGAGACCTAAGCCTGTCACTATAAACCTAGATTTAACTTAAAGAACAATAACAACAGTACAACTCAGACGCGTTTCCCGGGGGTAGGACTGAGGGGGCTTGATCGGCCAGGTAAACAAAAAAAAAAATGCCAAAAATGGGCATCATGGGGGTTGACAAAACTTTTCTCCACATGAAGGGATGGGAGAATGTCTATGATATAGCCAGGGTCCCGAAAAGTAAAGGCAGGGACAAATATTTTCAAGAAATTAAAGCCGGAGTAAAATCATATTGCTAGAGCGCCAAAAAAAAAACATTCCAACTTTATGACGGACAGTGTATCACCCTAAGGTTATAATAATAGCATTCATTAAAAAAAAATGACAATGAAAAGTCATGCAAATATTTGGTCACAGGAAGAGGAAACATTGGTATGAAGTTACATATCTCGAAGGAGGTGATAAGAAATTATTTGACATAAAAACATATTTAACAGAAAATTATTTACCCTCTTCAGCAATCGTGTTGTTGGTATCACTCGAAGTGGTAACACTAAACAGGGTGGTCTGACTTTGTGGAGATGTAGCTATAATAAGTGTTTATGTTCAAAGTGAGAATAGTAATATTTGTTATAACGATACACTGATCATAGAGTAATTGTTCTGGCGAGTATGTATTAATTACAAGAGCCAAGAGAAAATCCTTCCATTTTTTTTAATACAAGGCCATAAAAGAATCGTATCAGGACAATTACCCCCCGGACAATTACCCCCCGGGACAATACCCAACCCAGGACAATTACCCCCCCCCGGACAATTACCCCCCGGACAATTACCCCCGGACAATACCCCCCGGACAATTACCCCCGGACAATTACCCCCGAGGACAATTAACCCCCGAGGACAATTACCCCCGGACAATTACCCCCGGACAATTACCCCCGCGACAATTACCCCCCGGACAATACCCCCCAACAATAACCCCCCGGACAATTACCCCCCGAGGACAATTACCCCCGGACAATTAACCCACAGACAATTACCCCGGATCTTGATCTTATCTTAATGACTTTCTCTTTTCCCTTTCCCTTTCTCTCTCTCTCTCTCTCTCATTTCTTATTTTCCTTTTTTTCCCTTTTCCCCCCTTTCCATTAACAATAATAATATAGGTTTCCCGGCCAATTTCATACATTTATCATCCGTTTTCATTTAATGTGTATTCAAATTCGTGTGTTTGATGCGACAGACTGACTTTTAGTCAAACAATTTCGTGTTCATGCTCTCAGATTCGTTTTTAGGCACACAAGTAATGGTTGCAAAGTTCAAATTCGAATATAGGCATTTAATTTCATTATTTTGTGCTTTCAAATTTTGTGCGAATTTCAGTATACAGAATGAAATGTCGACAGGATGAAGACGAATTTGAATAGCTATTGCCGAATGCATATGCTTATTATGAGAAAGTAGAATGCGCAAATACGAATTCAATCACATCAATCGTTAATTTGATGATTGAATACGATTTTGACTGGCAACATTTCGATGCAGCAGCGTTTTTGCCGAACATAATGCCTTTAATTTGCTATTGATTGACAAAACAATGAAAATTGGCCGGGAAAACCTATATTAAGCATTTTATAAGTGCCGACTCTCTAATAAACTATTCAGTGGCGCAGCTATATTATTTTCCGCGCAATAGCCATAGCTGCCCTAATAAAGGGCGCTTCAGGCATTCGAGGAATTTCCCTACCGGTACCCATTTACCTTACCTGGTCAAGTCTGGCCAATTGTAGATTTATCTAACCAAAGGACATTAGTGTAATGGAGGGGATTCGAACCCGCGTACCTTGTGATCGTCAGTCCACCGACTTATCCATTCGACCACACAACCTCCACCCCAGCTCCTTTCCCCCTTTTTGTTTGTTTAGCGGCACCTCTGCGCATTGAAAAAATGGGGGGGGGGGGTGGGGGGGGCTTGCGCCCGAAGCCCCCCCCCCCCCCCCCGTTTGGATACACAAAATGCATCAGAAAATTATGTAAACTGGCCCTCATATTCCCGCGGTGGATTCGACAAAATCCGTGGGCGGTCATCAGGCCATAATTAATGGACTCCATAATGAATAAATAAAGTGAAAAATAACTTATGTATGATACTTAATTTTACGATTAACCTTATTTTCATATATTGATATTGGCTTTAGTTATATTTGCCACTTTATTGTTAAATTGATTGGCAGTTATTAATTATGGCCTTTATTGCCGCCCTTAGAAACCATGGGCTCAGACCACGGTTTTATCTATTTGCCTGATGGTTCGCGAAACAGGAGTCTCGCCCGATTTCGCTATCAACAAAACACGCAATATGACCTTTTGACCTTTAAGTTGACCTTTTGACCCCTATATGACTTTTGACCTCATCATTCTCATCAACACATAAGTTGTATTAACCAAGGATAATTTATACCAGGGGTGAACAAAACTGATGCTATAAAAGAATGAGTGAAAGTTAAACAAAGAGTTTAAGAAAAGACGGCCTTTAACTTGACATTTTGACCCCTATATAACCTTTGATCTCATCATCCTCATCAAGGCACATGTGGTATTACCCAAGAATCATTTGTACCAAGTGTGAAGACAAATGATGCAGAAATAAAGAAATCAGAGCAAGTTAAACAAAAACTAAAAACTTTGACATTTTCGTAATAGACTAACAGACCAACAGACTAACAGGAAAATTGATTACTAGGTCTTTGCCGAACTTCGTTCAGGCGAAACAAAAATAAATAGAAATAGTCCGGCAGTCAGCCCATTGACTTTTGGCCTAAGTGTGCATTGGAATGTTATAGTTTTTTTTTAAACTGATTTTAGCTGGTGAGACCTTCTATTTTAACAATCCACATCCTGGAGCTCTGTCAGCATTGAGCAATTTAAGATATACGCGAAAATCCAAAATGGCCGCCGGCGGCCATCTTGGATTTTCTATTTTCTTACTTTAACATACCTAAAATATTCAAAATCTGGAATATAGGGGTTTTATGGGGTGGAGAATCCAAATCTGAGGTTATTTTGAGGATACAAGCATGTTCTGGTGGCGAAATATAACAAAAGCAGCCATTTTTTCAAGATGGCCCCCATAGAACATGCAGTATAATTGACTATATAGACGTGTATACCTTATGAATCATTTTAATTTTGATAAGTTGGGAGAATAGGCATAGACCTAATCAAAAGAATTCATAATGCACTAAACGAAATAATATCAGGATTAAGTGCA
>CALNVZ010003429.1:2930710-2961509 GCA_940671915.1 Paracentrotus lividus
AAAGACGACGTGCACCATCGTGGCGAGAAAGGCGAGGCAGCACAAGTAGACGACTGCATGCAGCTAGCAGGCAGGTACGTACAGTGGCGGATCCAGGATATTCATTATACAGGGGGGGGGGGCAAAATCAGAATTTCAGATTTTGGTACATTTTTTTGTTTGTCTCGTTCAACTCGGGGCGAAGCGAAAATAACACACTCAATTTTTTTTCAATGTCACGCTGGTTGCGATCAAATAAGCGGGGGGGGGGGGGGGGGGGGGGGTGGTTTTGGTTGGGGGGTGGGGGGGGGAAGGTTTGGGGAGGGGGGGGGGGGTAGGTGTTTAATTTTTTTTTGGGGCCTTCGGCCGCTCAAAGTGGTCATCATGGCATCAGCCATAGAGGAACCATTCTTGGTCACGTGTGTGGACCGAAATATATGCAAAATCTTAACTTTCATTGGCTAATAACTCTAACAATTTAAAAAATATATACTGATTTCAAGATTTTATATCATGCTAATACATTTTGTTGGCTATCATTTGTAAATATTTTTTTGATATTTACAATATGCATTGTTCACCGGTCAGAGGTCAAAGAAGTGGGTCACGGTGTGTGGACTTCCACAAGAACGGCATGATTTTGAAAGTTCAATTTTTATTTTGAAATTCCTGTGAGTTTTTAAAATGATGAAATGTTCCTATTGCTGTGAGATATGCATTATGGACCTGTTATCGCCAAAAATACCACTGGATAGGAGTCATCTCTGAAATTTCTTTTTTTTTTTATCTATTATTTTAATATCGTGATGTCGGGTCACGTGTGTGACATTTTATAGTGGGTCACGTGTGTGACCTATGGCAAATTGTACAGAAAAATGAATATATTATGTATTATGCAATAAATGTACATTTGGAGCAATTACTATATCCGCTGTGGTAAAAATTTTATGAACCAATCCTGGTCAGTCAATGGGGTTGTTTTTGGTACCTGTCCAAGACTGGGGGAGGAGCGGGTAGGGAGGGGGGGGGGGGGCATGATGCCCCCTATAAGATCTTGGCTGTTGATCGCGGCGAGCGCCCCAAAAATTTGCACGATGGTAGTGTGTGATGTAACTACAAGAAAGTACTGTTAAATTTTCCTATAATAATAATAATTTATTTTATATGAAATTAATTATGCTAATTACCGCATTGCATGAAATCATAATTTTTGTTCTAATTGACAAACTACAGCTTCTGGAATGCCTAAATATTGTGTTTTGCATAATCTTTATAGGATTCCTAACCATTGCACTTGGTAAAAAAATTGATATCGAACTAATTTCCTTGTGTATTTCATTTGTTTTATGAATTTCTTATGTATTCCTTTGTTTTTTTTTCGACCTTTTGTTTTGTTTGTTCTTTTTTTGTTGTTTTGGTTGTTTGTTTTTTTGCAAAGATTATTGCAGAACCATTTGGAGCGCATAAAATGCTAAAGTAAATTAATTTCAGCAATGAAATGAAAAATAATCAGAACTTGTGACCGGCCCCCACCCAGCGGGTCACGTGTGTGGGACCAATTTGTTTGCTAATTAATAATCAAATTAAAAACTTGTCATGGATTCATATTTAGTGAGATGCAAGGGTACATTAAATCTTAGCTTTGAAGAACTAATTATAATAATACCAAGCCATGGTTAAGACGGGCAATAAACTTTTTTGTGTTTTCTGGTTACTTGTGTGTGACATTTTGAGAAGCAATCAATGTTTCCAGGGTTGAATTATCCTTAATATAATTAATTTCAGCAACATTATTTTTTGGGGTTAGATTAAAAAGGAATAGAGGTAAGTAAATATAATATAAATGACAGTAATCGCAAGTAAAGAAGTGAGCAATATCCATTCCAGTCAGGGTTTAAAAAAAATGATATTTATTTACCCGTTTTTCCATTTAATTATCATTTATGTTTAATTTATGCAAATGAGATGACAATTGCAAAAGTCACCGAAAAAACATCAGTTTCATGAAACTTCAGACATTGCTCCTATTTGAATATGCAGCTAAAAATCAAATAGCAAAAATTCATTTTTGTCCCCGGCCAAAAGGGTTCACTTTTTCAAAGAAATGGGCCGAATAGCCTGGTCCTTTTTTTTAAAGGCATGACCATAGTTGGTCACACACGTGACCCGTGGGTCACGTTGTGTGACCAATTTCAAAGTTAAATTAATAACTAAAATTAAAAGCTATCATGGCTTTCATATTTGGTGAGATGCAAGGCACATTAATATCTAGCTCTTTGGAGAAAAATTTGTGTAAAAAAATAGAACCAATGGTTTTCGGGGGCGTAAAACTTTTCGTGTTTTTCGGGTCACGTGTGTGACATTGAATGGCAATTGATTTCTTTAGTTAATTATCTAAAACAGTCAATTCAACACCAATTTTTTTCTCCATTAAATTGAAAGGAAATGAAGTTAAAAAAGGGTATAATGCAATAATCAAAGAAAAGGAGAACCAGCTATATACAATCAGGACAGGGTCAACAAATGATATTTTAACGTACCATTTTTTCTATTTCAATTTTTTGCATGTTAATTTTATGCTATATGACGCATGAACAATTTGTAAAATTAAAGATAAAAAATGCATTTTCATTGAAACTTCAGATAATGCTCTATATGAAATGTGCAGCGCTTTAAAAACAAAGGACAAAACTTTATTTTTTCCAAAAAAGGGTTCACTTCAAAAGAATCGCCCCATAGGGTAAGGTGGGGGGGGGGGGGGGTAGGTGGTTAATTTGTTTGGTCCCTTCGGCCATCAAAAGAGGTCATCATGCATACCCATATATGGGTAAAGGTTTGGGTGGGTAATCCGGCCCGATCAATCTATTTTTACTTCGCTTTTGTTAAACCATATTCCTCTCCGCGGCCCGCTCTCCCCTCCTTAAATAATGGACGTGCCTTACTCATCTGGCGCAAGCGCACTGTGTACCAATTTAATGCTACGTAATGGTATACGTTAGCTTTACATTTTACATGGAGTAGAATTGATATGTTACGGCTACCCTATGTTACATTTTGTTATTTCACCGGTTTTTAATACACGAGATGTCATATGGCCTTGGAATTATGAAGATACATTCATACTTTCCCCCTTTATTAATGCTTTCAAGGGGGAAAAAAATGAGCCCCTTGTAATTTCCATTAACTTTTCTTTCACCAATGCACATGTGTAGTGATATTTCGCAATCTCAGAGACGTCAGCGAAAACACGCTAAAATACGATGCTAGAACATGAGGAAACTTTGTTCTTGTTGCTGTTTTAGTCTATCAACCTATGGAATTTCCCATCACCTTAATGTTTTCCATACATCAATCTAGATGATTTTGTTTACTAGTTGCTACAAAAATAGGTGTGTTGCACTCTTCTCGACTTTGCTGGCAATCCTTCATTTTCGTAAAACGGACTGGGCTCCGTCGTATTTGGACCCTGGTGCTCGGTATTTGGGACTTGGTGCGCTGTACTTGAATGCTGTTCCGAGCTGCACGGCTGACCCTGCTCCGGTATGACCTCATATTGGTTGTATTCAATCTCGAATGTGCTTTCCAACTCTTGGTAGATTTCTGATGACCTATCTTTACTAATCGACGTATACAATGGTGGAGGATCGTGACTGGTCAAATTCGTGTAGTTCTCGCTTGCATCATTCTCATTCAATACTGGTGATGTCTGGTTGGGTTGGCTTCTAGATGAGGGCTGTTCTGTAACGTCTCGAATGCCCGTCGAAATGGTTCGAGGAGCGCAACTTTGAGGGCCCCTTGCAGATCTGGGTGCAATTTAAACCAAACAAGTACATTAAACAGATTACATACCATGTTTAAACTGTATAAAAAAAACGCCTTTAAGTGTGACTTTACATTTTATAGGTATGTATGTGAAGGTAAATATTAAACGCATTTGTTTTCCGACTGGAGCCTGAAACTTATATAATATCACCATCCATTACAGTGATTCTGTTCCCACAAGATTATGTCATTTTGTTCATTGCAAAATGGTTACACACTCATTACATCACCATCGATTCTGTGAACCCATTGCCAACAACTGTCGTGTAAAATGATAATTGAATATTACATGTAACAATGGGGGAATAGTCTATATATTTTATTTTATTTTCAACAATAATCCTTACTTTTTTGGATTATTAGAAATCTTTATCTGTTATCTGGGATGCAATTGTTATAACGTATTTTTCACAAGTAAGATTCCTGATGATGAATTATTTTCGAATGCTATTTCTCTTTCAGGCGAAATTTGACAAGGTATAATTTTCTGAAACGTATATGAAGTATAACATATTGAGCTGGATGACGGAAAGATTGTAAACTATTACCTTTGATGCCGTTGGTATAACAAAATGATGAAAATCAAACAGCAAATCAAAGCAACGGCTAAGGTACCCGATATTACTACATAAGGAAGTTGTCCACGTTGGGGTATGCCTGTGATTCAATGATCAAGTATGTTTGAGTCAGATTTATTCACGGAAACATATTTTAATGCATTTGCTATATTATTGGGTTTTCATTATCATAAGACCCTGATCTTTCCTATTTTAAGCTTCTTCACAAATTCTAAATAATTTACGTACATCCGTGCATGCAGCAGTTGCACACACGAGAGGCAAAAAAAGAGAGAAATTTTGGTCGATATAACATGTATAAGCACTATCATGAAATTAACTAAGTGTATGAATGTATTCTATTAAAAAGAGAATGTTGAGGTAGTCATCGAAAAAAAAAATTCATGTTATAAATGTAAATTTTAAACGGCTATTCTTCTTCTTTTCCTTCTTCTTCGTCGTTTTCTTCCTCTCCGTCTTCTTTTTTTTTAATGATTATTATTATTATTATCATTATTATCATTGTTATTGTTATTATTATTATTGTAAGTAGAATCATTATTACTAGTATTATCATCATCATCATCATCATCATCATCATTATCATTATAATTGTTATCATTATCATCATTATGATTTCTATTATCATCATCATTTTTATTATTATTATCATTACGATTATTATTATTATTTTCAATATTATTATTATTTTTTGTATTATTATTGAACGGAAAGTGTCAGTAATCGGTTTTATCTATTTTTTAAAATCCAATTGTGTGCAGTATTGCAACAGTTTTATACATTTATGCAGAATTTTATCTCTTACTCAACATTTGCCCCGCCCCTTATCTCTCTCTCTCTCTCTCTCTCTTCTTTGATGTCATATGTCATTCTTCGTTCTACGTAAACCTCTCACTCACCTGGTGGTGCAAATATCGTCTCAAATAATGCGATGCTAATAATTGTTGCTCGTCGATTTGTGTAATTGTTCTGAAAAGAAAATACTATCTGTGAATAAAAAATACAATAAGGAAAATACATTACATTACTCCATGCACATTAAAATGACAAAAAGCTAAAATTTTCACATAGTTTTGTTTTCTTATGGCAATACTTTTATGTGAATACATTCATGGTGATTTTTCTACATGGCCTAGTCTCTTATACTTAAAAATGATCATTTTCAAAATGACTTGTTTCTTAAAACTCTTTAAGATATCGCCAAACGAGATTTATCATATTCATAAAAATAAGCAGAAAGCAATAAAATAACTAAAATAACAGCAAACAAAAAATATTGGTAACACTGACAACCATTTAGGAGGCTAATTATATAAAAGCAAATTATACAGCCCTTCTCCAAAAACAAAAACTAGCCCCCACCCTCCCGACAAAAATCAAACACAAACAGTTTATACATTAATATTTCATATTAAAATACCAACCTCGACTTCGTCCTTATTCATACATGTATATGGAACAGTAATCGTTGTCCTTTGCACGATTCCAGTTTGAGTGAAAGCAGGATCGGTCTTATTTCGGCAAGTGGTAATTGAAAATAAGCCCTGGCCATTTCTTCTCAATCGGTATACATACGTTAGATTCCCCCGTGGTGAGTTGAAGATGTAAGGAATTTCGAATTTAGCAGCACTCCCTGAATTACCGCCATCAGATTGTAAAAACCCTGGTTTAAAAATAGAAAGTGTTAGGTGAAGCTTTCTTTTGCCGTAATTGGCTTTGAGAATTATTATTTAAGCCATCTAGATATTATTCAATAATCTCTAACTAAAAAGACTATTCAACTTAATTCGCAAAAAAAAAGAGAAAAAAAAATGTAAAATACGGTGATTCAGATTCAATTTACTCTCTCATTACGTGATGAAATATATCTTTTTTTAAATTTATAATCTTCTCGTTTTTCCACCCAAACAAATGAACTTTAAATATAGCCCTTCTAAAATCGAATTGCCAACTTTTTTACGCGCTGCGTAATTATGAACTATACTGAATGGGATACTTATGGACAGGAAACGTGCTTCATGCTACTTCCATTTTAAATGTTGTGTAGGAAAAAAAAATCAATTTATCCACATCAGAGACCACTATGCCAAAAAAATAAAAAATAGAAAAAAAAATAAAAAATTCACAGTGTGTATAAAAATGAAAGAAATTTGTTTAACCTGTTGGAGACGAGCTGATTCGGCTATAACATACATTTCCCATATACCTGAGCCCGAATATATTCGGGCTCAGTCCTCAATGGGTTAAAAAAGTTACTTTTAAACAAACTTACAGTTTCTACGATGATCATGATGATTGATATTCCTCTTCCATCCGGAATTTAGTTTCACAATACCACAATCATCCGTTTGAAAATCACATGACCAGTCTATAAAAGGAAAGTGAAAACACTTGGGATGGTATTGTCATAGCTATGGTTTAGTTAACCCCGGGTAAACTTGGATAACATTTTTAGGTTGTCAACTCATTCACCAAGTAAAAATTATTTCAATCCGGTGACAAAAAGTTGTCATAAGTGTCAATGAGAAGATGAGGAAAGTATTATAATAATATTAAAGTATCAATAATTGGTACATTATCTTGGTATTTCAAAGTTTGACATCAGACTCATGAAAAAATAAAATTGTCATTGCGGTTTAATGAAGAAAGTTAAACATAAATATTTGATATATTAGTCGACAACCTATTAAGTTATCACTTTTAAAAACAGAGAGAATATGCTATTGTTTATTTGCTTTGTATTGATTCGTCATATCAAAATGAGACAGAAGTCGTCAAGCAAAAAGTACTTGATTTTTTTTTAATCTTTAATGTTTCATGTGTACTCTGTAAAAAAATAAATAAATAGAAAATAAAAAATAAAAAAGTAAAACATGGAAAAGTATTTAAAATGGATTATTTTGCAGATACCTTGACTCTTTGCTCGGCAACATGTGCCTCATTTTTAAACGAGCATTAATTTTACTGACTGTTTATTTATGAATATTTACTGACTATTAGTAAACTTTCAAGTTGAACCTGTTTATTATTTCTTTTTAAATATATAAATGGTAGGGGTTTATAAAGCTACGCGGTTCATAAAGCTACGCACTGCAAAATACGCGCTAAAGTGAATGGGGCCAAAATATGCACTCGCATAATACAGGCGCCGTCGTAGCAAAATAGCGTTTCATTTCAAAGTTCAAAATTCCACCTTTTACGGCTAAACATAGAAGCAAGGTGCTAAAAAGGTAAAAATTATTGAACTGTGGTAACTATTTCATAATATATCGTGAAAATTTGGAAGAAAACACATAATTACAAGTGTTAAATCAAACTTCAAAGTGAGTGCGTAGACTTATGAACCGTTTTTTTTTCTGACGGCAACGGAGGAGAGGATTTCGATCTCGCCGCGATTTACGTAATTGCTGTTAGTTTTATTCCATGTTTTTTTGCACCAAGTTAATCCCCACAAAATGTAGCAAAAGATGGTATAAAAATAGTAATATGAAATATTAAATTCTATGACTGCTAAATCGTGCTAAGTGCTTAGCTTTATGACCCCCCTTCATACCCTACAATTCCGTAAATTACTGCTCCAATATTTATTTATTTATTTTTAAGTTGCCAAAATTGCCTTGGCCGGGAATCGAACCCAGATCATTTCATCTGAACTGAAATACCTTAACCTCTAGACCACGGAGGCGGGCTAGCAGCTAGGCATGACCAACTTCAATATATGGATTCCCGGCGTAGGCAATTGTTGCCACTTTAAACAATTCAAAATGGATGACAGCTTTGAGGGACATTTATGGGAGCTACGTCATTAATGTTTTTTTATCTGATTTATTTCACTTTTTCGCCCATTATTATTATTTTAAGCTTTTTAAAGCATCATCACTCCAAGTATAGAATGATATTATTATATTTGTGTGTGTGTGTGTGTGTGTGTGTGTGTGTGAATTATGGTTTGGTCATAGTAGAACGTAAATCAAACGTAGTGCGTAGTGTAATTTATAAATGTTTTAAATATAGATTTTTTTTTTTTTTTTTAATGAATCGATGACCTGCATTTTTTTTTTAAATACCATCAACGAATGAGGAGAACCCTTTATAGGAATTAATATCTCTTGGTAATTGACAGGCGTTAGTTAATGGTCTTTCCTCTTGTTTTGTAGCTATTGTACTTCATTTCTTGTTTTCAATCATTTGTAATGTTTGACTATTGTATAGCCCATTTCTTATGTTTCCTGGAAATGAAATAAAACAAAAAATAAAGATTATTATTATTATTATTATTGTTGTTGTCGTCATCATAAGCATCACCATCATCATCATCATTAGCATCATCTTTACCTTACTTATCATAATCAACAATTAACTTTCTCTCACCTCATGCGTTACATGCGCCATGAGTGTCAATTCTGACATTATGCATGGTTTATGAGAGAACAAGAAAGTGTAGTGTTATGCGGCGGTCACATCTCGCCGTACCTTTGACGTGCAACTCCCTACGATGGATTTCGTAGAAAATTCGTGCAGCGGAGGTACATTGCAGGTACAATGCATGTACGACGTGCAGGAAGTTTTTACAATACCCTTACTACAGAAACGCAGGGATCGCAAAAGTTGACCCAGGACCTGTGCGTGCATTGCACATGCAACGCAGTCTACGTCGATGGCACGTGCCCCGTAGCCTACGACGAGTTGTGACCGCCGCATTAGCAGTGTAAGTAAATTCAAAGTACAACACAAAGCAAGTATTCAAGTGAATTTTGCCTTTTAACAAGCAATTGAATAGTATTTCTTTATAAATGCAGGTAGGATGGGGGGGGGGGGGTCCGTTGTCCGGACGCTTAAGCAGTTAAAAACATCATTTTATGCTCTGGATTTATTCAAAATTTGTGCAGTAAATAGCAAAAATATTTGTGAATATTTGTGCTTTGTTATATTGTCTGATATTAGTTTCAATCGATTGATGAAATATTGATCACAGAGGCCCGAATTCACAAACGTGGTTTAGTTAGTCCATGGTCTAAATCAATTGTTTAAACCACGGATTTAGACCATGGTCTAAATTTTGGTATTCACAAACCACTTGATTTAGACCATGGACTAACTATAAACCACGTTTGTGAATTCGGGCCAAAGGTCCTAAAATTGCCGTTTTGTCCGGACAAACAACCCGTCCGGACAAACAACAACCGGGTATACTAATAACCTTACCTGGATCAACAGCTGAGGTAATCCCACTGAAAGTTACGATTGCGATAATAAACTCTTTGCGAAAATCCATCTCGATATAACAGTTAATCTAGAATAATGATTTTCGACAAAAATGTGCTTCCTTAAGTAGTTTAACGTGTGTACTGTACCCATGACATACACTATAGCACTAGTAGCACTAGAGCTCATGGACATTTATATCTATGCTGAAAAGAAAGTTTCATTTCAAATTAAATTTACTTTCCTTTTCTTCAAACTAAACTTTATAACCCTAGGATCGTATGATGTTTACATGATGTAATTCCGGTTTGGTATTTCCCGTTGACTTCTCTTATTTTCGATACAAACATCCCACAATTCAAAAGTTCATGATGTCAGATATATGAGGGAAGTGCCGAAGTCTGCGCACCTAAAAATTGACCTCAATTTTAATAAAAAGTAAAATATTATTTTAAGATTCATCAGTGTTATTCCACTCTTCATATTCTAATGAATAACGAAGTAAAAAACTTCAAGAAATCATTCACAAGAACAATGTCTTTTTACGATTTTTCGACGGGCTTGTCATTTTGTGTAGCAAAATTGGATTGGATTGTTCCCATGTCTGCGCACTAACTTATTTTGCACGCAAATCAAGCGTACAGAAGTTTTTGACTTTCACTTTTTAAGAATGGTTGAAATTTTCAGGGTATAATAAAACTTGCTGAAAACCATTGTTAACCAATTATTTTCACAGTTTTTTGTATCAAAATGGATTGTTGAGGTTAAGATTGAAGGTTGATATTAATTGGGGGTTTTGTTCTATCAAATTCGCGCACTGACGTGGGTGCACAGACATAGGCACTGCGCAGGTAAGAGTAAGCACTCTTATACAATACGATGAATCTTATGGCAATATGTTGACCAACCAACAATAAATTACCTTCATAAAAAAAATTATAATATTACTAAAAATCATACAGTTCTTCTAGAATATCTATTGAATGAATATTTTAAAAGAAAATTGTTTTTAAAATATTACAACGTGTTTCAGCAAGGAAGCATGTGGCAAATTTTACAACACAAAACACAAATTAATACACTTCGACATCGTTTACATGTGCATTAAATTTTAATTTCAAACCTTTAAAAAACGTGATACAAAAGTTAATTAGGATTCCACAGTATACTCACTAAAACTATGTAAAAAAAAAATGATTATGTTTCTTCTACTGTAGTCATGTAAAACAACTGATCCAGCTTTCTCTTTCATGTGACACTCCAAGGACCTTTAAAATGGGCCAATTCTTATTATGACAACAGTAAACACCTTAAAAGGTGCAAAGCTGAACTCTAAAGAAGTTCGCCCAGGGTGTCATTTGTCTTTTAAACAGCGTGAAAGCTGGACAGATTAAACTTTTCCCCTTTATATCCGTCCCCCTTGTCATGCTTGTTGTTCTATATACAACTTCTTCAGTCAACACGGTCAACTATTACGAATCTCTTGAAGAAAAAATATCTCACAGGAAGTATGGTGAAATAATAACTTCCTTTTTATCGGAAGGAAACAAATGAAGGAACGTCTATCAATGAAATAATAATAACATCATTTGGCAGACGTCTATGTATGCTATTTAGTATTTGCAAGTTTAGGGGGTTTCTATATTTACACAAATTAAAATAATATATTATGTTTCAACCACATGATTGTATTCCCCTATTTTCTTTGGTGAACCCCACCCCAAATAGATATAGCTCTTCGGTAACACATCTTTTGTATAAAAGTAGATTAACAAATTATCACATAAATAAATTATAGTCATTACTTTCAACAATAACTTTCAGTTTTGTCAGTGCCATGTATCTGTCTTTCAGAGGCGGTCGATCTAGAAGAAGCCATGGCACCGGTGAGAACATGACTTTTGTTGTCATGGTTACCGATGATTTGAGCATCGTATTCTGGTTCTTCGAGGATGTCATCTAGGTGACGGTTAAGAGAGCTGGCTCTAAGTCCTGTACCATCCGCACCTTGATTCTTATAGAAAGTTATTCCTAGTCCAAACCAGAAGTCGTTCCCGGAGGCACTCTCTTCCCTTGTTCTAAGTTGTCCACTGTCCATCTGGATATGGCCATTGGAGTGCCCATCATGGTATATCGGGTTGCCGACGAAATCTACTTTCCTTTCGATGCTGTCCACGTCTACTTTGAAGGCAGCTTCAGGACAAGAGATGACTTTTCCTGTACAGCTTCTTGGATTTTGACTAAGCCCTGTTGATCTTCGACCCACGTGGGCTCGTCCAGATAGTTGATGTGGCATGTTTTGCTTCTCTGCTTTAGAAGTTACGTTCATTTTTGGAGGTGTGAGTGGGGGTTTTTCAACAAACTGATCACTGACCTCAGAACCCTTCCGTTTCATTAATGAAATTGTGTCCTTTAGTTCTACGAATTCTTCTTCGGTGCTTTCCATTTGCAACTTGTTCCAGATGTCTTCTGCTATTTCCGGGCTAGCACCATCAGGGACATCACGACGTACAGCTGCAATATTACTGATGCACTGGAGTTGACTTTCACACCTGCTAGATTCGAATCCCATATCAGCAATGGTCTTGGCTTCGGAGTCGCTTTGTAACCTAAAGTCAAAACGATTGGAATATATGTGAATATGTATGAGATAGATTGCGAACTTTACGTTACCAGGCCTTAATTAGGAAACGCTGATATACGTCCAAGAATACGCATAATAATCGTATGTAATGAATAATTGAATATATTAAGAATAACCCAGGACAGTTCATTTCGAGTAAATCCAGAAAACTAAATGATTATTAAGCTTACATAAACATTAAAAAAATTATTTTATTCTTACTCTGATGAATGCAATCTAAACAACCTCAGTACGTCATTCCTTAAGGTTATCATTGTACTAACTTAAAAGTTACTTGTATTATAAGCACATTATTGTCAGTAGAAGCAAGAATAGAAGTAATCGTTAGATTACTGATCGAATTAATCTCCGTACACTTTCAGAAGTAGTAGTAGGAGTAGAAGTAGTAGTAGTGATAGTAGGAGGAGTGGTATAATTTTTCATCGTCAATACCATTATTAGAAGTAGTAGACCACTGTAAATTTGCTGTTTGAAATATTTCAGACAACTTAAAGCGTTGTTTAAGCCGGTCGCCGATTCTAACAACTTCTGTTTAAAGTTTAACCAACGTTAGTGAAATTTTGAACAGCCACCGTTGAAAATCGGGCTTCACTTCTAACTGTTCGAAATTTTAACAATGTTCTTACAGTGTAGTAGTAGCAATAGCAGTCGCAGTAGTTTTACTAAAAATGGTAGTATTAGAAGTAATAATAACACTAGTAGTAGAAATAGTATAGTAGAAGTAGTAGTAGTAGTAGTAGTAGTAGTAGTAGTAGTAGTAGTAGTTGTTGTTGTTGTTTTTGTTGTTGTAGTAGTAGAAGAAGAAGAAGTAGTAGTAGTAGTAGTAGTAGTAGTAGTAGTAGTAGTAGTTGTTGTTGTTGTTGTTTTTGTTGTAGTAGTAGACGAAGAAGAAGAAGTAGTAGTAGTAGTAGTAGTAGTAGTAGTAGTAGTAGTAGTAGTAGTAGTAGTAGTTGTTGTTGTTGTTGTTGTTGTTGTTGTTTTGGTTTATTGCTGCTGTGGTATTATTCTAATCATTGTTAGCATTACCTTCCATGGTCGAAAAGAAGAATGGCAATTATAATGAGAGTACACAGGAATAACGTTGCGGTCACAGCCAACGAGATAGCAAGTATCAAAGTCAGTCGACTTGGATCTGTTGGAGTGAAGATGATATTTATGTTTTTATGTTACAGTGGCCATATTAATAAAACAACTAAAGCAACTACAGTCTTTGCCATTTCGGTGCCTTTTAATTGCCTAGTACACTAATTACGGCGACGTTAAATATTTGATTGATGTTAAGATAATACATTTCTTTTATGTGCGTTGGTGTGGGTGTGGTTTTGTACAATCAATAAGTATGTGATAATCGATCCATCATCAAATTATTGTAGGTATTCAAAGACGATTTATGTGATTGGTCATTTTCTTCAGGCTCTATTATGTAAAGAAAGCATAGATGATGAAATAAAAAATTAAATAATAGTCATTTGGAAATTTCGTTTCTTTTGTAAAAATTAAGAAAAAAAAAATCGATATGAATACTCATGACAAAAAATGTTCCTATTTTTTTCCCTTTTAATTATTATACAGCTTCTACCTAATCTTTCTAACTAGTTCAAAGGGTGATGCAGTCTTTTATTTTTATTTTACCTTGTATATCCGTCGAATTAGCTCTTATGTAGCCGTTCTCAGTTGAACTTGATGACAAGGACCCTTCTGTGACATTTTCTTCCGTACCTAAATCATAAAGGAAATGTTATAATTACTCTGACGTCCAATGACAAAATGAAGCAACTCTGAAAAATGACAATTTTTAGTTTTTTTATTTGTTTAAATTACATTCAGTGCCAACTTCCTTCTGGCCAAGTTACATATAACAAAGTTAATAAATATTTCAGGTAAGACATTTCGAGATTTTATTGACATCAATGTAAATGACGGTTGCATTTTGCTCTTTAACAGAAATTGTGATTTTTCAGAGTATACATACTTCATTTTGTCATGCCGCGTCATTTATTTGATAGGTAAAAATATGTTAACATGTAGTATTAAAATCTTATCTTAAAGATTTAACCTGAATATACCTAAATAGTTTAAGATAAAAAGAAAAAAAAAAAAACAACAATAAAGTATTCTTTAAGATCTATAGCAAGGTTTATATTTCATTCCAAGTTGTTAACTTAAGATCAGCGAGTAAGATATTTGTTATTTACCTGCGGATGACGACATTTCAAAGATTAAGATAGCATCCACTCGAATTACCGTCCGTGATCCTCCGTTAGTGGCTGTTACCTTGATCTGTAACGACAAAAAGTACATCATAACATAAAAATTGATTAGATTTAATCGATTTATTTAGGATGAGGCTCGTTCTGGATTTTGTATATAAGATATGTCTCTGTTTTGGAGGTGTTCACGAGTCGTATCCTCTATTCACATAATTTGGAGAAATATTTTTTCATCCTTATATTTATGTTAATATTTCCAACTTGAAAAGAACATCTATATGGTTAATAGGGCCTACTATGGGAAACTTCACACACCTGCTTAGTCGTAGGTAGTGGAAGTGAGAAATTAAGCCCTAAAGTCTTCTTCAATAACTGGTTATATCTGACCTTAAAAACAGGATTTTGAAATTTTTGAATGAGCGTATTAACGTTGTTATACATTACAAGTAACCATGCCTGAACCGTCCCAAGACAGGCATAGCCTAGGACGCTGCATGGTCCTTAAGGAAAAGTGCAAGATACAACGTGGACAGACAAACTGTGTGTGGGTGTGGGGAAGAGAAACCGTGGAACACCTGCTGGTATGCCCCCACCTAATTGAATCATGTACCCTCCCTGCTGGAAAGAACACACTCATTCACAATGTGAAACACAGTGTGAATCACACTGTGTTTCACATTGTGAATCATAGTCTGCTCCACAATGTTAAATTGGGGCGTTTTCACATTGTGGTCACACTGTGAACCACACTGTGGTCACAGTGTGAATCACACTGTGTTTCACATTGTGAATCATAGTCTGCTCCACAATGTTTAATTGGGACGTTTTCACATTGTGGTCACACTGTGGTCACAGTGTGGATAACCAGGGATTCACACTGTGAAACACGCTGATTCACAGTGTGGATAACCAGAGAATCACACTGTGAACCACAGTGTGGAACAACGCGACCACACTGTGAAAACGCCCCAATTTAACATTGTGGAAGTTCACATTGTGAAACTTCCTCACTGTGAAACACCACACTGTGAAACCGATCAACAATGTGAAACAAAAATCACACTGTGAAACTCCAATCGAATACCGTTGAAACGCTCTAATTTCATACTGTCCACATAGTGGACCAACAATGAAATATCTATGGATGCACCCCAAGATAACACATAGCATTTTAATCTTTGCTATGGCTCATGAGTCATCTGTTTCTCCTCCAGCTCTATGGGCTAAATGCCCAGAGAACATTGAGGGATATTTCAATTTAACGTAAAATGTTTCCCCATATAATTATATTTTTAATAAAACATTGGTGTCATGGTTTGTATTTTGTTAAATTCTTTTTTGATAAATTGCACGCTTATTTCTTTATTGCACTTTTTAATTCTAATGTTTTCAAATTATTTTGTTAAAAAAAAAACTTGTGTAAAGTATTTAATACTGTTTTAGAAAAGAAGCATGATTAAAACTCGACTAATTACCCAAAATCATTATTATTGCTTTATGATCGATTACAAAATTGAAATAAGATTCACAGTGTGAAACCGCACACCACAGTGTGAAATCATCAACACACTGTTAAATTCGAGCATTTTAACATAGTCGACTATGTGAACACAATGTGAGTACAAAATGAGTCTGACTACTCTGAGACTCTTTTTAAGTAAGTCTTCAATACCCACTTGAATATCTTCATGACTTTTAGTAATTATTTTACCATGAATTATTGCATCCACAATTACAATACAAGAAATGCACATACATGTAACTAATATTCACCCCCTTTTAATCGAATTGCATTAACATAATCTTCCATATTTCATAAAGGCTCAGTTCTATGGAACCACCTTCCCACCTCCCTTAAGAATAGTAGGACAATATATCAATTCAAAAGAAAATGTAGGCAATATCTTTTTCATCAAAAGTAATAATTTACAAAATGTATTTTCCAGTTTTCTATATTCCCTTCCTTTTTTCGCTTATATATGTTTGTATCCTGTAATCATATTTTCTTTTTTTATGTATCCTAAGTTTAAACCATTTTTTGTTTTGCATGTTTTTGAGGATCATTTCCAACAAGCCGTTTATGTGCTTTTTATGATCCTCCCACCAAAGATATTTTGTATTACCTTGTTTATTTGTTTATTTATATGTATGTATGAAATGTTTTTATCTTGAAGTGGAAATAAATGAATTGAATTGAATTGAATTGAAAGGACTCAGACATATAGGCCTAATTTTATTTCTGACGAGTCATGATGGCTCACTTGATCAATCAAGTGTTTCCTTATACAGCGCGTCTCCCCCCAAAAAATCCCTCTGATTGGGCGCTAAATAAATTCTAACGTAAAGTATTATTGATTTTTTTTTTCCAAGACCAAACTTGGAATGGGCCAAAAATTACAACTATTACAAAAGAGCCTGTGTTTTTAAAACCAATGAAGCATTTGAAATTTTTCACAGCAATCGTAGAATAATGCAAACTTTTTAAGTACATAATCTTAATTGAGTATAAAGCTTAATGTTGGTAATCATTTTTTCATAAATTAGAGTTTTAAAAAGACAAACCCGTGACTAATTTGTAATGGGTCTGAATGCTGAAAGACTGACTTCAAATGAGTCTTTAAGACTCACTAAGTGAGAAGACTCCCTTAGTGAATCTTCAATGATTGAGTCTTTAAGACTCACTTTAGTGCTGAGCAGTAAAATGAAGTTAAGTTGTCGCACAGCATCCTTCTTTTACTCATTATTATCAACATTATTATCAATATTTTTATCACTATAATTATAAGAATCTTTTTCATATTATATATTTAAAAAAAATTAAAAAATTAAAAAATAAATCCAAATGCACCCTTCCGCAGAACCGATGGGGTTTTCCCTGCTGGGAAGAACACACTCATTCACACTGTGAAATATGAGTCCTAAGGTATTCACACGGTGAAAATCTGTTTCTCACAGTTTGAAATTATTTTCATAGTTTGGCCACACTGTGAAATCAATTTCACACTGTGGGCTGGTATATGCACACTGTGAAAATCTGTTTCTCACAGTGTGATTTTTTTCCATGGTTTGGCCACAGTGTGAAATCAATTTCACACTGTGAGCTGGTATATTCACACTGTGAAATCATTTTCACATTGTGAACAATGTGTAGTTTTCCACATTGTGGTGGTGTCCACACTGTGAAATCGCCTTTTCACAATGTGGATAGTGTTTTCACACTGTGTTCACAGTGTGAACTATGTTTTCACACTGTGTTCACAATGTGAATGAGTGTGTTCTTTCCAGCAGGGCTTAAAGACCTGGAAGGCTTTAACCCCAGAGCAAAGTCTTGTGTCCAACACTGGACTGGTGTATTTATAATATAGTATAGATATATTGACTGCTTTGAGGGACATGGTCGTTTCTAGACTGCTCAAGGGAATCTCCGCATTTGCTATAACCCAAGACCGCAGGTCGCGGGTTATGGCAGATTCGGAGATTCCCGAGAGCAGTCTAGAAACGACCGTGTCCCGAAAATAAAAGCAGTCAATATATATTTTATATGCCGAATCTAAAAACAACAAACATGGTCTAATTTTGACCTAGAACTAAGTCTAAGTGAGGTCTAACGATGTAGATAATAGATTCTAACGTTAGATCTAACAAGTTAGACTAGCCTAACTTAGAATAGAATCTACATGTCATGACAGTTAAGCCAGCTAACAGTTAGATTTCTAGAGCCTCTGCTCTGCAGGCCACAATCAATCAATGCAGCTGTTGCTCGCCACATATGCATGCACAGGCAACACATGCATTCTACTTACAGTTAACTGCATTTCTTGCTGTCCAAAATGGAGGAAGATTAACCTCTAAATCGCTTGTTTAGATCAACATCGGAACACACACATCAGGCTAGATGCTCGTCTAGAAATCTGGGATCCGTTCTAGCGCGACGAAAGAATTTGTCTACGCTGCGTGCGCGCGCGTTGACGCACAAGCAGCGCAGTTGTCTAAAATTATCGACCAAATCGCGCCGCAAATTATGGTATCTGAAATAAAGCAGCCTTGCACGTAAACAAATGGGGATCGCACTATGCCCGTTGCTAATGGGCATCCAGGGTGGCAACGGGCAAAAAGTACTGTAAAAATGTTTTATTGACCGGTAAAACCGGGAAAAATGACTATGGCTGCCATAGGTCAGATTATGACTGCACTTTCAACCAATCAGAAGACAGGATTATTAAAGATTCTTAAAATGAGGTATATAATGTAATTTAATTAGTGAACCGAAAAGAAAAGAGAAGAAGTAACCAAACAATAAGCAATCAAATAAAAAAGTGCTCCCCTCCACCCCCCCCCAAAAAAAAAAAATAAATAAATAAAATAAAAAAATAATAATAAAATAAATAAAAAAAATACGAATGAGGAATACTGAAATGCAATTCGATCATATGTCTATAAATGGTTATCAATAAACATATGCAATTTAAGTAGTTTTACAGGAATTTTGGGGTTTCCGTCATCTATTTTAGTGCTATACCTGGACATCATCTTCGTTGGCGCATGAATAAGGGAGCCGTTCAATGAAGACCCATTCCCATTTATAGTGTTCGATGTCAAAGACTGGACGGTCATCGTTTCGGCACGTCGAGATCGAGAAAGAGCCTTGCTTCGAATTTGGCGGATTGGTCGATGACTCGGTAGCGGAGAAGAAGAAGAATTGCACCTCACCAGCGTTAGAATTAAACTCGTGTGGGATGATGAAGGTAGCTGTGTCTCCCTCTCGGCAGGAGTGAGATGAAAAGTTTGCTTCTAAGAAAACTGTCAAGTCAATAAAGTACGAAATGATTTTGTAGTAATAATACTCGTAATTTACCTGTGCTAGAAAGTGAATGTTCTTCTTCCATATTATAACGTTTTAACTATTTATACATCCAAGCGCGGCGATTTCATGTCACGACTGGTGGGGGGGGGCGGAAGCACCCGAAAGTGAAATATAATACACTCAAAATTCGCATACTTCGCACATTATGCAGAAACTAATGAAAATATTTGCGAGCGCAAAGCTCGAGCCGAAAATTTTGCCTTATAATAACATTTAGCATGGTATTTGACATACATTTTACCTCTTTATTAGCTTCCCGAGGTTAATCGATACATAAAAATATGTTAAGCTTTAAAAATCGAGGGGGGACGATAACCCCAGAAAAAAAATCGAGGGGGGGTGACACGTTTTGATTTCTGGTGGATAGCGCATCTCAAGGAGAAAGGGTCACAGGAGTGAGAGAAGAATTTTGGTTCCAAGCAGACTTGACATTTAATGAAGAACAAGATAATTTTATAGTAATCATGGTAATGATAAACATTATTAACCAGTGTCGATTAAATCATATCAAATGAAATTATATTGATATTAAATCCATATATGGAGAGGTGGATCCAGGAATTACAAAAGGGGTATTGAGAAATTGGAATTTCCACAAATCAGGAAGAAGAAAAATTCTTCTGGGGGTGTGTCTCATCTCATTTGGTGTAGCAGAACTTGAGAAATGATTATTTTCTACAATCAAGAAGGATTTATTTTATGCCCGATGTGCTAACGGCTGTACCTAGATATCAAACATAGTAAAAAGCCAAGATTTCCTTTATTTTCTATGGGATAGAAGGGAAAGGTTTCTATACCGTAGTCTACGTAGTTAGTTAAACAGAACAAATGCGTTGATTTCTGTTGTATCTCTCACGTATATATTTGTAGAAAAAATGAATAACAATCATGACAATTTTGTAATTTTGCACACAATATATGGCAGCTCTGCTAACTACAATTTGCTGTAAAAATACAGATATCTTTTGCAGTGTGTATTTTTTTTTCAATCTATGAAGAGAGCTCAAAATTGGCTTGAAGATCATAAGTAAACTGACAATAATTGTATAAGTTGATATTACCATTGGTTTGGCCCTGTTCCTGTACCAAGTCCCATTGTCCGGTTTCAAAGGCGATTCCGCACGTAGTATATTGAAATCGACAAAGCCAATCTGTTGACAGAATAAAAAAATCATAACAAAATCAGGAATTTAATTATTCAGTAGGTTATGGTAGTTTACGTACTATAATGTAAAAGAAGCTTCTTTTATTGCCAACTCTTCAAGTTTATTTTATAATATGCATTGTGTAGTAATAATGATGATGATAATAATAATAATACTAATAATAATAATAATAATAAAAGTAATAATAATAATAATAGCTTCGTATATAGCGCCTAATATGAAAAAAAAAAATCAGCTCTAAGCGCTTTACAATTATTATTACCCAAGTCATCAGATGCTTGTAAGTCTTTCTAACACCTGTCCAATCCCAATGGGATCATTCAGAATCATGGCAGCCTTTTATAATGAACATGGTGATAATGTATAAATTTATATTGAGCCATTACCATATGAATACAAACCAGGTTATAATAATAATAATAATAATAATAATAATAATAATAATAATAATAATAATAATAATAATAATAATAATAATAATAATAATAATAATAATAATAGTTACATTTATATAGGTTATGACTTAATAAATATATTGTACTTTTGATTACTATGATTCATACAATTTAATTCATATTTACCTGGCTCCTGAGCAAGTGCGTTGTATGTGAAAAGCAGGAGGAGTAAAGAGCCAGTCCCTTTGATCCAAACCATCTTTAATTGTCATCAATATTCAGTGATTGTTTTGGTATAGCAGTTGATATCTCAAATCAGGATATGAGATACCAGATGACTTTAATCAGACGTGTGCAGCATGTTTTGTGAAACATTCTCAAAAACATAATGATATATTATATCTTGTTCGTGGTAAAGAAATTAATTAGCTAAGCAAACCTTGCAAGGTTTTTTGTTGATACTACAATGTCAAAGTGGTATCTGCAATGAATTGAATATTAACCATGTACATGTTTATTTACTCTAATTGTGTTGACACGAAAGCAGACTGAAGAGAGTTCCGGAGAACGAAATTCATTATTTATTTATGGTCAATATTTTTTTTATAATGGGTAGTCATCTGAATACTCTGCAAATATGATTCTCTTCGCATTATCTATTTTGAATTGTTTTCTCTCATGCAAGGTGGAATGTGTGAAAATGAAATTCCAATGAAATATCCAATGCATTCCAGGCACTGTGACCCCGAAAATAATTAATTTTTAACAGTTAGAAACGAAAAGTGTATAGAAGCCATCAAGAATGTGTCATTTACAGCACCTGAAAGTTCAAATAAATCGGGCTACCTAGAGAAGGGTATGCATTAGCAGTGTGCGGTTTATAATTTGACACCACTTTTACACAGGGAAACCAAACAAAAGATTATACAATAAGAATTCATATAATATTAATCTCAATTAATAATTTATTCCAATATCTGCAACACATTTTTCAATTGAGGATAAAATTATTCACGATTCCCCCCCCCCCAAATATATATATATATATATTATATATTATAATTATATATATAATAGGCCACTTAGCCAATGACGAAAGTTATCAAAATATTCACGGTTGAGAAGAGATATTGCATTCACAACGTTTTAGCGACATTAACGAGAGGAGATTCCAAATATATTTGCTTAGATATATTATATGAAACGTACTACATGATCTCCTTTGTTTTTTAGAGAAAACAAAATCGACCTAATGAAAAGTGCATGTATGAAATCTGTAAGTGATTGTTTAACTTTCTTTAAGGTTCTTTAAAAATCACTCTTTCATCCAATGATGTACTGAATATTAAAAACCTTTTGGTCTGACAGGAATCACCTAAGATTTTGAGCCTATCGGTCAAGTAATTTTAAAGATATTGTGAATTGATATTCCCATTTCATAAGCATAACATTGGATCCTTAAAATAGCACTGTACTGTATGGATTAAAAATAAATAATCAGGCATTTCCCGCCATTTTCACTTTTCACTTATTGTGAAGCATGTAATGTAGTTATAGCAATGAAGTTGTTAGGGGTTTTTAATAAGGGATTTTAACATTCACTGACAGAATGTAGGGCCCCATCTCTCAGAATTTTCCAAGCGTCATCAAGTTACAAATACCCTTTAATGATTTTAGTAAATTGACTTAATGTATTGTTAATTTAGTTAATTAGTTCATGAAATTAAAAATATATTCATACGTTTCGTTGTAATTTGCACCGCTGGCACTTTCAATTTAAGATTTTAAAATAATTATTTACGATCGGTGTCAAGACTTTAGCTAGTTTTCATTTATCATATGCACTGTAAAAAATATCAGAATTTCCACTGCAGGTTACACTTCGTAATTCCGAAGGTTCGTTATTCCGAAGGTCCATTATTCCGAAGTTCGTCATTCCGAAACACGTAAAATGCCTATACCTCGATGTTCGTTTATCCGAAAATAAGGGTCCGTTAATCCGAACATTTGTGGCGTATTCCGAAGGTTTGTTATTCCGAAGGTTCGTCATTCCGAAAACGAAAAAGGGTTCGTCATTCGAAGGTTCTTCATTCCGAAAACGAAATACGGCTCGTCATTCCGAAGGATTCGTTAATCCGAAACTAAATAAGTTTTGTAATTAGTCCAAAACTGAAATAATCTGTGGGAAGCCGGGAAAACTGGAGGGCAGGCGTGTTGGGAGGGGAAGGGTATCACCTTTAAGAAGTTCAATTATTGTTATGAGGGTGGAAAGGGGTTGATCTATCGTTACCAGGGGCGTTTAAGAATTCTTTCAAACGGGTGATCATTAGGCTTCAGGCCCGTAACTTAGGATTTTTCCGGGGGGATTCGAAAATTGAAAAGTGACCTTTTCTTAAACAGCAAACCTTGCGAGCCAAAAATTTTGGCTCAAAACTACCCGAAGGGCAGTTTATTTAAGTATGATTTTCTTTTTAATTCCTCTACGAGTGATGAAACATACTTTTAGGCAAATATGTTGTGAACACGAAGCGTGAGAGGAAAATTTAACATATATCTTCACTTTGGAGTCAGGAATCAGTCAATGGGACTTTTTACGAAAAACTCTACGAGCGCGAAGCGCGAGCCGAAAATTTGGCTATAATGACCTTAAGAGTGTATTTTTTTTACTTTTTTCCCC
The DNA here is from genome assembly GCA_940671915.1 of Paracentrotus lividus. NCBI lineage: Eukaryota > Metazoa > Echinodermata > Echinoidea > Camarodonta > Echinidae > Paracentrotus > Paracentrotus lividus. Next base: position 2,954,251 of record CALNVZ010003429.1, read on the forward strand.
TCTTATTTTTACAGATCCGTAATCAGGATTTTTTTTATAAGGTTTAAAAATGTGAAAGCAGACTTTTTTCGGCAAGGATTGAACTTTGGCGAGCGGCGAAGAGCGAGCCGGAAAATTTTGGCTGTTTAATGGCCTGAATGTGGTAATGTATATGCACAGTTTAATCTCTTTATACTTTTCTATTTAGTGGTCTGTCTGTGACAGATCACCTATTATATTCGTCAGAATTTTTTTATTATTTATTTTGAAGGTCAATATTTTGTGTCCACTCTATCTCAAAATCTTCCCAAGTCAATTTCAATGAAATTCATGCAGTTATGGGAGTCACTCTGGAAACGTGCATCGAAGCTTTTCAAGGTCAAGTCACGTGACGTCATTTTGTAAAATCACATTATACATCATAACTTCAACATTAATGATCATAAATCAATTATATTTAGTACACATAAAGCTTCACATGACCCTTGACCTTAGCATACCATCAAAGGTCACCTAAAGGTCATGACGTGCGCGTACGCGTAATTTAAATTGTTAAAATGCCCAAATCAATCTAGTATCAAGTTTGCATACGTTCAGGTCATTTTCAGCATTTCAAAAAATTTGCGCGCGAAACGTTATGCGCGCGCGTTTTCACGCGTAAGCCCTTACGCAAACATAGAATCGCCGTTTCTTTTCTGTATATGCATTGTAATTAATTAATGAGTAATTTGATACCTTGATCAGCTTTTTACGACTATAAATGAAGGAATGAGCGTCCATCAAAGTTACAGCACGCGTACGCGCGCACTCTCACTATAGGCAAATATGGGGCAAAAACATGCCTATTGAAAATTCGCTCTAGCTCGAAAAATAGTCCGTTAACTCCAATTTTTTTCAATGAGCATGGTAACAAGTATAAAGTATAGAACAAATTTCATGTGGAACGTAACCAGTAAAAAACATTATGACGTCATCAAAATGGCGTCAGAACTCAAAATTTCATTTTTCTATTAATTACGTCATAAGATTTATGCAAATTTGATTCCAACTCTGTAAATATTGGTTGATTTTCGCCCAAATTTCAATATGTTGTAGCTTAGGATATACGCTTTCTGATACGTGACCTTAATTTTTCATTTTAGGAAATGCATCATTGTCAAAAATGGCAATATATGAAGGCATGTCATTTTTGCTCATTTTGCACGCAATCTCTATTACGAAGCACTTTTGGTTGAAACATAAAACTGCAAGCCCTCCTGAAATGACCATTCCCTCCTTCATTTCTGCTTCATTTTCTCTGAAATTTTGATAGATTGTAAACAAGGAAATTCTCTTAAACATATCATACGTTTTTTCAAATCGGACTTCGGAATCATGACTTATATAACTTGCCGTACTTGAAATGTTTTTGCCGTTTGGAATTTTTCGTTTTACGTGTAATCCTTCATAGGGTAATGTTAGCTCAATCGGTAAGGCGTCTGACTCGTAATCAAAAGACCGTGGCTCGCGTGGGGTCGAGTCCGGTGTGTCTACATATTTATTTTTTTTTAATTTTTTTTTTTCATGTGAATGTCTTCCTCGGTCGATTTCAACACACAAACAATAGCCAATAATGTAATAAAAATAAATTTTACTTTTTATATTAGTCAATAATTGCAATTTTTAGTAGTTAATGTACCAACCCTATTGGAGGATAACTATGCTTTGTACTGAAGCGCATTATATCACATCAGTGCATTCCTCTTGTTTCCATCTTTTCTATACCATCTTTACGTTATTCTTTGATTCTAATTATTTCTAATCATGATCATATATATCAATGTAATAATTCAATCAATATCAATGCAATATCATTGCAAATTCTTGACATATTTATACTGAACGTGTACTGAAGCTATACTGCAACAGCCCTAAATTTCTGGGTCCGGTTTTCGCCAGTTTCGAGTATGTTGTAGCTGACAAATTCCTACTCGTTAATGTGCTGATCAGACTGAAAGACAGACCACCGTAATCGTCCCCATGACGAATTAAAAATTCTAGTTTCTTCTTTAATTCCGCTTAACAATGTTAATGATTCACCTCCTTTTCTAAAAACGTGAACTTTGGCCTTGTATTTCAGGCATATTTTGCCTCATTCTACTTCAAATATCATCCACAACAGATGACCAAAATTCCAAAAGATGCGGGGCGAAAAAAAACACAAAATCATATGAATGCCTGTGAATTTGTAGCACATTCTTTTTAACTCTAATAATTCGGACTATCGAACGGGAGGTTCAGTGACATTGGCGAGCGCGAAGCGCGAGCCGAGAATTTGCTTACATTTTTTTTAAATTACAGCGGAGGCGTGCATTTAAAGCAACATTTGCTTTTTTGTTTATATTCCTAACTACTAAGAATGATATTCACGCTCCCTTAGAATTTGATATGCGAGCATGAAGCCGAAGGAAAAGCTTTAGTAAATGACTCATAATTTCATTTTTTTTTAATTGTAATCTCTTTTGAAAACCAGGATGAAGGATACAGCGGCGGAGGGGGGGCTGTAGCCCCTCCAATTCTATTCTGTAGACACAAAAATTTGCGTAAAAAGATTAATAGTTCCGTGTGTCAGCGAATCAACTTGTACCCTCCCCCCCCCCCCCCGCCAATTCTGCCACCAAATTCTTTTAAAAACGCACCGCGGTCTAAATTAAATATATCGAGCGCCAGCGAAAATATTGCACACACCATCTGAAAAATGGGTTTTTCCTGCAACTTCATAATTTTAGCCTCAGGAACATTTGTCGCATCAGGTAGATAGGCATATTTAAGAATCCGCAGAGCAATTTATGCATTAAAAGTGGGGTTTCACACTTGTTAAAACGGCCACCTGGTATCGACACTCACACCCTTGTTAAGGCAGACCTCTATCCAACTGAGCCACATCAACATACCTTATATTAATGTTGAGGCAATAGTCCCCGCAGCCCCCGATACCCCAAAATAATGACACCCCCTCGCAATGACGAACCTTCGAATAACGAAAACTTATTTGTTTCGGAAGACGACCGGCAATGACGAAGCCCTATTTCGTTTTCGGAATGAACCTTCGAATACGAACCTTTTCGTTAACGACGAAACCTCGAATAACGAATCTTCGGAATAAGATCCTGTCGGAAGTACGACCTTCGAATAAACGGTGCTTACCCCACGGCAAATTAATCATCACAGTGGCCAATATCTTGAATGTAAATCACTCAAATGTTGTATTGCAAGAATTCTGGTTTGTCAAATGTGAAATTGATTTCTGTGAAAAATTAAAAATAAGTTGAATTGAATGTAAAAAAATTCTCTCCAGGTAAATATTTTAATATTCGTTTTGAACCAATAACATACAGAAATTCTGGTTATTGTATTTGCCCTCGCCTTTATATATTTAAGAGAAATAACAAACACTTAAACTACTTAAGTTTATGCAACTCGTGCTACATTTCTAGCTTAAGAATACAAGATATTTTTTTTACAATGTAAGAATTCAGCTAGTTGCGTCCTTTGATGGAGATGAAGATATTTGGCAACGAAGGTATACAGATTGTCGATCAATGGATGGTCTCATCACCTATATCCGACACGGAGTTGCTCTCTTATCCTTTGTATTGGAAGCGCTGACACGAGTCCTGACATGAGATTGTCTATGCAAGTCATTCGACCCCCATATAGCATTCATTAGTACTGTTCTGCTTTACAATATCTAAGCACAACAAAAAATTACATGCTTCCCATTTCACATATCAATTTCTTTTAACAATGGAGAAGTTGGAAAAAAATCTACATTTTTTGCATACTCTACGTGGTAAGTTTGATGACGGAAATTCTGTTTGGAAGTGTGTTTTGACTTTTGCAACAAATACGCTTCATTCACAATGTAAAAAAAAAAAATGCAATTTAAAAATGAGTAAAAAGCATTGGCAGTAATTTCATGCCTTGCAAATCTTATCAACAACATTATTGCGGTTTTGTTTATTCCCTGGCATTTATTTATGAAATAATGCTTCAGATAGCATGTCAGACTGGAAAACCCTTTTTAATCTATGGACTGAAATGTCATTACTTACCTCTGATTAAAAATCACAATTCGTATCGGGAGTACATCTGATTTTATTATATATACACAACACAAAAGAAAGTTCCCCTATTTCAAATATCAATATTTTTTAACCAGGAGGAATTTAAAAATCTAATTATATGTCCATGTAGGGAATTTAATTAACTACAATGGAGCGAATTTTAGGAGAAATCATTCAGTCATGCTTCAGTGAGTAATGTTGAATGCAAAAATGTCATTTTTTTGAAGTTCGCAAGCCAAAATTGCAACTTTGATTCAATGACAACGGAACAATTTTCATATTTAAACATTACACGTCAGAATGTATGCAAACGTGCTTCCAATATAGCGGAACGAATTTGCGTCAAATTTCACGGGTTAAGTGAGCATGCAGCAAAATTGCCCAAACTGCCGATTTTTTACTTCTTTGCCATGGTTTAATAAACATCAAATATGATGGAATCCTGTTGTGGAAGTTAGCACAACCAATATCCATTCATCATGGTTGAATGAACCCATCAAACAACCAAAAAATAGGTCATTTTAGAATTACGAAAATGCATTGCATAAATTTTATGCAGCTAGAAAGCATCTCAATAACATTTTTTGGCTTGTATTTATATTCTTTGGGCACGTGTCAATGATCCTAAGGCATTTGTTTACAAATTCATGCTTCAGTGAGCACGTGAGACTGGAAAAGCCCTTTTCTCACGTACGGACTGAAATTCAAATTCTTACTTTGATTGATTATAACAATTCTTTTCGGGGAGTACCTTTGATTTCATTTTCATAAAAATCCCGATATTTTACGCCTCAGTGGACACAAGATAGAAGAAAATCATGAAAATGAGAAGAAAGTTTGGGGCTTCGTCATGGTTCAGTGACTTTTCGAATACATAATTTGAATCAGGATAATGTTAGTTAGAGACCAGTTGAAGCTATGTACAATGTTTCAAAAGATAATTCACAGTCAAATGGACAAAATCTGACAATTAAAATATGCCAAATTTCACTTTTGTTAAACTTTTGTTAAACCTCTGTACATAAAGTCAATGGAGAAGGAAATCAATACCTGACAAATGTAAAATTCGGCCAATTTCATTGATGATTATTGTTAATTCTACTGTGAGTTATGTCACGAAACTTGGCACACAGCTTCAACTGATCTCCAGCTAACATGATTTTGATTCAAATTACGTATTCGAAAAGTCACTGAACCATGACGAAGCCCCAAACTTTCTTCTCATTTTCATGATTTTTTTTGTATCTTGTGCCCACTGAGGCGTGAAATATCGTGATTTTTGTGAAAATAAAATCAAAAGTACTCCCCAAAAAGAATTGTTATATTTAATCAAAGTAAGAATTTGAATTTTGGTCCAAATGTGAGAAAAGGGCCTTTCCAGTCTCACGTGCTCACTGAAGCATGAATTTGTAAATAAATGCCATAGGATCATTGACATTTGCCCAAAGAAAATAAATATTACCCCAAAAAATGTTATTGAGATGCTTTTTAGTGCATAGAATTACTGCAATGCATTTTCGTAATTCTAAAATGGCCTATTTTTTTGGTTGTTTGATGGGTTCATTCAACCGTGAATGAATGGATATTGGTTGTATACACTTCCAAAACAGGAATTCCCTCATATTTGATCAATTATACCATGGCAAAGAAGTAAAAATCGTAGTTTGGGGAATTTTTGCTGCATGCTTACTCAACCGTAAAATTTGACACAAATTTCGTTTCCGTATATTGGGAAGCACGTTTTGCATACATTCTGACGTGTAAAATGTTTAAAATCTGAAAATTGGTACGTTGTCATTGAATCAAAGTTGCAATTTTAGGCTTGAGAACTTCAAAAAATGACATTTTTGCATTCAACCATTACTCACTGAAGCATGACCTAATGATTTTTCCTAAAATTCGCTCCCATTGTGGCTAATCAAATTCCCTGCATGGACATATAACTAGATTTTTAAAATTCCTCTTGGTTCAAAAATTGTTGATATCTGAAATAGAAGGAACTTTCTTTTTGTGTTGTGTTTATTTTTTATTTGATTTTGTTTTTTAAATTGATATACATAAATGAAAATGAAATGAACCTTTTGAGTCGATAAGCAATCAAACATATGATGACACTGACAAACACACCACCTGTTGCAATGCCAGCAGTCCACTCGACTACGTCTTGGTGAAAAACAGTGACTGGTATAAGCGTAGTACCAAATTCATTGTGTACAACTATATCAGGAAAAGGCAAATAACAATGAAAATATCAATTTCTCACTCAAAAATTCATATATGTTTTTCCTGCCTTATACGCATGTATATTGTCACTGAATAATGCGTTTATAATTTCGTGGAATTTTAATATTTCACAAGAAAAGGGCACATGTATTACAAATTCCGAACCAGAACTGAAAATGACTATTGTAATGAAAGAAATATTTAAGAACAGAAATAGGTATTTGTAATCAATTTATGCAAACGTGCTTCCATATACGGAACGAAATTTGCGTCAAATTTCACGGGTTAGTGAGCATGCAGCAAAATTGCCCAAACTGCCGATTTTTTACTTCTTTGCCATGGTTTAATAACGATCAAATATGATGGAATCCTGTTGTGGAAGTTAGCACAACCAATATCCATTCATCATGGTTGAATGAACCCATCAAACAACCAAAAAATAGGTCATTTTAGAATTACGAAAATGCATTGCATAAATTTTATGCAGGCCTTGCAAATCTTATCAACAACATTTTTGCGGTTTTGTTTATTCCCTATGGCATTTATTTATGAAATAATGCTTCAGATAGCATGTCAGACTGGAAAAACCCTTTTTAATCTATGGACTGAAATGTCATTACTTACCTCTGATTAAAAATCACAATTCGTATCGGGGAGTACATCTGATTTTACTTATATAAACACAACACAAAAGGAAAGTTCCCCCTATTTCAAATATCAATAATTTTTTAACCAGGAGGAATTTAAAAAATCTAATTATATGTCCATGTAGGGAATTTAATTAACTACAATGGGAGCGAATTTTAGGAGAAATCATCAAGTCATGCTTCAGTGAACAATGGTTGAATGCAAAAATGTCATTTTTTTGAAGTTCGCAAGCCTAAAATTGCAACTTTGATTCAATGACAACGGAACAATTTTCATATTTTAAACATTTTACACGTCAGAATG
>CALNVZ010003429.1:2961534-2999557 GCA_940671915.1 Paracentrotus lividus
AATACCTATTTCTGTTTCTTTTAAATATTTCTTTCATTTACAATTAGTCATTTTTCAGTTCTTGGGTTCGGAATTTGTAATACCATGTGTCCTTTTCTTGTGAGAATATTAAATCCACGAAATGGATAAACGCATTATTCAGATGACAATATACATGCGTATAAGGCAGGAAAGAACATATATGGATATTTTGAGAGTGAGAATGATATTTTTTCATTGTTATTTTGGCCTTTTCCCTTGATATAGTTGTACACAAAGTGAATTTGTACTACGCTTTACAAGTCACTTGTTTTTCACAGACCGTAGTCGAGTGGACCCTGCTGGCATGCAACAGGTGGTGTGTTTGTCAGTGGTCATCATATGTTTTGATTTGCTTTATCGACTCAAAAGGTCAATTTCATTTTCATTTATGTATATCAATTTTAAAAAACAAAATCAATAAAAAATAAACACACACAAAAGAAAGTTTCCCTTCTAATTCAGAATATCACAATTTTGAACCAAGAAGGAATTTTAAAAATCTAGTTATATGTCCATGCAGGGAATTTTTGATTAGCCACAATGGAAGCGAATTTTAGAAAAATCATTAGGTTCATGCTTCAGTGAGTAATGGTTGAAAATGCAAAAATGTCATTTTGGAAGTCTCACTCAAGCCTAAAATTTGCAACTTTGATCAATGAAACGTACCAATTTTCAGATTTTAAACCATTTTACACGTCAGAATGTAATGCAAAAACGTGGCTTCCAATTATACGGAGAAACGAAATTGTGTCAAAATTTTAACGGTTGAGAAAGCATGCAGCAAATTCCCACAACTACGATTTTTTACTTCTTTGGCCATGGTAATTGATCAAAATATTGAGGGAATTTCCTGTTTTGGAAGGTGTATACAACCATATCCATTCATTCACGTTTGTGAATCCCCATCAAACAACCAAAAAAATAAGCATTTAGAAATTACGAAATATGCATTGGCAGTAATTCTATGCACTAAAAAGCATCTCAATAACATTTTTTGGGGTAATATTTTATTTTCCTTTGGCAAATGTCCAATGATCCTATGGCATTTATTTACAAATTCAATGCTTCATGTGAGCCACGGTGAGACTGGAAAGGCACTTTCTTCACATTTTGGACAAATTCAAATTCTTTACTTGATTAAATATAACATTCTTTTTTTGGGGAGTTACTTTTGATTTTATTTTTTCACTAAAACATCACGATATTTCACGCCCTCAGTGGCTGGCCGGAGGACAAGATACAAAAAAAATCATGAAAATGAGAAGACAAAGTTGGGGCTTCGTCATGTTCAGTGACTTTTCGATAGTAATTTGAAATCAAAATCCATGTTAGCTGGAGAATCAGTTGAAGCTGTGTGCAAGTTTCGTGACATAATCACAGTAGAAATTAACAATAATCTCAATGATTGCAGAATTTACATTTGTCAGGTATTGATTTTCCTCTCCAAATTGACTTTTGTACAGAGGTTTAACAAAAGTAACAAAAGTGAAATTGGCAAATTTAAATTGTCAGATTTTGTCCTTTGACTGTGAAATTATCTTTGAAACATTGTACATAGCTCAAACTGCTTCTAACTAACATTAATCCTGATCAAATTAGTATTCGAAGTCACTGAACCATGACGAAGCCAAACTTTCTTCTCTTTCATGATTTTCTTCTTATCTGGTTCACTGAGGCGTAAATATCGGATTTTTATGAAATGAAATCATAAGGTACCCCCAAAAAGAATGTTATAATCAATCAAAGTAAGAATTTGAATTTCAGTCCGTACGTGAGAAAAGGGCTTTTCCAGTCTCACGTGCTCAACTGAGCATGAATTTGTAAACAATGCCTTAGATCATTGACACGTGCCCAAAGAATATAAATACAAGCCAAAATGTTATTGAGATGCTTTCTAGTGCATAAAATTACTGCAATGCATTTTCGTATTCTAAATGACGCTATTTTTTTGGTTGTTTGATGGGTTCCATTCAACCATGAATGAATGGAATATTGGTGCATACACTTCCACAAACAGGAAAATTCAATCTATTGATGCCGATTAATACATGGCAAAGAAGTAAAATGGCAGTTTGGGCAATTTTTGCTGGCATGCTCACTTACCGTGAAAATTTGAACGCAAAATTTCGTTTCCGTATATTGGGAAGCACGTTTTGCATACATTCTGACTGTAAAATGTTTAAAATATGAAATGTTCCGTTTGTCATTGAATCACAAGTTGCAAATTTTAGGCTTGCGAAACTTCAAAAAAATGGACATTTTTGCATTCAATCCATTGTTCACTGAAGCATGACTTGATGAATTTCTCTAAATTCGCTCCAATGTAGTTAATTAAATTCCCTACATGGACATATAATTAGATTTTAAATTCCTCCCTGTTACAAATTATTGATATTTGAGAATAGGGGGAACTTTCCTTTTGTTTGTGTTTATATAAGTAAAATCAGATGTACTCCCCGATACGAAATTGTGATTTTAATCAGAGGTAAGTAATGACATTTCAGTCCATAGATTAAAAAGGGTTTTTCCAGTCTGGAATGCCTATCTGAAGCATTATTTCAATAAATAATGCCATAGGGAATTAAACAAAACGCAAAAATGTTGTTGTAAGATTTGCAAGGCCATGAAATTCTGAATGCTTTTTACTGCATTTTAAATTGCATTTTTTTTTTCAATTGTGAATGGAACGCGATATTGTGCAAGTCAAAACACACTTCCAAACAGAATTTCCGTCATTCAAAACTACCACGTAGAGTATGCAAAAATTAGATTTTTTCCAACTTCTCCATGTTAAAGATAAATTGATATGTGAAATGGGAAGCAATGTAATTTTGTGTTGATGCTTAGATATTGTAAAGCAGAACAGTACTAATGAAATGCTTTATAGTTTTTGGGGTCTTTGTGTCATTTAGAAAATCTCATGTGCGGAGACGTCTGTTCTGTCAGCGCTTCCAATACAGGATACAAGAGAGCCCCGTGGTCGGATATAGTAGATGAACCATCATGATCGACAATCCTGTATACCTATCTTGCCAAATATCTCATCTCCATCAAAGGACGCAACATAGCTGAATCTTCATTGTAAAAAAAAATAATCTGTATTCTTACAGCTAAGAAATGTACGCAGAGTTGCCATATAACTTAAGTAGTTTAAGTAGTATTGTTTAATTTCTCCTTAAAAATCTATAAGAGCGAGGCAAATCAATCACAGAATTCTGTTGTTATGGAGCAAAACGAATATAAATAATTTAACCTGGAGAGAATTTTTTTACATTCAAATTCAACTTAATTTTTCATTATTCACAGAATCAATTCACTTGAACAAACCAGATTTGCAATACAACATTTGAGTGATACATCAAGAATATTGCCCTGTGATGATAATTTTGCAGTGGGGAAGCACCCGTTATTTCCAGGTTCGTACTTCCGAAGGATCCTTTATTCCGAAGATTCCGTTATTCCGAAGGTTCCGTCGTTCAGGAAGGTTGTTATCGAAGGTTCGTGATTCGAAAACGAAATAGGGTTCCGTCATTCCGAAGGTTCGTCATTCCGAAAAACCCCGAAAAAAGGTTTCCCCGTTAATTCCCGAAGGTTCGTCATTGAGAGGAGGGGTGTCATTATTTTTGGGGTATCGGGGGCTAGCGGGGACTAATGCCTCACACATTATATAAAGTGTATGTACTGATGTTTTGGCTCAGTGGAATAGAGCGTCTGCCTTACAAGGGTTGTGAGGTCCGATACCAGGTGGCGTAACGCAAAAGGTGTGAAACCCCCACTTTTATGCAAAAATGGCTCTGCGGATCTTTAAATATGCCTAATCTTACCTGAAGGACAAAATGTTCCTGACTAAATTATGAAGTGCAGAAAAACCACCATTTCCCAGATAGGTGTGTGCAAAATATTTTCGCTGGCGCTCGCATATATTATAGACCGCGGTGCGTTTTAAAAGAATTTGGGGCAGAATGGCGGGGGGGGGGGGGGGAGGGTACAGAAGTTATTCGCTGAACACACGGAAAACTATATAATCTTTCGCATTTTGTAAGGTCCACAATAGAATTGGAGGGCTACAGCCCCCCCCCGGCGTATCCTTCATCCCTGGTTTCAAGAAGATTACAATAAAAAAAAATGAAATTATATGATCATTATAAAAGCTTTCCTTTCGGCTTCATTGCTCGCATATCAAATTCAAGGGAGGTGAATATCATACTTGTTAGTTAGAATATAACAAAAAGCAAATGTGCTTTAAATGCACAGCCCTCCGTTAATTTAAAAAAAAATGTAAGCAAAATTCCGGCTCGCGCTTCGCCGCTCGCCATGTCACTTGACCTCACCGTCGATAGGCCGAATTATAGGTTAAAAAGAAATGTGCTACAAAATAGCAATTCAATGATTTGTGTTTTTTTTCGCACCCCGCAGCTTTGGAATTTGTCATCTGTGTGTGGATGAATATGAAGTAGAAATGAAGGCAAAATAAGCCTGAAATACAAGGCCCAAAGTTCACGTTTTTAAGAAAGGAGGTGAATCATAACTGTTAAGGAATTAAAAGAAACTTAGAATTTAATTCGCTCATGTGGGAGATAGGTGGTCTGTCTTCCAGTCCTGAATCAGCACATTAACGATAGGGAATTGTCAGCTACAACAACTCGAAACTGGGCGACAAACGACGAAAATAGGCTGTGTGCAGTTAGCTTCAGTACACGTTCAATATAAATTATGTCAAATTTGCAATGATATTGAATTGATATTGATGATATTTATTTACATGATATATGATCAATGATACGAATAATAGAATCAAAGAAATACGTAAAAGATGGTATAGAGAGAAACAAAGAGCGAAATGCACTGATGTGATTATAATGCGCTCAGTACAAAGTAAAAAAATGTTATCCTCAATAGGGTTGTGTCATAAACTACTAAAAAATTGCATTTGACTAATATAATAAAATTTATTTATTTACATTATTGGCTATGTTTGTGTGTTGAAATCGACCGAGAACATTCAATGAAGAAAAATTAAAAAAAATAAATATGTAGAAGACACAACCGACTCGACCCCACGCGAAGCCACGGTCTTTGATTACGAAGTCAGAACGCCTTAACCGATTGAGCTAAACAATTAACGCTATGAAGATTACACGAAAAGAAAAATTCAAAGGCAAAACATTTCAAGTACGGCAAGTTATATAAGTCAGATCCCGAAGTCCGATTGAAAAAACGTAATGATAATGTTTAAGAAGAATTCCTGTACAAATCTAATCAAAATCAGAAAAATGAAGCAGAAATGAAGGAGGGATGGTCACATGTCAGGAGGGATGCAGTTTTAATGTTCAACCAAAAGTGCTTCGTAATAGAGATTGCGTGAAAATGACAAAAATGACATGCCCTCATATATTGGCATTTTTGACAATGATGCATTCCTAAAATGAAAAATTAAGGTCACGTACAGAAAGCGTAATTCCCTAGCTTACACATTTGAAATTTGGGCGAAATCAACAATATACAGAGTTGAATCAAATTTGCATAACTTATGAACGAATTAATAGAAAAAATACTTGGAAATTTTGAAGTTCTTGACGCATTGGATGACGTCAAATAATGTTTTTTACGTTTACGTTCCACACGAAATTTGTTCTATACTTTAATACTGTACATGCTCATGAAAGAAAATTGGGAGTTAACGGAACTATTTTTCGAGCTAGAAGCGAATTTTCAATAGGCATGTTTTTTGCCCATATTTGGCCTATAAGTGAGAGTGCGCGCGTACGCGTGCTGTAAACTTTGATGGACGCTCATGTCCTCATTTATAGTCAAAAGCTGATCAAGTATCAAATACTCAGAATTAAATTATCATGCATATACACGAAAAGAAACGGCGATTCCTAATGTTTGCGTAAGGGCGTTACGCGTGAAAAACGCGCGCGCATACGTTTTGCGCGCGCAAATTTTGAAATGCTGAAAATGGAAACGAAACCGTATGCAAACTTGATACTAGAGATTTGGGCATTTTAAAATTTAATACGCGTACCCGCACGTCATGACCTTTAGGGACCTTATTGATGGTATGCTAAGGTCAAGGGTCATGTGAATATTGTGTACTAAATTAATTGATTTATGATCATTATGTGAGTTATGAATTGTTAATTTGATTATTACAAATGACGTCACGTGACCTGACTTGAAAAGCTTCGAGCACGTTTCCAGAGTGACATCCATAACTACATGAATTCATTGAAATTGACTTGGAGATTTGAGATAGAGTGAACACAAAATATTGACCTAAAAATAAATAATAAAAAAATTCTGACGAAATATAATAGGTGATCTGTCCACAGAAGACAACCTAAATAGAAAAGATAAAGAGATAACTGTATTTGTAATCAATTAGAATAACATTTCCACTAAAAATAAACCAAATACCAACCCTAATTGGAATTATTATTCCAAGGTTTATTTGTTAAATGAGAAACACATGAAAGGACCTATTACGAACTTCAGAAACCGCTTTAAGAGGGTGAAATCAATCTACCGTTGATATAAAATGCAGCGTATATTTGTCAAAGCCGAAGTTTCACATGGTGCCAAGATTTCTTTTGATTGCAAAACTATTGTGATTCTCAGATTTATTCAAACAATATATGTCAAAATGAATATAAGCCATTTGAGCTCGCCCTCTCTCTCTCTCTCTCTCTCTCTCTCTCTTTAAATTTGAGGTAAAGGCCCAAGGGTACACGCCTTAAGAAAGGTGCTGAATTTTGGAAAAATTGTGTAAAGATTTCATTATGTCGGAAGGTCCAACCATAACATTAAATTCAAATATTAAACTGACAATTACCGTGAGAGGAAGTACTGGAAGTCAAAGATGTCTCGAATATGTTTATATCATCAATGGCCAGGCTGGCCAAAGCAGAATAGTTGCCCTTGTCTAGCTCGAGTTGCACCAAGAACTGTAAACATTATGGTAGATAAATGAAGAGAATTCATGAATGGTAAACCAGATATGAAGGTGTGTAGAGGGCACTGCGAGAAAGGTAAGTTTTCTTTCAAGATGGCAATTTGGATTGCAACCTTCAGTAAAGGCTTCAAATAAATCCGCGGCAAGTAGTGATCTGACTTAACTTATATGCCTTAAAAATTCAAAAAATCAAAGTAAAACCTTATTTTGGTTGTGTTTGTTTGTTGTTGTTTTTATACTTCTAATTAATGAGAAAAGTGGAGGGGATGCTAAAGCCAACCATCCCACCTCTGCCGGGTGCACGTAATCGGTGAGCAATTGGGGCGATGGGGAATAATAAGAAAAATTATTTTAAATTATGCTTAAAAGAATCAATTACCTTAACCTCATCAGCACTATGACAAAAGTAAAGGAGTTCTTCGTGTTTCCAATTAAAAAGTCCAACATCTATTAGAGATATGTATTTAGCGTTGCTTCCACAAGATGTTAACGTAATATTGGTAGAACGTTGAACAATTAATCCATAAGATACGCGAAACGAGAGTCGTCCACCCGACGAAGTAGCCTCATAAGGGATTCCAAAGGCATCATCTCGTGTTATTGTCAGGTAAGCTTTAAAAGGAAGTCATGAGTAATAATCAAAAACAGGGAACATAGTAAACACTATTTTGACGTCATCAGTTTTTAAAATATCCGAAAAATATATTTTACTAATATTTTGATATATCAAATGCACTATCAAGCCTAGTATAAAAAAATCTGTGTTCCATTAAATAAGGTAATGGAAAGCTTTCCTATCACATTGATTAATCATTATTCAATAAATTGATTCGCGTCTTAGAACTAATCCATAATTCGTAACTACTAGAGCGACAAGAAAAATTTATATTCTTGTAATATCCCATGTAAGCATTGGTGGCGAGCCGGGGTATTATTGTTAAAGCTTAACATTTTTTTCTAATCATTTTGGATATATTTTGCCCACTTGTCCAAAATACAAATATGATGAAAATAAACTATTAAATATCTTTAATGCTAGGGGGTCAAATGCACACTTCCCCTTTTTAACAAATACATTCATTTGTGTACCCGGCAATCACCACCCGGAAATCAATAAGAGGTTACGGCAATCATAGGCAAAGATTAAACGAAATACTTTGTTTCCATGACCCTGTGAAGACACTTTTCCGCTCGTGTTTCGCGCTCGTGTGTTTATAACAATGATCATATTGAGAAATGGATTCCAAACATATAATTTTTTAATAGACCATTAATTTATGGGATTTTCACTCGCTCTTCTCAATTGCATTTTCTTTAAGGGCAGTGATTATTAGCCAGTGCAGGAATTAAAAAAAAAAAAAAAAAGAACGTAAGGGGCCAAAATATATTCAAATTACAATTATAAGGCAAAATTGTTGCTTGCATTTTGCGCTCGCAAAAAAAAGAGAGACTTCCTCAGGTCGCTATGTATTCGTGGAATATGTTTATTTGTTTCACACCTTTATTCTTAAATTTGTAATTAGGTTTTGTATAAGTACTAAGTGCTATAGTAGGTCATTCTCTTTTCGAATATTTGGTATACCAAATATAAATGGATCTTTTGGGACGCTTTATTCCGTTCAGTGTTCCTGCCCCCCCCCACGGTGTTACATAAAACACTCTTAATAAAACACTCTCATTTACATAATTTTGATTTTCAGTCTCCAGTATTCGTGTAATAACATATCGACCGCTGCCAATGGTGCTCTATCTCCAACTTACAATTTGAAGGTGTGCCTTTATGGAAGAATTGGTTCTTTGGCCTTGTGGTGTCTTGCTGAACAATTCCACAATCTCCATCCTCAAAATCACACATGACGCATGCTGATTTAATTAATTTGTAAGATTAAAATTCATTTTTTTATTTTTTATTTTAGAATAAACATCTTGTCGGATTAAAGATAGTGATTACGGCATAAAGATAGTTGATATAATAACTTCACTGTTAAAAAAAAAAATTAAACAAGTTGTTTAAGATTCTTAAACAACTGCGTTGTTAACCGTGAAGCGCACAGGCGTTGTTTTAAAAGTTAAACAACCTGTATTTGTTTCATAATTTAACACTCTTGGCTGTTTTAAAAAGTTTAAAATGCAGTTGTTTAATCGTATTATTAAAACATCATTGATGTTTAAAGCAAGTTTGTTTAAAATTAAATTGTTTTTCCAGGTTTAAACAACAGTTGTGTAAGGGTTTCTTAAACTACGCTGTTGTTTAATTAATAAACATATATTGTTTAAAAGTTTCTCACATTTATTGTTTAAATTGCATGTAGACATGGTTAAGGTCTAGGCGTAGCTAGCTACCGTAATATTACGTGTATAAGGCGTACTCTGTTTCCGATATTTGACAAGGCAAAGTCGGGCGTACTCCTTATACACCCCGTCACACTGAGCTCGTTCTACCTACGCCTTGCAAATTTTGCCGAACGGCATAGTCTGTGTGTAAAACTGGAGTGGACGTAGTAACTACTTTCTTACGATCTGTTAACTGAACTTCATGGACTAGCTCGGTCGGATTTTTTCAAAAAGTTGTTCAAAAATATCGGGCGCCCATCTTCGTCCTAAAATTAACGGAGGGTGGCAACGTATCTGAAACGAGATGGACGTACTACGAAACGAAATTGCCGCTACTTAACATCGTTCTAAAGACTTGTGTGCTAGGACGTCTTTACAAAAACGAGCATTCGTATATTCATTATCAGCTTGAAAGCTACGAGAGCATCTGAGGTCTTGGCCAAAAAACGGGCTAGGTTTTTTTGTTGATGGGAAACGGGCAACGCTTTTGCGTTCAGCACGTTTAAGCACGGATAATGACAGAAGTAAAACGGAGATGAACTTTCTGGAGGCCGTTTGGTGACGTAAAGAACGAGTTAAGAACGGATTTTGACGTGTAAAACGACCCAGAACTAGTAGGTCGGGACGAAACGCATTGGAAACGAGTTGGAACTGATTAAAGAACGGGTTGCAACTAACTGGGGACGGGTTTTGGATTGTTTCAGACGGGCTCTGTTTCGTGGGAAACTGTCCATTTTTACCGATTTTAACTAGATACAACGGACGTAGACGAGGCAGAGAGTCGATGGACGTATTGAGGACTGTATACGAACGTTGTTCATCTTAATACAGATATACTTAGGTCAAATGTTACGCGTTCTTTTTCGGGACCAATGGCCGTTTTTCGTATTATTCTCTAAAAGTGTGAGATTTCTGTAATTGTAACAATTAATGTGTGAGCAATTAAAACAGCTGATCTATTCGACTATACTACTATTACGACGGAACAATTCTTACCATGTTATTGAAATTATTGCAGAACGGGCTCAATCTATGTACACACGGAGTGGACGTACTTGAGACCTATTTCAATCTGCTCAGGACTTAATAGCACGGGCTTGGATAGTAATACGTTTCATTTTTTTAACAGAACGGCATGTCATAATTCCCGTCACACTGAGCTAGTTCTCACTGCGTTCTTGGTAGTTCTTGGTTAACGGGCTCAATCTGTTTACAAACGGACTGAACGTAGTACAGACCTTTTAGAATCTAGTACAGACCGTTTACAATCTGTTTACGAACTTGGTGAACGGGCCCGAACGGAGAGAACTGAAAGGCATTCCAATTTTTTTTGAGCATGTTAAAAAAAATCGTACTGGCTTCCAGTTCTAAAATTAAACGTAGTGACAACGTTCCTTAAACGGGTGGACTTCTCTGAACGAAGAGGACGGTACTAGACAGGTACGTAAATTTATATGCTGGCGCATAGGCTTTAGTGACGGTTTGGAACGTGCTAAAGAACTGGTTAGAGTGAATGAGCCGTGTACTGCGTCTGAAGCTGGATAACAACGTATTTGCGGAGGCGATAAAAGACGGAATGAGATAGAGAACATTTAGAACTGCTGAGTAGTATGGAAGAAATTATTTTCAAAGTTATAAGATTGCACCGACCAAACCCGTTCAGGCAATTTTTTTAAAGCAAGAAACGTTATAAAGTTAGTAAACGACTATTGTACGCTCCCTTTACACGATACAATGAGTGGCAAGGTTAAAATTTTTTTTTTTTTTTACTGCTTAAAATTCTTGAATTTGTAATCATATCAGACTTTAGAAATATTTTGCGTGTAACTAAAATCAAAACTACAATTTTTGGTGTTTGAATTATAAAATCTTTTGATAAATTAAGTTTGTCACTTTAACAAATAGGAACTTAAAAATATTTTGCTCCATTAAAATTGGTTTATTTATGATACAATATGCCATTTTGTATGATCCTTAATTGTATTGAATAGCAGACAGTTTTTAAACATTATCCTCTCGAACGATGAATTCAGATCTCAATGTATATTTAGCGACGGAAACAGCCTCGCCACTAATCTGAGAGATGTTTGCTCATGTGGTCATGACTAGTATCGTGGAATTCGCCGGCCTTAAAAGTTGTTTAAAGTGAACAAACTCCTGTTTCATAACTCTGAATAGGGTCTGTTTAAGCATCAACTGATTCCGTGTTAAACAACAATGTGTAGTATAAATAAAAAATTTACTGTTTTAAAACAATGTTTTGAAACAGGCATTTTACACAGCGAAAAACTACCCAAAATAGGCACACGAGCCGCGTAAACTAGGGGGGGGGTTCAGGGGTTGACGAACTAACCCGCCCCCCCAACTTGCGAAGTCAGGGTCCGCTTGACCCAAAAAAAAAAAAGGAAAGGAAAAAATGGCGAACCCCCTCATTTTAAAAATTAACTGCATTAATATGAGAAAACAAGAATTAAGCAGCTTAAAATACCATGGTTTCAGTTCATTGAGTGAATTTTTTTTCGCTCGCGCTCCGCGCTCGCCTGTGTTATATCAACGAGGTTTACTTCATGGTTATTTTAAGGAGGTAGTTGTAAAATGTGATTAAAAATTCTCCTGCTCTCAGATCATTTATAAGGGCCCATGAATGTACCGAATTCAGTGGTATATGTGCTAAACAAATTCCCTTATCTCAGGTCGTAACCCCCCCCCCCCCCCAAAAAAAAAAGAAAAAAAGGTGAGAACCCCCAATTTATTTGCAGAAATGCTGCAAATACTGTTTAGTTCCCTTTACATGGAATAGTCGATCGCGCTTCGGCTCGTAACTTAATACAGAGAAGTCCTTTTCAGAAAGAAATTACACCAAAATTAAATCATTTCAGGAATGTTTACCGTTGGACTTTGTGTATATTGTTATTTTTAAAATGGGGTTGTCGTTAAATTTTATATAATATAACCGTAATAATTTAGGCTGTTCCAAATAATGCTTACCTGCTTAATTTCAGTCATAATGAGGAAAAGGAAGGATATTATGCATGTGACAAATCGTTCACAAGAATTTGAATAGTAAAAAAAAAACAAGGCAGGTCGTGTATAGAAGCGTTTTCACTCGAGATTCTGTAAAATTCTAAAGGCGCTTCTTCATTATAGGAAAGATATATTTTCTTTTTTCTATGTCATATTTCTGTTAAATGGAGCGATCATCAGCTTTGTGAAATTAAACAAAAATGTTGAAGATGAAACCACTACTTTCATTTCATATACGGAAATTCGGCTCGCTGTGCCCTCGTAAGTTACCATATGACCCAATCACTGGACTCTGATGCCAGATACTAGTATACGAGTGAGTGGTGTTTTCTGTCTCATTCGCGTTAGCAGTTTTTAAAGGAGGTAGTCGCTTGTGAAATTAATGGACAAGTAAAAAAATTCACTTACATGTATTATAGAAAAGTTCCAGGCTGCGCTCTCTCCAAGTTACCCCTTGATTAGATCCATTTCAATGATTCTCGATGACCCAGATATACAGGATTACTAAATATTGTATTTTTCGTCTTTTCTCGCATTTTTAATGGGAGGTGATCATCAGCTTCTAAAGGAATTAAAACAAAAATTATATACTAAGAGCAAAAATGTCTAGAATACATTACTTAGGTCATTAAGCCAAAATTTCTTCGGAAGCCATTAAAATCCTTACGTCATAAGTTGAAGTGATGTGATATAATTTTTTTCGCCGCCGCAGATCATTTTTGCTTAATTATCAGTTACCTTAAAAAACAAAAAAAAAAAAATTTTAAAAAAAACATATAAGAGGAATTGCGAAAAAATAAATAGTAAAGTCATATAAAGCGAAAATTTTGGCTCGCGCTTCGGCTTCGAAAATTCATTCTTAAAAAAGGCCACTTTTCAGGTTCGAACCCCCGTAAAAATCCTAGTTACGGGCCTGGACAAAATAGCAACAAGAAGAATGCAACTTGCTGGTCATTGCTTTCGACACCAGAGTTGGCCGCCAGCAGTCTCAACCTTTGGAGCCACGCATGGACGTCGGGGCGTATAGAAACGCAAGACCTATCTAGACATCATGAAATCGGATGCTGGAGTAATAGAACAGATGAGCTGAAGAAACTGCATGCACGAAAATAATGGAGGATTACGTACTAGGTCTCGGCAGCTTAGCCGACTGGTAAGGTAGGTAGGTAGTTCTAGCATGTTCAATTTTTAAGTTGATTGTTAAAACTATTGTGTTTAAACTTCCATCCATTCTTTTTTTTCTTTTTTTTTTACCTAGTCAATATTATTCTCTCACAAATGTATCATTTATCATGATTGTTTCGAATACATCGGATGATTTAGGAATAGAGGTCTGTGGACCAAAGTCATCATTTGACCGGGCAACTCATTCTGGTGAATCCGCACCATTTTAATAATTGAGCATTTTATATTATTATTATATAGATATAGTAGTAGTAGGTAGTAGTAGTATAGTAGTAGAGTAGTAGTATGTAGTTAGTAGTAGTAGTAGTAGTAGTAGTAAGAGGTAGTAGTAGTAGTAGTATTAGTAGTAGTAGTAGTAGAATAGTATATTGTCTATGCATGCTGTTTGATATATTTTGTATGATTATAATTTTGCCCAATAAGAGATAATAATTTTATTAATTATAAATAGAAAAAAGAAAAAATGTCGATTTAACTACTCTCTGGCCATAATTAACTAGTGCTGCAGGTTATACAGTGCTTGGTCTTCCCAAGCCACCCTAAACCTGAAGCAAGGGGAGGTGGAAGCAAATTCATATTTTGCCAGCAGTGTAGCCAACACTTCCATAGATTTGAAAGACATTAAATGGTGCACACGAAAGCTACATTTAGATCACAGCTAACCTCCCGGCCCCTCATTTTGAATGTATTCAGTCTTTGTGGATCAGGCACATATTTTCAGACATTAGCCTACCATAATAACGTCAAATTCTTACATCCTTTTTTAATTAATTTATTATGCTTTACTGTTTACCTGGATCTGTAGTTCCTCGAATGCCGACTGTAACTAAGACATTAAGAAAATAGTGAAAAACACGGCCCATTTCCAGAGAAAAGTATGTCCGAAAGAATCGGCACATTTCCGGAGAACATAATGTCCGAAAGAATCAAAAGGACGATATATCATGCTATTCGCTTCTGATATATTGTCAAGACACACTTGGTTGTCGAAAGAATCTGCGGAGTTTTCCCCTTATATTATTTAACTCCAGTTCTCAGTTGTTATTGTGTGAAGGATTCCTTCAAGTTACTTTGTTTCGAGTGAAGTGATTACCAATTAAAACCTGTTAAGTGTACTATTATGCTTCCAATGTATGGCAGTACTCGAGCAAAATTGCACAATGTGTTACTGATGGCCCAACATTGGTGGAGCTAATATATTAGATTTCAATCGGTTTGGATCTTTTAAAAAAATCTTTTACTATCCCAAACTATCTAATCCTAGGTCCGTCCTCGAGAAAAAGTAAAAATGCCTGTCCGTTTTACAAAAGATTCTTTGTGAAATTTCTTGGGCACAATGATACCTTTTAAATTAAATTATCGTCTTTCAAATATTGGATAAACTATCATTTGGAGAACAAAATATTGTAAAAAGGAAATGGTTCTAATGTGACACTGTATGTCTTTTTAGTACTAAGATAAATCACGTTTTTATAAACGTTCTCTATACATATATAAAAAAGATAATGCACTCTTGTGGGAATTTTTCAAAGGGTTTTTTTTACAAGCTTTTACATTGAAATAGAAATTTTTCTTTCTTCCTGATAGGGTAGATGTAGGGAATCCGGACAGTAGGGATATCAGACGTCACCACATGTCCAGCCCAGCTGCCAACATAAGATCAACTGAGTTGAAATACCGGCATCTATTGTCAGGTGGTCTGTCTGGGAAGGTTGAATGCTGTATTCGACAACAACAAGTGAGAAATTCCGAGAAACTACAAATCTGTCAAAAGTAGGAAATTGCAGCCTGAAAATGGCCTGATGTAAAATTGACATTTAGATAATGTGATGTATAAAATAGAATTGGGGCATGACCTCTATTTCATGCATTATGGACATGTGTGGAGGGTAGGCCAAACGTGTATGGAGTGTTTGCACTGTACGAAGCCTGTGTATTGGGTGCAGTGTGTTGAAAGTGCTAGTCAGTCATTTTTTTTTGTGTAGGGAATACCGGACACCAATGGACGGTTGTTTGTTTACTTCCGGGTTGAGTTGCAAGCATGTAGATCAAATAGTAAGTTGCATATATAATGTATTACATTTATTTATTAATTGTTGACAATTTGAAATGTCTATTTCTCTTTATTATTATTGTGATATGTCATGATCTACAAGATATAAAGTTATTCTGATGTGTTTTGAAATTTGTAGTAAAATGCATATAATCTTCTAAAAATGAATAATGTTATAAAAATCAATACAAACATGTTAAGTTGATGGTTTACATTCAAATCAGTGCTTCCAGACAGATCTTTATACAAAAAAAAGGGTGAAAAACATACTGTCCGTATTTTCCTACACTGTAGGGAATGCCGGACAATTACGATGACGTCATTATTTGCATATACTGCCCTCAACAAATATTTGATTACCTCAATTTTTTGAAAATAAAGTTGAATGATGTATCAGCATGAGAACTTCTTTTTGTGATTTATGTTTCATGTGCCCTAATAAGCAAATGAGCTTAAGTGGCCGGTATTTCCTACATCTACTCTACCTTTGATTTGGTCTAAATTTGCTTCTTCTTCTTTTTTTTTAAACAAAAAAAAATATTTCCGTTTTTTTGCGAGAAGAAAAAAGGAAAAAATTAAATACAAATCTTTTGTTTGTAAGCGTATAGTGCACGTTATGTTTGAAACAGACAGATAGGGACACACACAAAATGGTATTCCCTAAATTGTAGAAAAGGGATCATAACAAGATCAACAACACCAAATTAGTTGAAAAGAAGAAGAAAAAACAGAACACTACTAGCAGGTACCAGCGAGTAGTGTCCTTGTCATCCGTCTTCCATACTCAAATGCAATCCATACTTTTTACTTCTGACTTGCAATTAATTATTTAGTTGTTTTTTTTAAATGCGCATTGTCCATCCAGACTTTCAAGCCTCAATGGCTTTAACGGTACGGCTGAACCATTTTCCATGTCGATTATTATTTCATGTATTTGTGAGTATTTTTAGTATATTTATTCTAATTTCTAATATTTCCTATGTATCTTTTTGTCTATATGTATTTCAATGTGTATTTTTATTGTATTGTGACGGAACCGATGGCTTCCCAGAATTCTTCCCAGCAGATATCTTGTCAGGATGCCTCCTACTGGTAGATTTTCTCATTCGGGCTCAAATATTTAGTCGTGAATTTGTTAGGGCAGCCGTATACCACCCCCGTTGACGTTGACACCACTATTTTGTCTTTATCCAGTTCTTCCCCTTGGTCTACACGACCACACCATCAAGAAAACTCCTCTAGACGACCAGTCACTCAGCTGCTTGAACACATTTCAGACGATTTCTTCCCCCTGCTCAGCTCACCATTCAGATGTCTACCACTGTTGTCACGCACCCCCAGATACGCCGATCTGCCTGTGCCCCGACCAACGACGGCTCCAATCTGCCCTTGCTTGCTCCTCAGAATGAAAAAAATTCCGTCAGCCCAGGCGACCACCTTCCTCCGTCCTGGCATGTTCCTCCAGACGCCTCCTTGCCCTATGTACAATAACAACGGTTGAAACCAGTCTGCATTGCTTGCACTCCAGACGACCACCGTTGTCATGTATCCTCATTTACGCCGATCTGCATTGTGCCCCGACAAACGCTGCTTCGAAACTGCCTCTGCTCACAGCCAGACAACCAGTCAACCTAGCTTCTTGATCACCTCCAGACGACTTGTCTTTGTCTGCCTTGCATGCACCTCAGATGACCAACGATGTTACGCACCCTTAGATACGCCGATCTGCCTTGTGCCCAGACCAGTGATGACTCCAATATGCCTTGCACTGCACCCTTAGACTCCTACAATCTCTGTCTGTGCTCCGTCAGCTCAGGCGGCTACACCCATCTGATTCTTACACCAGATATCTCCGTTGACCTGTTGTTCTGCTCCTGTACCCTGGTTCATGCACTGTAGAACACCATAAGAAATGGTCTGCTGTGCAGAAGGAACCACTCTACTTCTACACTTAAAAGTAATATCTAACGATTTTCCTGAAGTTACTAATAATTTTATAACTTCAGTTTCCGTTATCAGATCTAAACAAATGATTCATCGAATAACTCGTCTTACAGAGATGAAAAATAATCCTTAGGAACCGAAGAATAAAATCTCACTTGTTTATTTATTCAATAATTCTAATTAAAAGCTACCAAAAGTCAACTACTCGATTAAAATTTTATAATCGATTACACTACGAATATGAAAAAAAGGCGGAAATAACATGTTACCGTAATACCGACATCTTACGTTAAAACATTATAACTACAACGAAATAAAAACATATTTCGTTACAGTATATAGGGGAGACCGGGGTAATTATGGCCCCCTCTTTTACATTTCCTATTACTACCATTAAATGAAAAGTCCAATGATATTCTAAATAATTATGTAAAAATACACTCAGTCCATATACCTATAATGTACAAAGGAAAGTATAAACCTGCTACTTCTCATTTGCATATTGATAACCATTATGTTAACAGCTTTGTGGGGCCATAGATACCCCACGGGTTGGGGGTATTTATGGCCCCTATTGTCATGACTGTATGAATTAAAAGATATTATGCTAATTAATGATGGTAATGTATAATTAATGTTGTTGGATATTCCTAATACACTTATCAACCATCAACAATGATTTAATCAATAATTGTTTCAGACAAAATGTTGAAATTTTGCAGTCATAGCAATACATATATTTATGTACAAAATCGTACAAGTTAATGTCCCCATCTACGCTTATCCGCGTTTATACACTGTTTATGCATTGGGGGCCATAATTACCCCCAAATGACATTTTCAATTTGATCCCTCTTTATAGCTCTAATATTGAAGCTATTCAGGTGGAAGTTTTTTTCTGTTCTGTGTTGTAGTTCCTATTGTTTCAGTTTCAATCAAAATTTCATCTTAAATGATTTTGATTAATGAAATCACAGCCCAAATAAAAAAGCAGACTTGCCACTTTCCAACGAACAGAATTGTGATTGCCGTACATTTTAGGCTCCCCTAAGCACAAAATTTCAAGTAAATGGCTTATTTTTCTCATAAGATAGTAGGAAGAGTTGAGCTAGGCATGTGTAGAAATTAAATTATCATTGTGTAATGCAGCAAAGAATTATAAGCTCTCAAAGACAAAGGGGTCATAATTACCCCCAGTCTCCCCTATATTCACGACCTTGTTTTTATGTGGAAATAAATAAATTTCAATTCAATTTAATGTATATTGCGGAAAGTCTATTGATTAATCTAAGGTGAGAAAACACACTCATTAGAAATTGATGGTACATGACAGGGAGAGGATTATGAGATGCTAAGGTCTACATAATTATAAGCAAGCATGTTCGACAAAACATCTGAAAAGACCAAAGGGGTCTTTCCTGCGTTAGCCCTCCGTCCCCCCTCCCCCCCCCCCCAAAAAAAAAAAAAAAAAAAAAAAAACGAGCAAATAAATAAACAAAATAAACTGCAGAGTTTGAGATCTGACCCTTCTGGTAGTCTACATAATCATCAGGGGCCCTGGCGGGGGCCGCGCTAAAGTCGCACGGGAACTGTTTCGCAAGAGGCCCGTCGATATTTTATTTGCAGAACTGACTGAAAACACGGGTGGAGCTAGCCCGGCTACCGGCAAAAACCCGTTCGGCTACCGGCAAAATCCTGCTCGGGTCCCTTTTGTGACACCAAGGGTTTTCTACGGCCTACCGGGTCGACAAAAACGCCGGGAAAATCGAAAGCAAACAGTCTATTTCCCCGGTTCCCCTACATTTGTAGCATGACTACTGGAAAATGTTCCGGTGTGCACATAAAATCGTAAGGGAGCTGGCCGGGAACCGTACGTAATGGTCAAACAGTCTGTTCTCATCGCCCCGGAATAAAAGCTTTGGGGGAAGGGGGTAGTATTCGGTTTAACACAATAGCGGTCTCTATCCAAGTCGCTCTGAAGGTAAATCTCGTGCGAAAAAAAAATTGAACCGCATTGTAGAAAAATTATCAAAACGACTGATTCTCTAAATCGTACGGACCCCCAATGAGAGTAATGTGATCGTGGCTTAAAGCAGTACCAGTAGTATGTAGTTAAAGACAAATGGCGCTATACATACTTAACACTGCCAACCATTACCCGTAACAATTTTATAGGTATGATTCATTAGATTCTGGTTATTTATGTAATAAATCGTTGTATCGATGACCAAATATATTTGACAATACAGATTCGTCACTATATTATGCTTATGCTACATGTATATTGAAATGAACGTGTTTTCCTTTCGAAAGAAGGCAATAGTAACAACAGCTTTAAGAATTCCCATTGCTAATAATAGCGTAGGCCTAGTCCTAAGTCAGGCATTTTTTTTATTTTTATCGTCCGATCCAACTTTAAAAAAAAAATAAATAAATAAAATAAAAACTAAAGATGAAATTATAAAATAGTTGAATACGTACATAAATATCCTATAGGGCGCTCACTTCACCATACCTGGTACACTCACTTATGCATTGTCATTAATATGAGTTGAGTTTGACAATCAAGTCTATTATACGGTAAAAGAATGTCTTTATGCTAGATTAGGGTGGTATCTCACTTCGCGGAAACAAAAATGAGACAGTTTTGCCAGCATGGCATTGTACGCGACGGAATCTTTTGTGCCACGTACAAAAGGGTACGTGGCACAAAAGACGGATTAGCCCGCACGGCATTGTAGTAGATCTGTCTCCTGTGGCACAAAAAAAAATCCGTCGCGGAGACAGAGGAGACAGATCTAGTGCAATGCCATGCTGGCAAATCTGTATCAATTTTTTTTCCGCGAAGTGAGATACCACCCTTAGCAAAGGCGTAAAGGCTTTGACTAATGCCCATTTGGCCTCATCCCACATGGTCTCATTCCATTTCGTCTACAACCAGTTTGTCTACTTTTCCTTTTGGCCTAAATGCCACTTCGCCTACTTACCATTTCGTCTAATTCCCATTTGGTCTATCATCACTTAGTCAAATCCTGTAATAGATCGGTAACAGACCAAATATTCATTTGGGAATTAGACGAAAATACAATTAGACAATAATTGGGTTATTAGACTGAACGGCAATTTGACCACGTGGTCATTAGATTAATAATAACAATAATGAACCATTCTTGTATAGCGCATATCACACACAAAAGATGAATTTAAGTCCCTATGCGCTTAGAAAAAAAGAAAAGGAACAATAGGACATACCACATAAGAAAAAGAATAAATGAGAATAGCACCAAATATGTATGATTGATTGATTGATTGATATTTATTTGTCTTTCTTCAGAAAAATCACATGGACATTTTACAAGATCATAATGACCAATAATAATAATAATAATAATAATAATAATAATAATAATAATAATAATGAATAATGATCATATGTGACCAAGGGGAAGTTATACTATTTTTATTAGCATTTTTATTTGTGTGATTTTTGTTTGTTTGTTTGTTTTTTTTCCGTTGTTGTTTTAGGAATGAATTCATTTCGCCAAATCCAAAATCAATTTTTTTTTTTTTTTTTTTAATTCGGTTTTGATGGATTATGTATATGATAGATTGATTTTATCACTTATTCATCTCTGTCCTCTCGCGGTTCATATTTTATTTTTATTTTTATATTTAGTAAGCTTATAGTTTCATTTTGATCATATTAGCGTGTACAGGTCAATTTGTTGTTGTGAAGGGTTGAATGCTTGCCTGACACAGCAACATTAGTGCAGGTAATATGGGCCTTCCAAAATGGCGGTAATGATTCTGGTACTTAGTATTGGGATGAGTCATCAATCTCTTTGCTACGATTTATGGGGGTATATTCACAGTATATAATTAAGAGAAATAACTTATTGTAGGCCTATACTGACTTGTATAATGAAAAAAATATTTGAATAATATATCAAAAAAGAAATAATATACAAAATACAAAACAATGAAATATATAGTCAAAGTATTTACTGAAGGGTTTTATAATTTGAAATGATATCTTAAAGTTAATGATTTTCAACAATTTAAGCAAATTCCAGACATGGTAGAGTCATTGCAGTTTTTAAAGCATACATTAAATACATGTGCCCATATTACCTGCACATGCAGGTAATATGGGCACTTTGATAATGACGTCAACATTTGAATATTGCAGACAGGTGGATAGGTGATAATTGTTTTTGTTCACAATAAAAGTTATAGCAGTAGTTATTTATTTATTATTATTATTATTATTGTTATTATTATTATTATTATTATTATTCTTTTTATTATTATTATTATCATCATCATCATCATTATTACTATTATTATTATTATCATCATCATCATTATTACTATTATCATTGTTAAAGGTCATTGGTTCAATTATCGG
Organism: Paracentrotus lividus; assembly: GCA_940671915.1. Lineage (NCBI taxonomy): Eukaryota > Metazoa > Echinodermata > Echinoidea > Camarodonta > Echinidae > Paracentrotus > Paracentrotus lividus. The sequence continues at coordinate 2,983,459 of CALNVZ010003429.1, forward strand.
CCGCATCATACCAAAGGACATTAAAAATGGGAGGTGCAGCTATAACCTGTTTGGCGTTCAACAAGAAAGGGATAGAGCAACGTCGATCTGGCGCTACTTAGTGGCTGTTGAGCCCCTGGTCGATTGGGGTAAAATTTGAAGTTTATTTATTATTTATTTTTTTTTTAGTTCTATTTTTTTTTTTTTTTTGTCAGTCCACCAATCTCAACCACACCAACGCATAGGCCCATTTAAAATTCTTATTTACAGAGCAATGTCGCATTCAGCATTTACATTCAGTGGATCACTTTTCCCGGAGCATTTTGTTGCTCAATTGGAGCATAAATCTATCGGAAGAGTAATAGTGGACGTAGTAAATTTTGGCTCAATGCTGGCGGAACAAATGTTGCTGATCAATCTTTGGCATAGAAGTTCTTTTTACTCTAATTGAAAAAATAAAGCTCCTGGAATGCTAATTTTGTGTATCATTATTCCTTATAGCATTCTTAACGATTGTACTAGGAAAAAGTTCTAGTATCGAAATTAATTTCTTATGTTTTTTATTGTTTTATGAATTTCTTATGTATTTCTTGGTTGTTGTTTTTTCCCTTTGTTTTTCTTTGTTTTTTTTTCGCAAAATTTATTGAACAATCATTTTGAAGCATAATAATGCTAAAATAAATTGATTTCAGCCAATGAAGGTGAAAATAATCATATCTTTATGAATAAGGTGAGAAAACTCCATTTGCATTGACTTTGTACACAAAATCACGTTTTTGAGCCGTTTTCGGTCTGACGGATATTTTTGAAAATCGTTCAGCGTCGTAACAGTATGTCTGATTTTCGCAAAAATGGTTTCAAAAGATGCGCAAGACTTGGAAGTATAAAGTCAGCAAGTGTCGCGATTAAAAAATTTCGCGTGATGGAATGGTCGCGGAAAAAGTCGAGGGGGGCCATGATGCCCCCCCCCCCCAGTCTTTTGAGGGTTAAGTACTGAACGCATGCGATTCCATTAGGCGAAAGAGTAGCAAGATCAGCTTGGGGTAGGGGAAAAGAGGGCATTGTAGAAGATTGCTCATGGTCTCCTCCTCTCCGCATTCGCACACTTGCCTTCATTCAGTGCCGATGCCCCATTTGGCCATCAAAACCATGCAACGGCCGACTACAGCCCGCAGGCAATTCAAACAGCTAGAAATGCCCGGGTTCACGGAATCCTGGTGGGAGAGACATTTTAGGGCCAATGATGACGTTATGAGGTGAATTTAATTACCTGACAACATCACACCCCAAAACGAAATCCCTCTGCAGATCCACTGTAACCATAGTAACATGTTCATAAAATATTAACAGACATTAAGCTATTGTATACGTGTTACAACCTAGTCTTGATCAGTTCATTGCCATATTAACATCCAGAAGCTTCGCATCAGTGTAATTACGATCAACAGCAATATTGACTGTTAATTCACACATTAATAACATGATGTTTTTCGTGATGGTAAATAATTTTTATTTCATTGTTCTAATGTCTCCAAGTTGGCGTAGTTTCCTAAGTGTTTCCTTTTATATTACTATTTTATTTCAATGTTCTAATGTTTTCAAGTTGGCGTAGTTTCCTAACTGTTTCCTTTTATATTACTATTTTATTTCAATGTTCTAATGTCTTCAAGTTGGCGTAGTTTCATTAGTGTTTCATTTTATATTACCATTTTGTTTTGAAATGTACAATGGTATGTTATTACTTACTTAAGTTTAGATTTTTGTATTACTTTCACTTCTTTTTAAATAAACATTTTATAATTGATGTGTTACTATTCATTGAAGGTATACATTCATAAATTCGAATATGTTTTTTTTTTTTTTTTTTTTTTTTTTTTTTGTAAATCTCGATGTCAAAAAATGGATTGTTTTTACTAAATAAACATTGTTGACGAAAACGCATGCAAATTGTTATTAACCCACCTTTTTGCTCGTATTGTGTTGTACATTTTAGAGGAAGATAGCAGCAGCAGCAATAATATTTGTTATTGTGTTGGCCATGGAACAGATGTACGGTGAGTATACTCCACCCCAAACTTTAGTTAATTATCAATCTTTCATACTCGACGATATCAAGAAATAGTCAAACGCAATATATTCTGCATATCTGTCCTTCTTGTAGATGATATTTCTCCAGATTTGTATGCATTCAGAAAATGGGTAAATTCGTTTTTCTTTTTTGTGTGTTTATTTTCTAATGGGATGGGGTGGCAATCCATTTTAAATACATTATTCAACAGCAGAATTTAAATACCAGGGTAACATTTTTGCTACCCACCCCCCCCCCCCCCAAAAAGAACAAAAAACAAAAAACATCAACCAAACAAAACAACAACAAAGAATATGCAAACAAACGATAAACAAAGACAAAAACAAAAGCATAATAAATACTAATCCTTAAGAGTAATGGCTAGCCAATCAAAAAAAAAATAAATAAATAAAAAATAGAAAAATAACAAAATCTTGTTTGGATGATTTGGACATCGGAATATCATGACATCCTCTTTAGAAGCTACAGAAAGTACGTTGTTAGAGCGTCAAAAAAAATAATTGATGATATTGTATTCTGAAACAGGAAATCTGGTTTCGGCGTATTCATTTGACCAATTCCCAAAAGAGGTCTTAAATTCTGATAAAACGGAAACATGTTGCAAAGACGGCTTTGGTGTCAACTACACACTGCCGATGTACGATCAGTGTAAGATGAAGCTCTACCAAGATGGAAGTATGTTGCAGACCATTCCAAAACTGATACCAGATTCACCTGTCAAGGGATCGCAATGTAAGAGGAAGAGTGACCTCCGTATTCCATCTGGACGAAGAGTGTGCCGATTTCCAGGTGGGTTAAATTTACATTTAAAGGTTGACTCCAGGCTAAAAGTCAGATAGTATATAATTTAGACTAAAATATAGCGGGTACATACCTAAAATTTCATCAAAATCACATAAAAATACCAACGTTATGACCTTTCATTATGTTTTACATAAATATCATTACCCCGGTCAATGGATTAATTTACGATCCTGCACTTGCAATGTACAGTATTCACTCCTTGAGGAGCACTCCTTGAAGTACAGCGTGGGGGATCGAACCTGTGACCTTTGAATTCACAGTAAAATGGTATGATATCATTATCGCGTTTTTGTCATAGTTGTTAAAATATAGTAAACAAAATATTATAATTATTCAAGAAGTGTAGTAGTAGTATCATTATTGTCATCTTTATCACCATCATCATCATCATTATCATCATCATCATCATCATTATAATACTTCATTTCCCTTTGTCTCACTTCCGTGTCTCCATTGCATATAGATTGTCTAAGCAATCCATGTCGAAGTGGCTGGTGCAGGGAGACTATGACCGGGTTCGAATGCCATCATGCAGCTGAGCTCCCGGACTACCAAATAGAAGAGAATGTAAACCTAACTTCAAATAAACCTGATGCAACGGTCAGTGCTCCATCAACGGATGATACGCGTAGCACCCCGCCAATAACAACCGAGCCAGCAACTTCAACCACATCTGACCTTTCTACAAATTGCACCACAGTCGGTAAATTCTGTATTCGTTATTATTATTTACTGGTCTATTTTTATTTTCAATGAGTAAGATGTGTAAAAAAAAAAAATGCATTTCGACGACTGGACTTGTCTATCCAATTTCCTACATGAAAAGTCACAACTTTGAGTAGTTGCAACAGAATTTACTCATTTTATAGGTACGAGGTTTGTAATTAACATCAAAAGTATAAGCTTCGATATTCGGGATCCATTATTTTGGCATATTACTATGTCTTGCAAGACTGTAGAAACCGGGTTGTAATAGTATTATTGACTTGAACAGTCTGCATACGATATAAAAAGAAGACCGGTCTATAGAAATTACTCTTTACACAGCTTCGCTTTGTAATTAATGATCTACTCTCTGCAGGATGGGTGCAAGGTATTGGGAAGTGTTACCTGTTCCCAAATGTTTCCAATATGACTTGGTCTGAAGCAAAACAATACTGTGAAGACCTAGACCCCGTAATGGTGAGAGGAGTTGCGAGGTACCCTTCACTGTTAGTCCCAGAAAGTGCCGAAGAAACAGAAGCTCTGAAGGATATTGTCATTCCAGAACTTGTTTATTGGATAAATTGTGAGAGTGATCAAGAAAATGATTTTTCTTGTAAGACGAACCGACTTGGGAGCACTACCGAATATCGAAGTAAGCTAATATCATATTTTTGTTCACACTAACTGTAATGTAAAATTTGAAAAGACCAAATACAATGTGAAAAAATTTATTTTAAAAAACCCGGAAAATCAAGGCTTTCTATTTTGAGAAAAATATTAAATGTCGATGTTTCTGACGTATTTTCTATTATGGCATTGCCATAAAGAGTCTGTCAGTCCTGTTGTACTCGCCTATGAGTGTTACAAAAAGCCTACATAAGGCATGATGTTGATAATTGAAAGGACAGGACCAGCGGGCCCCCCCCCCCCCAAAGCGAAAAAAGGGTAATGGACGATCTAACCGACTGACCAACTGAACTTCGATAATCTTATTGATGGCCGAAGTCCGACAAAAAAAAAAAAAAAAAAAAAAAAAAAAAACCTTCTCCCTGCTTATTTGCACGTCCAGCGTGACGTGAATTTGTTTGCTGATCCTTTTTTGCTCGCCCGATGTGAAGGAAAAAATGTCGGGTTCACCAACTTCTAAAACTCAAATTTGGGCCCTCCCCCTCTCATTAAATCCTGGATCCGCCACTGAGAACTGAACAGTCTATATGTAATACAAAAAAGTAGAATGAATTACGATACTCCCATTTAAAAAGAAATAAAAGTCATGGTGGAGTTCCCTTTTAATTTTGTAATCATATTACTGCACGTATAATATGTTCATATTTTCTATATTTTCTATTCTGTCAGATTGGAATATAGGTGAACCGAATATTCCTGAGGAAGAATGTGTATTTATGCTTTGGTATACGTGGATGCCTAATGGACCAAAGTGGTATGACTACCGATGTTTGGAAAGGAGGCTTTGGATCACAGACTTATTGGTTGCTTGTCAATTTCACTTAGATTGATCAACAAAGGTTGTCTCCTTGAAGCTCCAGAACGTTTGGAAACCATGAGTTGTTACAGCCAAAATAATTTTGAATGAATTTGTTAGATATGTCCTTATATTGTTCTCAGTGTAAAGAAGGCATGTGGTTATGATAATATTCCCGCATGCTTGTTGAAGGACGGTGCAGAACCCATTGCGAGACCACTGTGGCATATATTGTACTTATCTCTCATGTCAGGCAAATTTCCAAGCAGTATGAAAATAGCTAAAGTAACAGCAATCTTTAAGAAAGGAAAGAAAGATAACCCCGGTAATTATCGTCCAATTTCGGTATTGCCTCTATTAATTAGCAACGGTGCTTGAAAAACTAGTTAATAAAAGATTACTTGCCTTTGCTGAGAAGAATAATATTTTGTGCAAAGCGTCAGTATGGCTTTCGTAAACAATATAGCAGAAAATTGTCTCTCACAAATCTAATAAATGGTGTGTTAAAATCAATCTATGAAGGTACATTAACGCTTGGTGTATTCCTGGACTTCAAAAAGCCTTTGACACGATTGACCATTCAATCTTGAGAGGAAAACTGGAATGTTTTGGAATACAGGGACTCCTTCTGATGTGGTTTAAACATTACCTTTTTAATAGATCTCAGTTTGCGAGATATGTTGGGATAAGCTCATCAAGGAAAACAACATGCGGTGTACCCCAAGGATAAGTTCTAGGTCCGACACTTTTCTTAATTTATGTAAATGATTTGCCGGAATGTACCGATTACGTCAGTTTTAGACTATTTGCTGGTGATTCAAACCTTTTTCATACTTTTCCAGCAGGACAATCTAATGTTAATGATCAACTCAATGAAGTATCAAACTGGTGTAATGCAAATAAACTCACAATTAATTTATCAAAAACTAACTATATGATGATTAGTGGGAGTCGAAAAGTTATTGAAGTTAAAGGACTGTTGAAAATATCAAATACAATTTTAAATGAAGTTGATGTTGCATCATTCATAGGTTTGAATATTGATAAACACATAACAATGAAAACCCACATTGAGAGAGTAAATAATAATAATAATAATAATAATAATAATAATAATAGTGAAAACTTATAGAGCGCACACACCTTCCGAGGACGCTCATGGCGCTAGCTCAGCAACAGTTCTCTTTGAGGAAGGCATGTTGCAAATCAATATTAAAAGTACTTACAAATAAAAACCAAGATCACATTTTATATAGTTTGCATCACCAGTGGGCATTCTCAGCCTCGCCAGGTGGGGCCTGGTGGCCTCTTGCTTGCTACTCCGTTCACCAACAATTTAAGGGACAAGCCCGGTTAGCACATCATTCACAGGAGCTCTAGTATAGCACTTGAGGCCACCACGCCCCAGATGGGTTAGCCAATCAGACCAAAAGGCGATAACAAGAAAGATCTGAAAGCCTAGATTATACACACATATATATATACATACATACATATATGTATGCATACATATTCATATATATATATAAACTCATATACACATATTATGCAGATAAAGTTATATAAAAAATTGAGGGGTTACATATCGAACAGCATTAGAAAGAAAATTGGGATTATTTATAGACTTAGAAGTTGTGTTCCTCAGAAAATATTGATATTACTAAACACAACCTTAGTACAGCCACATAACACGTATGGAATTGAAGTTTGGGGTAGCACTTACGAAACAAATTTGAAATGTATATTGTTAAGCCAAAAGATGGCTCTTCGTGGTATTACATTTGGTACAATCAGGACACATTCGAAACCACTATTCCAAAAATTACAAATTCTGAACGTATACCAGTTACACAAACTTTGTATTGGTAGTTTTATGTATGGACTTGTGAATGGACTACTACCCAATCCAATCATTCAATATTACTCTTTTATTCAACATGAATATCGAACAAGGCAAAAGGAAAAAAATAATTTGTATATTTTAAAAGTAAGAACGAATAAGGGAAATTCTCAGTTTCATATGTATGTTGTTCTCTATGGAATGGTCTACCACTTACTGGGAGAACATGACCATCTATGTCATCCTTTGGAAAGGCATTTCAAGAGTATCTTTTGGATAAATGAGTGATTAGTATATAAAAGCTTATATTATTTGATATTTAACCCTTTACCTATGTGTAATTTATCATAATTATCATAGGTTCGTATAATGAGTGTATACAAATTACTTTAATTGATAAGTATTTTATGCATGTATAATCCAATGTGCTATTTTTTCTGTTCTTTTTTATATGTTTTGTTTTGCTCTTTAAGTTGCAAGTATTTTCAATACATTTCTTTTCTTTCTTTTTTTATGTGTGTAATATATTTGTTTGTTTCTAAATGTAGAAAGGCACCAGACATGACTAGCATTCATGCTATTTTCTGGCTCCTTTATCCTTTAACCTTATTGTACATTACTATGTATTGTAAAATATATTCTATTACGATTGTTTTTGGATAATTAAGTTCAAGTTCAAGTTCACATACACAAGATTAAATTCACTTTTCGATAATGATTTTAAATTTATATTTATCTATTTATTATTATTTTTTTGTTATTTTTTTTTTTATTTATTGATTTATTTTAGAAAGTATCAAAACAGTCGGTAAAATTGATTCTTGGAGTAGACCGCTATGTCGCCAGCAGTCTCGGCACAATACAAACACACAGATCCAGTGCGAATCGCGTGCACTTGAAAAACTTATCTACTTACCACGTGGGCTGTGCAAAGCGGGGCAGACGGACCGACGCACCACAGAATTTATGTTTATTTTGCTCTTGTCTTAGCAAATTCAAAATTTCCTGAAAATTCCTTTGTTGTATAGTATTTATTTCCGATGCTTGAGATTTTGGTATGAAGAAGAATGTTTTGATTTCTTTCATCATGACTACTATTTACGATTATCTTAACAAACTTGATTGGGAGAATGGTGTCATTGAAAATAAGAAATTGATGTGTGATGCATTCAATGAATATTTTTGTGAAATTGTTGCCACACTGTCAAACTCCATCCCTAATATGCAACAAAAAATATAAAAAAATTGAAATTAGCCATCCAATGTCAAAACGTTTCTGTTTAAATTTCTATATGTATGTACAATCGCATTGAGCAATGTTTTGGCCCGATATGAATTACATTATTAAAATTAATAGTAATTGTATTATTGTTAAAAGTTTAAATGTTATATACACTGTTCCTCGTAAAGGTTGGATATCTTTTTTTATGTGCGCCAGCCACAACAGTTTGCTCCGGCTTTAATTTCTAGAATTTGATTGTCCCTGTTTTCACTTTAAGGTACCATGGCTATATGTTTGACTTTCCCCAAGCCATTCCCGGGTATTGAAAAAAAAAAAAAAAAACTGCCAACCCCACAATGCCTATTTATGTCATTTTTTTCTCTCATTTTGGGGTCCCCTTTTTGTTTTCCCGGCTGACCAAGGCCCCCTTAGCCCTATCCCCATGAAACGCGTCTGAGGTATACATGGTATAAGGGTAATATTTTTCTTTAAGTTGAATCTAAGTTTATTATCGCAGATTTAGATTTATTGTCAAGGGGAAGGGTAAAAGTTTATTTCGATTCGAGTTGAACATCTATTTTATTCATTTTTACAACAATTCATAAATGTATTGTAGAGTCTCAGCAAAACATAAAACATAATGAGAAATAGGCTATAGTTACCATCTACAACCTAGTCATTAAGGCTGAAACAAGATTTTATGGGGAAATGATAATAATTCAGGGTTCATAATTTCTTTTTAATTCCTTTGTTTAGACCATAAAGGTTTAATAGAATAATTTCCCTTTTTCACCCATCTCACTTTTTCCTTCAACCCCTCCCCTAAACAAGAGACCTTGATTTATCATGAAGAACAATGACAACAGGCGCAGGGGTTATGACGGAGGGGGCTTTGGTCAGCCGGGTAAACAAAAACGGACTCCAAAATGAGAAAAAATGTCAAAAATGGGCGTTGTGGGGGTTGACAAACGAATGTTTATCTTCATTCTGCGGAAATAGTTGGGGAGCATCCAGGGTATAGTCAGGGTCCAGAAAAGTGAAAGCAGGGACAAACGATCTCAAGATGTTGTTGAATCACACACACAAAAAAAAATATCCAACCTTTATGAGCAACAGTGTACGTAAACTCAAACACACACACACACACACACAAACCAAATTTACTGAAAATAGATCTAATTGTAATCTCTATTGCAAACTATCTTTTCATAAAGAGAGCTTTGTGTATTTGTGGTTGTAAAGGTGTGACAAATGGTATGATAGTAATGGCTGGTAATAAAAATTTTGATCAGGTAATTACCAGGATTATATTGAATTTTAGGTATCCATATTAATAACAAAATGTAATGTTGGTATTGTTGTACAATTTCACACTGCACTTTCTCTCTCTCTCTCTTTCCATATATTTTATGGTTCTGTGTGAAGTATTTTATAGACAAGCTATAGGCATGAATATAGGTTTGATGATCGACAGCAAAGTTTGAATAATTCATATTCTTCTGAAATTGACAACTTATCATATTCACATTACACAGCATATGAGAGAGCAACTCACAAAATGTGGCTTAAAAAATCGAAATTTTAAACATGTATGACTGAATAATACGATGTGAATAATATTTTATTAATGATTTATCTTTATCGAGCGGATTTAGGTGGACATGTAAATGCGCTTTACATAATAGAAAGTGATCATTCCAAAAGATTTAAAGACATATTTAAATGTATTGCTAATTGATAGAATAGATTATGATACTACTTATGTATGTATTTCAGCACTCAAACACTATAAACAATCAAATGATTACATTTTTATGCAATGAAATCATGGTAATGGAACACAAGACGTAATTTCGTCTAATGTAAACAGAATGTAATGATATATATAAAACAACCATTTATTGATACCGGTCAATACAATCATTATTATTTCCTCTGTCATTGTAACCTTATAAGGTTCTCTCGAAGGATTTTTTACCCATATCCCCTTTCATTTTATCCCATCAGTGCCCATCATCATCATTTAATGCGGCGGTCACAACTCGCCGTACCTTCGACGTGCAACTCCTTACGACGGATTTCGTAGAAAAATCGTGCAGCGGAGGTACCTCGAAGGTACAATGCATGTACGACGCACAGGAGGTTTTTACAATACCCTTACTACAGAAACGCAGGAATCGCAGAAGTTGACCAAGGACCTGTGCGTGCATTGCACATGCAACGCAGGCTACGTCGTTGTGACCGCCGCATTACCTGTCATAATAATGCATCCTGTTGGTTGAAAAGTGGAAAGCAGAATACAAAATTTAATTTATTTAATTAACTTGGCAAGGTGAAGAGTAATACTATTGGAAGGGCTATATAATTATATTTCCCCAATATTCCAGCGTTCAACTTCAATTCAATTACTTAATATAACAATATTTATGGTGTATATAGTCACGCGTCACAGAAGACGAGTAGGGCTCTTATTATTGTATCTAGAATACATCCCATTAGGCCAATTGTCATCCTTAAAGGGTACGGTCATCCAGGGATTACTCCCATCAGATCACAGTTAACATGATACATTAATGTTACCAATTAACCTGGTTAGTTCTCGTACTTTCAATATCATCATTTCATTTATGTCATATTTCACCTTTGATATTTGCAGGCAAAACATATAAAATCTATTCAGAGATGACAAATTCTTTTTTAAATGGTTGTACGACCATCCAGGTATCCCTCACATCAGAAAGATGATAAATTAATGTTACCCAATAGCCTAATAGATACTAGTACTTATAATTATGCTAACATGGTCAAAGCACACAACTCTGAAGAGTTGAAACAAATTTAAAAGATTCCATTGATTTCAATATTATTTCTTTTATTATCATTTTATTTCATTTTCACCTTTGATGTTTGTAGGCAAAACAGCAGAATCTATTCAGAGATAACCATAACAAAGAAGATGCACTTTTAAATATAATTTATTGATCAAATACATGCTCATATCACCTTTACCTAAGTTGGTGAAATACGTGATGACGTGATAAAACGTGATAAAACTTATTATCGCAGCCAATTTTTCAAACATTATTCGAATTTATCATCATGAAATGAAATATCTACGAAATGATACGTCGATTTTGCTATTTACAGTACCATTCGAGACTTAGCAATCTATTAATTATTTGAAGGCTTATTTATTACATTCTCAAAGGCGGATCCAGCTGTGTAAAATAAAATACCATCGGGCCATAATTTAGATTTTTTTTTTTTTTTTTTTTTTTTTTTTTTTTTTTTTTTTTTTTTTTTTTTTTTTTTTTCTCAAAGGAACGTCCCTATTAAGATTTCTTGCATTCCGGCTAGATTCGCCGCTGATTTGGGAAATGAAATTCGATTCGTTTCATCCCCAAAGCAGCCTTTAACTTGGCTTATTTTAATTTCTATCGGTGTCGTTAAAAGCACAACAATAATTATTGCCACTAAGCCGTCAGGAGGAAACTCGTTTCAAAATAGATTAATAAACCTAGCCAAGAGAAGGAATAATCTGAAGGTTACCTCAAATCATCTAATCTTGTTGGATCGTTCACACAATGAACGGAGACATCTTTGCTTTGTCCGTGATGGTAAGTTTCTGTGTTAAATTATTGTGTGACTGTCTTTTTGATTAACTTCGATTCTCCATTAACATTATTTCGTTTTTAGTAATTAATTATGAATTAAGTTCGCTTCATGTCCTCGGCTTATTACTTTGAGAATATCTCTTGCAAATGGCATACTAATTCGTAGTCACCGATTCACAAAGAGATTAGATATAGATTGAGATTTTAATAATTAAGATTATTTCAACAGTGTGTATATGTTTTCTTTCTTTTCGTTTCCATTACAGGAGAACATGACAAAGGGACTCATTATTCTCCTTGTTTTTAGAGTGACCTTATCGAGTGGTAAGTAGATAATCGGTTATTTTACTGGCGTTAAATATGGGCTCTTTATTCTGGCTCATTAATATTCCGTGCCCCGGGTAGGACAAAGTCTAGGAATGAAAATAAGCACCAATGGAGAAATTTTTAAAGCAGAGTTATTATTGTTTTGCTAAATTTAACATTTACACTCCATTTCCCAATTTAACCAACAAATCAAATTAACCAAATTGTCATCAGGCCTACGGGCAAAAATAGTTTTCAAGGATTTTCTTACCTTCTTTGAATATTTTCTACCTTAATTAAGAACTTTCTTTCATTTTTTATCCTGTCATTCTTGAACATTTAGGAAATGGCGCCTATATGGCGATTGTGAATTATGAGATTTATATTGATGACTTTGAACAGGGCAGAGAGTTTTAGCAGATTCAACCTTCCCGATTGTGAAAGAGGCTGTAAATATGCCTCCAGATAGGACGAAGACATGTTGCAGAGATGGCTTTGGTCTCAACTACACACTACCAATGTACCCTCAATGTAAGAAGAAGCTCTACCAAGATGGAAGTAGGATCCAGACCATTCCAAAACTGATACCAGATTCACCTGTTGAGGCTGCTCAGTGTAAGAGGAGGAGTAAACTCAGTATTCCATCTGGACGAAGAGTATGCCGATTTCCAGGTGGGTAGATAATCGAACAGTAAGAATAGAGACCATTAATACGGACGAGTTCGTCACATTGTCGTTTTTGTTCAGTTTATTTTTGTTTTTATCTTATTTATATATTTTTCTTTTGGTGTGTTTCTTTCGTGGGGTTATATAAAAATGTGTGTGTGTGTGTGTGTGTGTGTTATTGTGTGTTTGGAGTTGACATACTTCAGCTATTAATGTGAGTTCACGTAATTGATTGTTTAATAAATACATCTTCTCTTTTTAAACCATGCCTTCGATAATCGTATTTACATCGGCTTCATTGTGTTATTTTTAAGAGCCTGATCAGTTTGTCACGGACGGACATTTCCCAGATTTTCAAAGTTTAACGGATTTTTAAAAATTAATTAAGAGAAATATTGAACTTGTTTGAGCTTTATACTATAGTGAAGGGTACAAATGGATGTGACAAATTATAGCAAAATTTGGTTCCTAATACTTGCTAAAATAGAATCTTTTAAATTTTCAATGTCACGGACGGACGAGATGCTCGCTCTGAACTGATCAGTCTCTAAAATGACTGGCCCACATTCCTTAAACATTCATAAGTCTAGTTATCACCTGAAACTCTGTGGCCTACTGCTCACTGTGGTTGACAACTACCTTTAGTAAAGTTTTTTTTTTTTTATAAATAAAGGCCCTGTGGGGTGTAACACAAAGACTTACGATTGATTAAAAGTTACGATTGATTTTTTTTCTGTATTCTCATTTGAAAACCAGGTACAGTCATGGATTAGGATTTTTATATGATTAAGAGTATGGTTAGGGCTAGGATTAGAATTAAGATCATCAACTTTGGAGCATTCTGTCCATGATGAGGCTAACAAGAAAAAAATCAATCGTAACTTTTAATCAATCGTAAGTCTTTGTGTATCATGTATATTTAACCATATCATAGATTGCTTGAGAAAACCTTGTGAAAGTGGCTGGTGTGAAGAGACTATGACTGGGTATCAGTGTTACGCACCAACACCATCTACGAGTGTTGCAGCTCACACGCCAGAAACATTGCTCGGTACAAGCATGGATCCTACTACTCATGATACTCAAAGTACTACGTCCGAATCAGCAACTGTCGTCACTTCTGTGCCTCCTTCCCCCTGTGACACGATTGGTATGATGTGCATTTTATTAACCCTTTGATCACGGGAGACGGGTTCGCCAAGGATTAACCCTATTTTCAGACTGGATTGTCCCTGGCGGCTCGAAATTTTCGCGACGTCGCTGCAGCTATTACAGATGTGTCCTAGATATGTTTTTTTTATTTTTTTTATTAATTTCACGTATTTACATTTATGTAATTCTAATGATTACTCATGTATGCAAATTGAGAAGCTTTTTATGGAAATCGTAATATTCATTAATAATATTAGTTATGAAGCCCAATTTTTTTCTAAAAGTTGCTGTTGTCTAGCAAGACAACAGTATTGAATTGACAAATTCCAGAAATTTCAAATTAATTCTTTTTGTGTTATACTATTGTTTATGAATATTCTATGTATTCTATTGTTTTTATTTCTTATGTATTTTTTTGTTGTAATTTTTTATGCTTGAGAAATGTTTTTGATTCATATAAAGACAAATAATCAATCAAAAGGCTCAGAAGGCACAGTTATCAGTTTAAAAGAAATTTAGAAAAAAGCAGTAGTTTTCGTACACAAACGCATGACAAAATAGAGTTTTTCGTTCAATTTAGCCTGAACATGCGTAACGTAATGTTGCGTAACGCGACAACGAGTATCGATTTTTTCGAACTGTGTCAAAATTTGCGAGACACTTGAAAGAAAAGAAGTCATAAAGGCGCCGGGTTGCGATTCGCAGCGGTTGCGCGGCAGTCAAATTGACCCCCTCCCCCCCCCACCCCCCAGTCCTGAATAGGGTTAACAATAACTTAAGTCGTGTTTATTTTCCACTTTCTGGAAAATTTATTAAGGATTTTGCCACCGTCGAGGGTACTCCATTGTTCATTCTCTCGTGAGGTTATTTTCACTATTAGTATGCATGTTGACACCTCAATAATATTTGAAATTAGGAGAGGTCGTTGTTTTAAATGCGGCAAAAAAGTTACAGACTAAACATGATAACGTTTTAACATACAAGCAAATTTGATCCGCAAAGGGATTTTGATTTTTGTGGGGTAATGAAAAGAGAGATTGCGGGCCGTTATTATATGTTTTATTGGTTTCAATCTAGGCTATATATGGTTATTTACGGGTAGTTTTAAAATCTTAGTTTCATAAGATGTCTTTTAACCTTTGATTTTTAATACAGATGGCCTTTCTAAAGTTTAATGTCCTTTAAAGTCCAATAATTAATTCTATCTAATTACGAAGTGTTTAAAAAAAATCCCTCCTACAGGATGGACACAGGGTATTTGGAAGTGTTATCTTTTCCCCGACATTGCTTATAAGAATTGGAGTGAAGCGAGGCAATACTGCGAAGATCTTGACCCAGTTATGATAGAAGGGGTAACCATGTACCCCTCTCTCCTGGTACCTGAAAATGAAGAGGAGACTACGTTCCTCCAGGGTATTGCGGTGCGGTCACAAAGGTATTGGATCAATTGTGAGAAAGGAGAGGACCAAATAGATTCTTGTGTAACGAACAGAGCAGGGGACTCTACTCAATATCGAAGTAAGTCTTCCAATTATCATTATAGACGAATTCGACGTGGGTGATGTTTTGTCATGGTAGCAGCAATTGCTGGGGGCTTCCAATGTACTACGCATGCTCCTTGTGTGCGCATGTATGCGTAATCCCAGCAAACACAAAACGTTTTCAGAACGTTTTAAAAACGTTTTATTCAGGTCCCGTAGGTCCTCGTCTGAAATGAACGTTTAGAAAACGTTCATATAACGTCCAAGTTGGACTTTCAATTTGTGAAAAAATAATGGTTCCAAAAAGAACGTTTTTAAACGTTCTTTGGACGTTACAAAATGGAACGTTTTAATCAAAACGTTCACAAAACGTTTTATTTGGAACCTTATAACGAGACATATTTTATTGAACGTTTTCTGAACGTTTTTAAAACGTCCAAATAGGACTTTATGCAAATGAGTGGTAATTTGCATATAATACGTTATACATATGGAAATAAACGTTTTTAATGATTTTTTTTTCTATTTAGCAGTAATAAATTCATGTTTTGGTGTTTCGTTT
The DNA here is from genome assembly GCA_940671915.1 of Paracentrotus lividus. Taxonomy (NCBI): domain Eukaryota; kingdom Metazoa; phylum Echinodermata; class Echinoidea; order Camarodonta; family Echinidae; genus Paracentrotus; species Paracentrotus lividus. The sequence goes on from CALNVZ010003429.1 coordinate 2,999,362, forward strand.
TATTGTAATATTGTTCAGAAACACAAATAAAGATTAAAAAACACTAATTCGGTATTGGAATGTACTAACATAACAAATAAAGTAATAACTAACCATTACAAACGATATACTTTCAATAAAATATAAATTTACTGGAGCATTATTTAGTGTTAAATCAAAATAAATCCAACTCAAGTCTGCCCTTTAAGCATGATTT
>CALNVZ010003429.1:2999582-3016645 GCA_940671915.1 Paracentrotus lividus
TTTACCTCTGCTCTTATTTTTATTTTTGTGAGCGCGATTGTGAAAAATAATGAGCAAACAACGGGGGGGACGGGGGGTAGTTATTGTTTTCCAGTTCTAACATTGCCGCTTTGATCGGGGGGGGGGGGGGGTTATGTATATAAGTAAAATGGGGGGAGGGGGTCCCTTTATAAAGATAGAAACCAACTGATTTATGATCGACCTGCTTGAAAACAATAACTAGCTGCCAGTTTCCGGCACTCCTGTGGCATCCGGGAATCGCGCCCCGGACCCAAGTTTTTCCCAAAAACAAGATGGCTGTAGTTTGCGCCTTTATTTGGGGTCGGCACGGGGTCCGTTTTTCAACTCCAGTTTGCAAGTTCCTATTATACATAATGTCTGGTACCAATATTATAGTTGTCAACTCTTTTACATTAAATACAAAAAATAATTTTTTTTTTCTAATTGACCCCCACTTTAATAGACGAATTCGGGCAGCATTTCATGGAAGTGAAGCCTCTACGTGTCCGACCATATAGCTGGGGTTACCCAGTGTACTTCGCACCGCCATGTGTGCATATGTCTGCGCGTTTCTACATTTTCCTTTGTTCCCAGCTAACAATTGGACGTTCTCTGAACGTTTTAAGAACGTTCCAAGTCGTTCTATGGACGTTTGTCAACGTTTAGAAAACGTCCTTTGTGGAAAGGTTTTGGACGTTAATAAAGCGTTCCAATAGGACGTTTGTAGAAAACGTTTTTTAAACGTTTAAAACCCAAAAAGAACCTTTCGGAAAAATTTATAAGGACCTGTAGAAAACCTTTGGAACTTATAAAAGTCCAAAACCTTTTACAACGTTCTGTGGAGTTCTAGGCGGACGTCCAGAAAACCTTTAAAACGTCCGAAAACGTTCTGCGGACGTCCAGAAAACCTTGAACGTAAACGTTTTTAAGAATGGTACTGGAACGTTGTAGACCTTGTCTTATGTCATGTATAGTAAATTGTTATTTGCACCTCAAGCTCTTGGCAAATTGTGGAATGGACTTAGGAGTGAAGTTCCTCATCAAAATCATGCTTAAGGGGACTTGGTTGGATTTATTTGTTTACACTAATAATGCTCCAGTAATTTATATTTTATTGAAAGTATATCGTTTGTAATGGTTAGTTAACTTTATTTGTTAGTTAGTACATTCAATACGATTAGTGTTTTTTTTTTTTGTGTTTCTGACTTCAATCGAACACCAAACATGAATTATTACTGCTAAATAGAAAAAAATCATTTAAGAAACGTTTATTTCATATAGTATAACGTATTATATGCAATTCCACATTTGCATAAAGTCCTATTGGACGTTTAAACGTCAGAAACGTTCAATAAAATAGTCTCGTTATAAGGTTCCAAATAAACGTTTGTGAACGTTTTGATTAAACGTTCCATTTTGTAGAACGTCCAAAGAACGTTTTAAAAACGTTCTTTTGACCATTATTTTTTTCACAATTGAAGTCCCACTTGGCGTTATATGAACGTTTTCTAACGTTCATTTCAGACGAGACCTACGGGACCTGAATAAAACGTTTTAAAAGTTCTGAAACGTTTTGTGTTTGCTGGGAATTACGCATACATGCGCACACAAGGAGCATGCGTAGTACATTGGAAGCCCCAGCAATTGCTGCTACATGACAAATCACCCACTCGAATTCGTCTATAATGATAATGGAAGACTACTTCGATATTGAGTAGAGTCCCGCTCTGTTCGTTACAACAAGAATCTATTTGGTCTCTTCCTTTCTCACAATTGATCCAATACCTTTGTGACGCAACCGCAATACCCTGGGGAACGTAGTCTCCTCTTCATTTTTCAGGTACCAGGAGAGAGGGGTACATGGTTACCCCTTCTATCATAACTGGGTCAAGATCTTCGCAGTATGCCTCGCTTCACTCCATTCTTAAAGCAATGTCGGGGAAAAAGATAACACTTCAAATACCCTGTGTCCATCCTGTAGGAGGGATTTTTTTTAACACTTCGTAATTAGATAGAATAAATTATGGACTTTAAAGGACATTAAAACTTTAGAAAGCCCATCTGTATTAAAAATCAAAGGTTAAAAGACATCTTATGAATAAAGATTTTTAAAAACTACCGTAATAACCATATATAGCTAGATTGAAACCAAAAAACATATAATACGGCCCGCAATCTCTCTTTTCATTACCCACAAAATCAAAATCCCTGGGGATCAAATTTGCTTGTATGTTTAAAAAGTTATCAATGTTAGCTCTGTAACTTTTTGCCGATTTAAAACAACGACCTCTCCTAATTTCATTATTTGTGTCACATGCACTAATAGTGAAAAAACTCACGAGAGAATGACAATGGTACGCCTGAAGGTGGCAAATCTAATAAATTTCCAGAAGTGGAAATAACACACGACTGGTTATTGTTAACCTATTCAGACTGGGGGTGGGGGGGGGAGGGGGTCAATTTTGACTGCCGCAACCGCTGCGAATCGCAACCCGGCGCTTTATGACTTCTTTTTCAAGTGTCTCGCAAATTTTGACACAATTCGAAAAAATCGGATACTCGTTGTCGCGTTACGCAACATTACGTATCGCATGTCAGGCTAAATTGAACGAATCGTTCATTTGCATGCGTTTGTGTACAAAATGACTGCTTTTTTCTAATTTCTTTATAAACTGATAACTGTGCCTTCTGAGCCTTTTGATTGATTAAATTTGTCTTTATATTGATCAAATACATTTCTCAAGCATAATTACAAACAAAGAAATACATAAGAAATAAAAACAATAGATACATAGATTTCATAAACAATAGATAAACAAAAGAATTAATTTGAAATTTCTGAATTTGTCAATTCAATACTGTTGTCTTGCTACAACAGCACTTTTAGAAAAATTGGGCTTCATACTATATTTATTAATGAAATATTAACGATTTCCTAAAAAAGCTTCTAATTTGCATACATGAGTTCATAAATAGCATAAATTAAATACGTGAATTAAAAAAAAAAAAAAAATCTATTAGCGACACCCTGTAATGTGCAGCGACGTTTCGCGCAAAATTTCGCGCAGCGACAATCCCGTCTGAATAGGGTTAATCCTTGGCGAACCCGTCTCCGTGATCAAGGGTTAATAAAATGCACATCATACCAATCGTGTCACAGGGGGAAGGAGGCACAGAAGTGACGACAGTTGCTGATTCGGACGTAGTACTTTGATATCATGAGTAGTAGGACCATGCTTGTACGAGCAATGTTTCTGGGTGTGAGCTGCAACTCGTAGATGGTGTTGGTGCGTACAACTGATACCTCAGTCATAGTCTCTCAACACAGCCACTTTCACAAGGTTTTCTCGCAATCTATGATATGGTTAAATATAATGATACACAAGACTTTACGATTGAATAAGTTACGATTGATTTTTTCTTGTTGCCCATCATGGACAGAATGCTCCAAAGTTGATGATCTTAATTCTAATCCTAGCCCTACCATACTCTTAATCATATAAAAAAATCCTAAATCCATGACTGTACTGGTTTTCAATGAGAATACAGAAAAAAAATCAATGTAACTTTACAATCGTAGTCTTTGTGTTACACCCACAGGGCCTTTATATAAAAAATAAAAAAACTTTTACTAAAAGGTAGTTGTCAACCACAGTGAGCGTAGGCCACCAGAGTTTCCAGGTGATAACTAGACTTATGAATGTTTAAGGAATGTGGGCAGTATTTTAGAGACTGATCAGTTCAGAGCGAGCATCTCGTCCGTCCGTGACATTGAAAATTTAAAAGATTCTATTTGCAAGTATTAGGAACAAATTTTGCTATAATTTGGTCACATCCATTTGTACCTTCACTATAGTATAAAGCTCAAACAAGTTCAATATTTCTCTTAATAATTTTTAAAAATCCGTTAAACTTTGAAATCTGGGAAATGTCCGTACCGTGACAAACTGATCAGGCTCTTAAATAAACAATGACCGATGTAAATACGATTATCGAAGGCATGGTTTAAAAAGAGAAGATGTATTTATTAAACAATCAATTACGTGAACTCACATTAATAGCTGAAGTTGTCAACTCCAAACACACAATAACACACACACACACACAACACACATTTTTATATAACCCACGAAAGAACACACCAAAAGAATATATAAATAGAAGATAAAACATAAAATAAACTGAACAAAAACGACAATGTGACGAAGCTTTCCGTATTAATGGTCTCTATTCTACTGTTCGATTATCTCTACCCACCTGGAAATCGCATACTTTCGTCCAGATGGAATACTGAGTTTTACTCCTCCTCTTACACTGAGCAGCTCAACGGTGAATCTGGTATAAGTTTTGGAATGGTCTGGATCCTACTTTCCATCTTGTAGAGCTTCTTCTTACATTGAGGGTACATTGGTAGTGTGTAGTTGAGACCAAAGCCATCTCTGCACATGTCTTTCGTCCTATCTGGAGGCATAATTTACAGCCTCTTTCACATACGGTAAGGTTGAATCTGCTAAACTCCTCTGCCCTGTTCAAAGTCATCAATATAATCTTCATAGATTCACAATCGCCATAGTAGGCGCCATATTTACAGAGCTTATGTTCTTATTTTGTCTTCTTATTTGACGGGTAATATAAGAAAGCACCGAAAATGATTATTAAATCCACTGAGTGTACCAAATGTCCGAGTTTCTAGTCTATAAAACACTCTCCGAGCATTGCCGAGTAAGTTTAGACGATTCCAGAGACAGAAAACACTACCCTCACAACGTTAATCTAGCCTCCGCTAAAGGGGGCACACGAGTAAATAGACGCCCATATGCTTACGTGTTAAGTTAACGCTCTTCCAAAACAGACATTCCAAAATTCTGTCGATGGAAAGCGTTTTAATTATCACAGCAGAGTTAAAATTTAAAGGACTCATAGTTAAGGGACTTATTGAGAATTTTGTCAGCTCAAACAAAAATCATGAATCCTTGAGCGAGACTATGACAAAAAAAGACAATTTTTGTAGGCGTGATTTAGTTGATGTACAAAACTACGAAAAAGATTCCTAAAAAATACGCCAAAGTGTCTAATCTTCAACTAAATGGTAAATTAGGAAAGAGTAGGACTTATAGAACATATTTATTCATTGAACAGCAACATAACAGCATTAAATGATTTTATATGACCATTTTCTATCAATAAAAATTACCTCATCTTTAGTACGCCTTCCCCCAAAAACTTGCGTGCATATCATTTACTCGTGTGTACCCTATAGGCAGGAAGTATATTTCTTCTCTACTTAACTCTGCAGTGGTTGATTAATTGCATTGACGCTACAGCGACAATGCTATGTTGTTGTTCCACATTCCTTTTCCGTCGTCTTCTCGTTCTTCTTCCAAAAAAAGCCATTCATTTAACACGTGATCCTTGTTATTCCTCTCCAGGTCAAATTACTCATCCAAATTCGTTCAAAGTTCATAGACATGACATCCATGGTCCATTATTGATCCCCTGACATTTCATTTTCCAAAATCACTCATCCGTGACCGTCCATCGGCCATTTTGTCAATTTTCGGCCATATGAAAGCCATTCTTCCAGCCTCCATATCTATGTCAATATAGATGCTACAGACTTCTAACAAAATGCATTGAATAGTCAATGATTTGTCCTTTCATATGCATCCAACAACTTTTTATTTCGAAACCATCTTCATATTTTTAATCAATTTTAAAAATCGATTCCGTTATGAAATAAAAAATTATGACTAAAAGCACACAAAAATGGCTATAACTTCATAAAAATCAATTCCATTTTGCTTCAAATTTTCAGGGCATGTTATTCCAATAAATGTGCACACATTCCCCATGTTTCGTACTCCAGCAAATACGCAAAATGAAAATAGCGCCCTCTAAAGTTTCAAAATTTGGCTAAAATCCAAGAGGCTGCATCTGCGTTGTGCCTCGTTAAAACCGTACCCATTTTTGGATTTAGGTAGTTCAGACTATGTCCTTTCCAGCAATGTAAAGAAAAATATATCGATTCATTTACCAAATTGCTCAAAAATGTTGTACAAAATGAAAAATTATCAATACCAGGAAAACAAGTTGAAATTCCCCTAAAAGAGCGAATATTCAATCTAGGGACTTGAAACTTGGCAGGCATATGTATCTATACATTTCACAACTATCTGCCAATTTTTGTAAAATTTGATGACGTCATCAAAAAGATACGGACAAAAAATTGCGAATTTTCAATGGATTACGTAACAAGGCATTACGTCATTGTCGTTCAATATTTGCTTCTGAAATTGACATCACAATGACCGCATTGAAATTGCCTTTTCATTGATACCAAATATGATATAGGTTGTCACAGAAAATTTCGAGTAAATCAAGTTTTTGTAGAAACCATTTTAATCAGCTTGCTTCATAATCGCGAAATCGAGAAAGCCACGAGTGCTCAGATTATTATAGAATGCCGGGGAGGAAAAAAGGATTTTTTTTTTTTTGTAGGAGACATTATACCCGCTTGCCTAATAATTGCAAATTTGACAGAACAATGTGTACGCCGGATAGAATGGAAAGCGAAGTTTTCAAAATTGCACTGTAGTACACAAACCGTATTCGTTTAACACACAGATCTTGTATAGTTATGTAAAGCCTACTTCCGTTTCCCAATATATTTAAAAATATACATTTAAATTTTAATAGTCCTTGAAATCTTTTAGTCTAGGCGTCAATGCACGCACATCGTTCATGTCAACGATTGCAGTTCTAGTTTCGTCTTCTTCTTCTTCTTCTTCTTCGACTTTAACTGCCTGCTTCAATTCTGAAGATTCTTGCAGTATTCCGGGGAGAGGCTAGGTGCAATACACCGGGTGAAACACCCTTCTCTGTTTCGAATAGTGTATAGCGTATAGCGTATATAGTATTAAACACTATTTTCATTGTATAAGATAATTTATTATAACTTTGCACCTAAATTTGAACAAATAGCACAGACTTAGTTTGCAGATCTACACTGCTTAGATGGATAATGAGCAATATTCATATTCTGTCAAGTTCATGGGACAAGCTAATTCGAGAAACCACACATGTAATTTACACATGTGGTTCTTTAATATTTTTTTAATATATCTAATGTTTTGTCGTCATTTGAAAAGTAGGATATCAAAAATAAAAGCGTAGCAATTCAGTTTTGTGTGTTATTTCAAATAAAATGTCAAGAAAGAAACCTCATCTATGGATATTAAAAATAACCCAAAATTGGGGTGACATGGTTACCTATTTGGGGTTGCCATTTAAACAGAGAATATCATACCCCACAAAAAATACATGACAATGTGTGTGATTAAATTTTAGAAATGGGGTATAAAAGTGCCGCCTCCCACTTGGTCTTGATGCAGTTAAAAGTAAACTTAAAACTGGAGGAGCGTTTGGTTCAAAGAATTGATACACCAATCTCACTTTTCACAACAAGAACAACAAATAAAAATATTACTTTACACATAACATGGACGAGTCAATATTATATCATCATCTGTTTTTTGTTGTTGTTTTTTTTTTCACGCGTCTTTACCGTTTCAGATTGGGCCGACTATGAACCAAATAGAATCAATGAGGCGTGCGTGGTTGGCCAGCGATGGAACGAAGTGGCGGATGGTGACGTCAGGTGCAACGGAATATGGTGACACCTTAGATTTTGCTTGCCATATTCATCTGGATTGATCAAGGAAAACAATACCAGTATCAAAGTTACGTTGGGCAAACGTCGCATGTTGTGGCTATTACGTTGGGCCAACGTGGGAACAACGTTGCACGTTGCCGGGACCATATGCCCGACGTTGGATCAACGTTAAGTTTGTATACAAAGTGCGACGTTCGCACGCACTCAAAATGCAAACGTTTGGTCCAATATTGGTTCGACTTGGCTTCGCGACCGTCGCACGGTTAACGATGTGCCAACGTTGGCCCAAAGGCAAGAATAACTTTTGCCCAACGTAATAGCAAGACATTGCCGACGTTTATCTCAAATGTTGTCAGTTTCGTTTTAATATTTGTTTAGATGTATTAAGCCTAATGTGATGGATCAAACAAGACTAAGTACTTTTTGGGGGTCCTGCTTACTCCCTTGGTTTCATAATAATAGTCTTTGTCTTTTTTAAGTTAATTCTTGTAATGGTTCTCTATTCAAATGTATATCATTTAATACGCTGAGCTTTAAATGAATTACTTTCATTGTGATGGTGATACGAAAAGTCCCCATAACGAAAAAGTTAGTAGAAAATAGTAATATTATATCAGCATATAGCTTATAAAGTATGATAAAAATCAACAAGCATTGTTATAATATGCAACATTACATGGACTACCATTAACTAATTAAAGCAATTCGTAAATCAATCATAGCCTACATAACTTTTTTTTTCCTTTTCCTCCTGGGTTTTCAATTTATTGAACATTTCTATAAAAAAAAAAAAAAAAAATAATAATATAATAATAATAATAATAATAATAAATAAATGTTGATATGATCGTTGGTTTGAAATTATCTTGTAAATATTATGTGAGCTGAATTTCTTCTCATGACATTTTTTAGGGTTCCTATTACCCGGAAAAAAGCTGGGCTTGCTACTTATGTAGTAATAATTTTCAAATTATAATGGACAAGGAATTCAGAAACACGTTTAACTCTTGGCTTTGTTTTTACATTATTAAGGTGAAGTTTATAATCCAAATATTTTCATTTACAAGACAAAAATTAAAATTGTATTGTCTGAATGTGACGTATATTTGCCACACTATATTCTGGAGTGACATTTACTTCATGTAAGCACTCAATTATTCAGAAATAAGCCCCCCAAAAAGCGGTTATTTTTTAGAATGCACGTTTATATATATATATAGTGTACAATCTATCGCGCAATATACTGGATTATAAGTACGACAAATCCTAAATTATCCCAGTGCAGATTTTTTCTCCGAGGCCGCAGGCCGAGGTGAAATAGATCTGCACGAGGGATAATTTAGTATTTGGAGTTCATAATGTCCAGTAATGTTGCAAGATGGAGCGTTCACTATTTATTATAGTAAATACACCCCTAGATCTTTGACCTTGCCTTAATCTAGATTTATCTTTTCAAAATTTTGGTGCAAATTTAGCTATTTGACGTATTTTGTTGCTCCGCCATATCAATTCTAGTTGTAAACTTAAGAGATAAGGGGCGCTACCATTCTACTCAAAGCGAACGCTCCCATTTACTTTTTCTGTTTTTGGACAGTTTTTCACTTTATTTTCTTATTGTGGCGAGCAACTACCCTTTCAAAGAATGATCAATTTGATTGAGTACGCTCACAGTCTGATTTTTTCAGAAATAGGGATAACTTATTGCAAAGGGGAAAAAAAAGTCCTGTCACTTGAATCAATTCGAAACGCCTGGTCAGCAAAATATTCCTGTACAATATGGCCAATTTGAGCCCAGAACAGCTCATGCGCTTCAAAGTCTTGCTCCCTCAATGACCATAATTATATTACACTTTAATGATCACACGGTTTTAAAAGGTTGGATTCTCAGCTTTCCATTAATGGTATATTTATTTCAATTGGTTAAAAAAAAGTCCTGTCACTTTGAACTATTATAAGAGATTTTTTTCTCGATTGGTGCAATGTGTTACGCAAATCACATGCATATCGCAATAGAAAATAATGCGAACGGCGTCTTGGGAGATCTCTTGGTTTGCGGTGGGCATCAATCTATGTAAAATACAGGTTCTGATTACAACTTCAGCACAATCATGTTATAGGCTTTCCAAAATGTCTTTTTCCTCCATCTGGTCTGAAGCATCTACTAATTTAAAACCATGAGAAAAGTTCATAAATTTCTTCACCTCCTCGCAGTATTTGCTCCATCACCGGACGCGATACCATTCGAATGCAGGGAAGTCTTCTTACGCGATTTTTGTTATTGCAGCCAGCTGTATAGATTCTGCGCTTCTCAGCCGTATTTCCAACGTTCTTTGTTGCGTCTGGCCTCTTAGATAATGGACCCGCCTTGTTTAATTACGATTTAATGCCACACATTGGTACACGTTAACTTTACATTTTACATAGAGTAGAATTGATATGGTATCCATTGTTATGAGATATATGCGCAACATTTTACTGTCATTACGCGCTAGCGCAACAAGGCAATCGATAAAATCGATACTCTCCCCATTAATTTAACACAGGCTTTACCCTCCAAAAACCGAATGTTATATTGTACATATGTACAATATAACAAATGAAAGTAGGTCACGTGGTACTGCTCTAGCCAATCGCAACGCGTATTTTTCTACCACTATTTACTATAATTATATATCTTGCTGCTTTTCTTTCTTTCTTCTATATCATCGTTATTAGTATCAATATAATTATTATTTCAATATGACTCGGGACATGTCGTTGTTATTGCAATAAAAAAGTGTATAATACCACAACAGCTAATGTGTTTGTTTTCTCGATCCTTTCATCTCTTCAGAGTAATACCTTGTAAGTGCCACTTTAGTTAAACAACATATTTTTCACAGTGCAGCTATAGTTTCACTATCTTTTGTATGACATGCTCGACCAGAGAAAAAAAATTGGAATGAAAAATGTTTATACCACTCAATGTCAATTAAATTGCTAGTCTAGTCCAGTTATTATCGGTGCACTATATCCTCATTGGGATCTAAACACAATACAAAAAGTAAGCTCCGCCTATTTAGCGCATACGCAAATTGGCATTTGGAATTATTAGTTGGAGATCAGTTGAAGCTTTCTTCCAAGTTTCATGAACTAACTCGCAGTCAAATGGACAAAAATTAACAATGAAAATATGCCAAATTTCACTTTTAGTTAAACCTCTACATAAAGTCGATGGGAAAGGCAATCAATGCCTGACAAATGTGAAATTGGCCTAAATTCATTGATAAATATTGTTTTATTCAATGAAACTTGACAACAAAGTTCCAGCTGGTCACTAACTACCATGATCTCGATTCAAATTGCACATCCGGTAAGTAAATGAACCATGACGGAACCCTAAACTTTCTTCTAATTTGCATGATTTTCTTGTATATTGTGCCCACTGAGGCGTGAAACATCAGGATCTTTGAGAAAATAAAATCAGAGATACTACCACGAAACACATCGTCCTGTTTAATCAAAGAAAAAATTGCAATAGCATTTCTAGTCTCACGTGCTCACTGAAGCATGAATTAAATTAGTACATTGTCATTGCCCTTATTTTTCATATCTTTCTTTTCTTTATCTTTTTTTTAATATTTAATTGCAATAGGCCTTAGATGACGATAAAACTCTATAGGGTATTTATACAAAAAATACTTTATAGCTACGTCTCTTCTTTTCATCTCGAGTTTTTAGTCTCTCTATCTATTTTTTTTCCTCCTACTAACGTAATAAAGTATTTTGTCCCGGACTTAAAATTGGAAATATGAGGGTGTATAAGTCTTGAATCACTCATTGTTGGAGCTCCCCCCCCCCTCTCCCTAATATATATATGTATTTATATTTATATATATACACGCACACAAAATGGAATAATCATAATTACACCAATCAAAAGTCATTAACTTGAACAACACCAAAATAAACCACTTTTTGGTTATGTCCTGCAACATTCAAAAGATGATGATCGTGATAAAGTATTTTGTCCCGGACTTAAAATTGGAAATATGAGGGTATGAAGTCTTGAATCGCTCAATGGCGGTGGAATGACGTCAGGTGCAACGAATATGGTGACACCTTAGATTTTGCTTGCCATATTCATCTGGATTGATCAAGGAAAACAATACCCCAGATATTCAAAGTTACGTTGGGCAAACGTCGGCATGGTTGTGGCTGATTACGTTGGGCCAACGTGGAACAACGTTGCACGTTGCGGCGACCATATGCCGACAGTTGGATCAACGTTAAGTTGTATACAAAGTGCGACGTCGCACGCACTCAAAATGCAAACGTTGGTCCAATATTGGTTCGACGTTGGCTTCGCGACCGTCGCACGTGTAACGATGTGCCAACGTTGGGCCCAAAGGCAAGAAATAACTTTTGCCCAACGTAATAGCAACGACCATTGCCGACGTTTATTCTTCAAATGTTGTCAGTTTCGTTTTAATATTTGTTTAGATGTATTAAGCCTATGTGATGGATCAACAGACTAAGTACTTTTTGGGGGTCCTGCTTACTCCCTTGGTTTCATAATATATAGTCTTTGTCTTTTTTAAGTTAAATTCTTGTAATGGTTCTCTATCAAATGTATATCATTAATACGCTGAGCTTTAAATGAATTTACTTCATTGTGATGGTGATACGAAAAGTCCCATAACGAAAGTTAGTAGAAATAGTTAATTTTATATCAGCATATAGCTTTATAAAGTATGAATAAAATCAACAAGCATTTGTTATAATATGCAACATTACATGGACTACCATTAACTAATTAAAGCAATTCGTAAATCAATCATAGGCCTACATAACTTTTTTTTCCTTTTCCTCCTGGGTTTTCAAATTATTGAACATTTCTATAAAAAAAAAAAAAATAATAATATAATAATAATAATAATAATATAAATGTTGATATGTCGTTGTTTGAAATTATCTTGTAAATATTATGTGAGCTGAATTTCTTCTCATGACATTTTTTAGGGTTCCTATTACCCGGAAAAAGCTGGGCTTGCTACTTATTAGATTAATTTCAAATTATAATGGCAAGGAATTCAAACACGTTTAACTCTTGTGCTTTGTTTTTACATTATTAAGGTGAAGTTTATAACCAAATATTTCCATTTACAAAGAAATTAAAATTGTATTGTCGAATGTGACGATATTTGCCACACTATATCTGGGTGACATTTACTTCATGTAAGCACTCAATTATTCAAATAAGCCCTCCCAAAAAGCGTTATTTTTTAGAATGCAAGTTAATTATATATTATTAGTGTACAATCTATCGCGAATATACTGGATTATAAGTACGACAAAACCAAAAATCCCGAGTGCAGATTTTTTTCTCGAGGCCGCAGGCCGGGTGAAATAGATTCTGCACGAGGGATAATTTAGTATTTGGAGTTCATAGTCCAGTAATGTTGCAAGATGGAGCGTTCACTATTTTATATAGTAAATACACCCCCTAGATCTTGACCTTCCTAATCTAGATTTATCTTTTCAAAATTTGGTGCAAATTTAGCATTGTGACGTATTTTTGCTTCCGCCATATCAATTCTAGTTGATAAACTAAGAGATAGAGGGCGCTACCATTCTACTCAAATGCGAACGCTCTCCATACTTTCTTCTTGGACATTTTCACTTTATTTCTTATGTGGAGCAACTACCCTTTCAAAAGAATGATCAATTTGATTGAGTACGCTCACAGTCTTGATTTTTTCAGAAATAGGGATTAACTTATTGCAAGGGGAAAAAAAAGTCCTGTCACTTGATCAACCGAAGCCTGGTCAGAACATATTCCTGTACAATATGGCCAATTTTGAGCCCATGACGCTCATTGCGCTTCAAAGTCTTGCTCCTCAATGACGCATATTATATACCTTTAATGATCACGACGTTTTAAACCAGCTTTCCATTAATGGTATATTTATTTCAATTGGTTTAAAAAAAGTCCTGTCACTTTGAACTATTTAAGAGATTTTTTCTCGATTGGTCCAATGTACGCACAATGCGCATAGAAAATAATGAGAACGGCCGCTGGCATCTCTTGGGGGCATCATCTATGTAAAATACAGGTTGATATACAACTTCAGCACAATCTGTTATAGGCTTTCCAAAACTTCCTCCATCTGGTCTGAAGCATCTACTAATTAAAACCATGAGAAAAGTTCAATTTTTTCACCTCCTCGGCCAATTGCTCCATCACCGGACGGGCGATAACCATTCGAATGCAGGGAATGTTCTTACGCGAGTTTTTGTTATTGCAGCCAGCTTTATAGATTCTGCGCTTTCTCAGCCGTATTTCCAACGTCTCTTTGTTGCGTCTGGCCTCTTAGATAATGGACCCGCCTTGTTTAATTACGATTTAATGCCACACATTGGTACACGTTAACTTTACATTTTACATAGAGTAGAATTGATATGGTATCCATTGTTATGAGATATAATGCGCAACATTTTACTGTCATTACGCGCTAGCGCAACAAGGCAATCGATAAAATCGATACTCTCCCCATTAATTTAACACAGGCTTTACCCTCCAAAAACCGAATGTTATATTGTACATATGTACAATATAACAAATTGAAAGTAGGTCACGTGGTACTGCTCTAGCCAATCGCAACGCGTATTTTTCTACCACTATTTACTATAATTATATATCTTGCTGCTTTTCTTTCTTCTTCTATATCATCGTTATTAGTATCAATATAATTATTAATTTCAATATGACTCAGGGACATGTCGTTGTTATTGCAATAAAAAAGTGTATAATACCACAACAGCTAATGTGTTATTGTTTTCTCGATCCTTTCATCTCTTCAGAGTAATACCTTGTAAGTGCCACTTTAGTTAAACAACATATTTTTCACAGTGCAGCTATAGTTTCACTATCTTTTGTATGACATGCTCGACCAGAGAAAAAAAATTGGAATGAAAAATTGTTATACCACTCAATGTCAATAAAATTGCTAGTCTAGTCCAGTTATTATCGGTGCACTATATCCTCATTGGGATCTAAACACAATACAAAAAGTAAGCTCCGCCTATTTAGCGCATACGCAAATTTGGCATTTGGAATTATTAGTTGGAGATCAGTTGAAGCTTTCTTCCAAGTTTCATGAACTAACTCGCAGTCAAATGGACAAAAATTAACAATGAAAATATGCCAAATTTCACTTTTAGTTAAACCTCTGTACATAAAGTCGATGGGAAAGGCAATCAATGCCTGACAAATGTGAAATTCGGCCTAAATTCATTGATAAATATTGTTTTATTCAATGAAACTTGACACAAAGTTCCAGCTGGTCACTAACTACCATGATCTCGATTCAAATTGCACATCCGGTAAGTAAATGAACCATGACGGAACCCTAAACTTTCTTCTAATTTGCATGATTTTCTTGTATATTGTGCCCACTGAGGCGTGAAACATCAGGATCTTTGAGAAAATAAAATCAGAGATACTACCACGAAACAATCGTCCTGTTTAATCAAAGAAAAAATTGCAATAGCATTTCTAGTCTCACGTGCTCACTGAAGCATGAATTTTTAAATTAGTACATTGTCATTGCCCTTATTTTTCATATCTTTCTTTTCTTTATCTTTTTTTTAAATATTTTAATTGCAATAGGCCTTGAGATGACGATAAAACTCTATAGGGGTATTTATACAAAAAATACTTTATAGCCTACGTCTCTTCTTTTTCATCTCGAGTTTTTAGTCTCTCTATCTATTTTTTTTCCTCCTACTAACGTAATAAAGTATTTTGTCCCGGACTTAAAATTGGAAATATGAGGGGTATAAAGTCTTGAATCACTCATTGTTGGAGCTCCCCCCCCCCCTCCCCTAAATATATATATGTATATATATATATATATACACGCACACAAAATGGAATAATCATAATTACACCAATCAAAAGTCATTAACTTGAACAACACCAAAATAAAACCACTTTTTGGTTATGTCCTGCAACATTCAAAAGATGATGATCGTGATAAAGTATTTTGTCCCGGACTTAAAATTGGAAATATGAGGGGTATGAAGTCTTGAATCGCTCAATGGCGTTGGACAGTTTTTCACTTTATTTTTCTTATTGTGGCGAGCAAACCCTTTCAAAAAATGATCAATTTGATTGAGTACGCTCACAGTCTGATTTTTTCAGAAATAGGGATAACTTATTGCAAAGGGGAAAAAAAAAGTCCTGTCACTTGAATCAATTCGAAAGCCTGGTCAGAACATATTCCTGTACAATATGGCCAATTTGAGCCCAGAACAGCTCATGCGCTTCAAAGTCTTGCTCCTCAATGACGCATAATTATATTACACTTTAATGATCACCAGGTTTTTAAAGGTTGGATTCTCAGCTTTCCATTAATGGTATATTTATTTCAATTGGTTAAAAAAAAGTCCTGTCACTTTGAACTATTATAAGAGATTTTTTCTCGATTGGTCAATGTTTACGCAAATCACATGCATATCGCATAGGAAATAATGCGAACGGCGTCTTGGCGAGATCTCTTGGTTTGGGGCATCAATCTATGTAAAATACAGGTTCTGATTACAACTTCAGCACAATCATGTTATAGGCTTTCCAAAATGTCTTTTTCCTCCATCTGGTCTGAAGCATCTACTAATTAAAACCATGAGAAAAGTTCATAAATTTCTTCACCTCCTCGCAGTATTTGCTCCATCACCGGACGGGCGATACCATTCGAATGCAGGGAAGTCTTCTTACGCGAGTTTTGTTATTGCAGCCAGCTGTATAGATTCTGCGCTTCTCAGCCTTGGCTTTGTTTTTACATTATTAAGGTGAAGTTTATAATCCAAATATTTTCCATTTACAAGACAAAAATTAAAATTGTATTGTCTGAATGTGACGTATATTTGCCACACTATATTCTGGAGTGACATTTACTTCATGTAAGCACTCAATTATTCAGAAATAAGCCCCCCAAAAAGCGGTTATTTTTTTAGAATGCACGTTTATATTATATATATAGTGTACAATCTATCGCGCAATATACTGGATTATAAGTACGACAAATCCTAAATTATCCCGAGTGCAGATTTTTTTCTCCGAGGCCGCAGGCCGAGGTGAAATAGATCTGCACGAGGGATAATTTAGTATTTGGAGTTCATAATAGTCCAGTAATGTTGCAAGATGGAGCGTTCACTATTTATTATAGTAAATACACCCCTAGATCTTTGACCTTGCCTAATCTAGATTTATCTTTTCAAAATTTTGGTGCAAATTTAGCTATTGTGACGTATTTTGTTGCTCCGCCATATCAATTCTAGTTGTAAACTTAAGAGATAGAGGGCGCTACCATTCTACTCAAAGCGAACGCTCCCATTTACTTTTTCTGTT
>CALNVZ010003429.1:3030401-3065067 GCA_940671915.1 Paracentrotus lividus
AACATGATGAATGAAAAGGGGAAATTTCTCCTTTGTAGAAATAACTTTAAAGATGGTCGACTCGAAAATAAAAGCAGTAATAATATAGTTGCATATTAAACATGGTGCTCCTCAATCTCTCCACATTATACGTTCCATTCACTTTCAGGGGTTGGTTTCGGCTATTAAGGAAAGCCTACAAGATGTTAACGTCGAACTATTTGGCGACGAATAGATGAATTTATTAATAATGATAATAATTGATATCCTACCACCATATTAGAATACGTCATTTACGTATCATGTACAAAATTTTCAAATTTTCAAAAATAATGCATGTGGTGCGGGAAATTGTTCTTGGAAAGGGCAAACTAACCTCACGAAACAATATTCTCAAGAATGAAGTATAGAGGGCGTTCGTAGATGGAGTAAGAAGGCTACATATATCGTGTGTAATAAGTATTGTCACCCCCTACATCATGCTTGTATTGAACTTAGTACTTAGGGGAGTAATGATTTCGGCTTTCAAACAAATATGCCAACTTAGCTGTTGAAATTACCTTTTGTATGATGTATAGATGAACTTTGTGTGATGTTTATTAGCAGAGCAATGCTGGTTTGAACTTTCATGCATGAATTTAGAGATCTCGAACCTCCTTCCGGACATTGAAAAATGGTGAACAATAACAAACAGAGGAAGAAGGAAAGTACTGAGAGCGAAATGAAATTAGCTAAAACTTGGAGAAAAGAAGGGAAACGAACAAGGAGATAGCAAGTCTGCTTGGCAGGTCGAAAAGATGGGTTTAACACTGTTGCAAGGTCCGGAGAGATGGGGTGAAGAATAAGCATCGATCAGTTAGGCCGTTTTTACTGGGTCAAGCTTAGAAAAATTGGCGAGATCGTGGGTCCAGCGTCATTAACCCCTAGGGGGAAATACATTAGTTAATATTAATGTTAACTGATATATTATAAGTCAAAATATTGTATTTATACCAATAAAATTCTGTCAAATGATGATTTATACTGCATTTTTGTATATTCTATGTAAGGGGCGACAATACTTATTGCACACGGTATAGATCGAAAGCTATAGCTATGCAGCTCCGAGGCTGTTGATCAAACGGACGAGGTATCTCTATCTAAGTATTGGAAAACATGAGGAAGAACACTAAATTTATCAAACTAAACGTCTGGCTGTGCATCTCAGCTGCATATTGTCCCTAAGAGAGGGGGCGCCCAAAAAAGTGCCCCTTTTACACATATGAAAATATTTTAAAACATAGCAGTACTCATTTTCTAAACACGCTAAATTTGTTGTTGTAATAAAAAGTAATAAAATCGCATTAATGCTTGACGTGCTATTTCTAAAATTAGATCGAAATTGATAAAGTTGCAAGTTTTACTTTACAAGTGCACATTAGTTCGTTTTTAACGATAATATATATATATATATATATATATATATATAATATATATATATATATTAATAATATAAATATAATATATATATATATAATTATATATAATAGTGCATTAATCCTTGGTCCAAACATCATAGAGTTTTCACGTATTGGCATGTGAATCAAAATGCAAACAAAAAACAAAATGTTGTAATGCATTTTCGCCAATTTTTATTAGATTTGTGCTCAAATTTCGAAGGTATTGCCTCGTTCTTCCTCAGGAAGAAGATATATTTCTCCCTGAGGAAGACGGAGGCAATACGGTCGAAAATTTGGAACAAATCTAATAAAAATTGCGAAAAATGCATTACAACATTTTTTGTTTTTTATTATATATATATATTATATATATATATATATATATATATATATAATATATATATATTTTTTTTTTTTTTTTTTTTAAATATAGTATATATACATTACATATCAATGTTTGTAACTTTCTCATAAAGTACATTAATACATCTGTAATATATTGTAAAAGAAAAATAAGAGAGTTATATCTTAATATCTTAACACCCTAAAGTCAGGAACATAAAAATACGTAAATATCAACAATTTTTCGAAATGATGGAAACGACTCATATAACCAACGTGTAAAAAAAAAAGTCCGAACTCTGTTTGATTGTTTGAATAGACAAATCGTGCAGCGAAAAATTTGTCTGTCACGTTCCGTATTTTCGCTGCTTTTGTTTGAGTACTCACAAAAATAAATTGATTACCATATACTAGTACGCAATAACCGTATCTGATTGATAACACGTCTGCCAATCCGTCTCCTCGTTTTAAAGAAATGAAGAGTTTATTTTCCAAGGGACTAAATCCACTTTGGAGATTTCGAGTAAATCACTGATTTTTTATTTATCACTTTTACCGTGAACCATATGACTTAATTTTGGTACACATGCTAGTGCAATTGCCTTAGACCATTCAATAACAATGAAAAAATCTACGCTATAAGTTATATTTTTATGAATTTTTGAATTTCAATTGCTATGGATTTAGTCCTTTGGAATGAAACTCCCGTAAATCGTCGTAGGTTTTCCCAATTATTTTGCCTACTTGAAGTTTTTGGTCAGCTAAAAATGTGTTTAAATGTTATTCTGAACGTGTATGAATAAAATAAAACTAAAATTTGAAATTTGAAGCAATTTTTTTTCGCCAAAAATTTGATTTTCAGTCAGTTCAAAATATTCATTCCAAAAGGGACTAAATCCAAGAATATTTATATTCTAAAAATTAATCAAAATTATTCAAATTTTCTTTCAAGATCTTAATGCATACTATCTGAAGCCTTTGTGCCAACAATCAGAATATATATCCGATAGGGAATTGTTAAGTTAAGAGATTGAATCCCAGACTGAATTTGTGCCCTTTTGGAAAATGAACTGTTTTTGATATGAGCACCTTTGAAATGAAACAGAATTGTGAAACAATCAAAGATATTTTTTTTCTCAAAAAAAATTTGTGAATGCGATGTGGGCATTTAATCCCTTGTACTAGGTGCATATATTTAGCTTAAAAAGTGAACTTTGGTCAAATATGGATTTAGTCCCTTTTGGAAACAAGCTCTTCAAATATCGACTTAATTCTTGTACAAGTTCTATGATAATGCATGAACATCATTTAGTTAACAGCTTGAGCTTTAAAAAGACTTTGAGAAAAGGTGTGACTGTTTTGTATACGCCGAAATGTGTCGTTTACTCACGATTTTTGACGGTTGCATTCATTCCGCTATACATTACCCGACAACAAATATTTTGAAAGATCTGTCCTTGTTTCCATTTAAATAAAAAAAATAATAAACATAAAGGGGGAAATAGAGTCACAAACTTTTTTAATAAAAAACATTATTTGTTCATTTAGGTTGCATTGTGGTGTGTGTGTGTGTGTGTGTGTGATTGTTGTTGTGTGTCGTGTGGTCAGATCTACATGAATGTGTAGCTGTGTGTAGATTTTTTTTATTAGTTAGTCATTGATTTGTTGTAAGAGTTACTAAATTAATGCATTTAATAATAAACGTTGTGTGAGGAAGGTCGCAAGTATCGCGGCATGAGAGCGATGGGGTAATGCGGGCCAATAGACCATAATTCATCCCCATTAGTTGGTATGTGTTTAAAAGAAAAATTGCAAAAAATAAAAAAACTCAAAATAAACTTGTTTGCCAATGATAATATTCAAACTTATTTTACAATTAGGTAGTAATGTTATCGTTATCTCATCAAAATATCAAATAACATTCCTCGGCTCATTTTTTCTAAAATCAGCCTGGAATGAGACTATACTGGATTTGGTGCCATCACGCCTTCCGGTTGAGTGTTCTTACACCATGAAATAAGTTCTCCATAAAATTCAACTGGTACCAATTTTAGCTCTCTAAAAAGGGCTCATCTGAAGCACTAATGATTACTCTTTATAAAGGTAAAAGAGAATTTCTTCCAATATCTATCATTGATTTTATATGAATTTGTTTCCAAACGATTACCCCATCTTTGATACGCGGTCGGGGTATTTCCATAATTTGATTAGGTGAATTAGTGTAATGGCGACCGTAAGGGAGGGAGTGTGTACAAATGGGGTAGCCTATAGTACTAAGTAAGATGAGGAGGGTGTGTGGTGTGTGTGTGGTGTGTGTGTGGTTGTGTGTGTATGGTTGTGTAATATTGTGAATAAAAGGGTGTGTGTGTTATGTGTATGTAGGGGTTGTGAAGCGTTATTTGTATATTATGTGTATGTATAAATTTTACAACACAAAAAGAAAGTTCCTACTATTTAAGATATTCAATTTTTTTTAATTACCATGTGAGCGATTTCTTAGGAAGAATCCTCATGGCATGATTGAGTGGCAATGGTTGAAGGCAAGTCAATTTTGAAGTTCACAAAGCAGATTATCACAACTAAATTTATGAATAAATGATTTCGGAACAATATTTGAATTAAAACATCACACATGTCAAAAAGGATGCCACATGTGCGCCCTAACATACAAATTAGTTCACGGTAAAATTTCACGGTTGAGTGAGCACTGTGTTAAAATTGCAAATGCTGCAGTTTTTGCGTATTTACATGGTATATTCTATCAAATAAGATAAAAGTTTGTGGAAGTGTAATACGACTTTAGCTAATTTAGCTAATTTTCACGGGTGAATAAACAACAACAAAAACAACCAGAATTAGGCCATTTTAAAATTATGATCAGGTATTGCAGTAATTTTAAGAATCATCTCAATAACATTGTTGGTTAGTTTAAACCTATGGACATGTGTCAATGATCCTATGGCAATGATTGGAAAAGTCATGCTTCAGTGAGCACGTGAGACTGGAAAAGCTGTTTTAACGTATGGACTAAAATTGGATCTTTACTTTGATTAAACAGGACGATTGTTTTGGGGAGTACATCTAATTCTATTTTCGCAAAAATCCCGATGTTTCAGGCTTCAGTGGCACAAGATGCAAGAAATCTTGCAAATGAGAAGAAACATGAGCAGAAAACAAGCTTAAACATCACATTCTACAATTAATGGGTTAATACATTGTTTGGTAGTGTGATGTTGGAGCATGTATAACATCATATCAATAATTATATGCCAGCCTGAAAGTTGAACCATATTAAATTTGAGTCTTTATAATCACCACAATAACCCAAACATTCATTTATCTTAGTTTTAAAAATGGGGAAAACAGAGAAAAGAGGAGATTATGGAGGGGTTGTTACATAAGATAGGATCTTATGTAGTAACCATATGGGCGAGCCTAAAAATGTATTCACCCAAGGAAACCTGAAATAGGAATGAATTATCGGAATCTTTCGGAGGAATGGACATAATTCAGGAGAAAGTATGCGGAATCTTGTTGGCAGCTTCAACAAGTTAAAAAAAAGGAAGAGCTTGATTCCAAAAGGCGCTAAATCCACTTTTGACCAAATGTTTTATAGGTTAATTAAGTGCATCTTAGGCATGGGAATCAATGCAGTATATTGGATAAAAAAATATTTTTGGAAGTTTGAAAAAATTGGTCACAAATATGAGTTTTATTCCAAAAGGAGCTAAATCCAAAACGGTTTTATTCCAAAAGGCGCTAAATCCACTATGGTCATTTAGGATTTGTTATTTAACCACTTTACCTAACAAAATACAATTATATCTTTAGCACATGTTGTGGCTACCAGCCTCCATCATCCGTGCAAATTTTAGGATTATTAAATAGTTTTACAAATTTATGAATATTTTTGGATTTAGCTCCTTTTGGAATAAACATCGAAAATCCCGGTCTTGAAAAAGATAAGATATTAAAAAATTAATAAATAAAATATTAAAAAATTTAAACATCAAGAAAAGTGTATCTATACTCTGTAGCATATTCATGTGTTTCGTTTTTGAATTTCATTTATTATAGCTTTAAATCTACAAAAATTGGCATCTGACGGAGGTTTTATTCCAAAAGGCGCTAAATCCATGGGAATTGAAATTATAAAAATTCTCTAAAAATTGAAATTGATAGCTAGATTTTTAAAACGTGATTAATTATCGAATACGATAGCTTTATCTATATATCAAAATAAACTTACAATGGATAGAATAAAATGGTAAATTAAAAAACCTTGATTTACTCTAAAACACTAAAGTGGATTAGCGCCTTTGGAATCAAACTCTTATGAAGAAGAAGAAAAAAAAGCAAATAAGGCAGCACCATCAGTAATTGGGTTAGTGTATACCTTAAACCCATTGAATTTATCCAAACTGAATGGGGGGTTTTAAATTTTTGCGCACGCCAGTTAGACTGAAGAGAAAAAGGGCGGGGGCGGCGCGGCGTGAATGTTCAGAACTCAATATTCATGAACTACAAAATTACTACACTCGAGGCCACTGTATACATCATGTTACCTGATCCGCAAGTCTCCTCTTAATTATCTCTTCATCATCCATATCGAAAGAGCGATTCATCGGGGGTGGGGGCGGCGCTTCGTATAAACTACCTTCTTTCCAGTGAATAACCAATCACGTCAAGCTGATCCGCCGCCGCCAACGTGTCGTCTCTTAAACGTTATCTTCCCACTTATTATAAAAATTCAACCCCCCGCTAAACAGGTCCATTATGTCCTTAGACCATAGAATCTTTTGTTTTACGAGGGGGGGTGGGGGGGGGCGGGGGCGGGGGGCGGGGCCCCCCCCCCCCCCCCCCCACCTCGTATCAGCTCTCGTCACAATTTTCGGGTGCTTCATTTCAATTCCCCCTCAACACCAACAACAGGACCTCTCTCCACGCGCCCTATACCTTCAGACACCTCCACTCTAACCTCACAACAACACATCACACCCACCACACCCGCACCAACCAACATAACCACCAGCCCACCGCTTAACTCAAACCACTCATGATCATTCCCCTCTTTGTTATGAAAACACACTCTCTGAAACAAAGTAGTACATACCTAAAACATCCTTTATCATCCAAAATAAATGACTCCCAAGTGTTGTTATTGTATGCGTTAAAAATTATTAGGTGTATATGTTTACTTACTAGAACGTAATGAGTCTTACAACTTTTTGCCCTTAAACTCCTATACATGTATCAACAATATGTAGGGATCATCGCACAATGAGTAAAAGTGAGGGGGAGAAAACAGAATACGCTGCGTATTCGCCACCGCACTAGTCCCATTTGGTTAGTGAAGATTTAGTGTGGGTGAGTTACCATGGGATGTGTTGCCCAACCCACCCCTGCCCACGTGTGTGTGTGTGTGTGTGTGTGTGTGTGTGGAAAGATTGATGTCGGAAGAAGGGAGAGGGTACGCCTGCGTGTTTGTGTTTTTGTGTGTATATTTCATTTAAACATTAGTTTTATTTCTTTTTAAATGTATGTCATTTTGAATTTGATTTTTGGCATTGCTCACATTGTTGCCCGATGGTTTGATAGCAAGTGCGTGTGGGCTCTTTAAAAGGACATATATCATATCCAAGACTACTGCACTTTTAGCAGTGCTTACTTCGTGTGAAGTGCGTTTTTGCAAAACTATTTAAGATTTATAAATTCATGTAATTAGCACAGTAATATGGTGCTAATAAAAAATTAACGACATGCGTGGTTACAAGAGCACCGGCCCTGCGATCTTCAATATTGTCTCGTGATAAAAAAAAATATATTTGTAACGACTGCGAAGTTACATTTAGAATAGTCTCACATTGTCATGACTACGGCAGGTTTAGAAGTACTCAATCCCTCCAAAGTGCCGGTAATTTCGTGCCTAGAATGGCAATTATATTAATTGGAACTATATTATATTGGTGATGAACTATTCTTAATAAGACCTGTGGATTCTAACATGGACCTATAAAATAAGAGGCCAACCAGGACAAGGGGAGACAACTGTTATTTCATTCAGTGTTCATGTCACAATGTGAATGTCTGCATTTTAGGCCTTCTCGTGGTTTCCAATCAATAATAAATTTACAGGCTTCATCGAGGATTTTGTCCTGTATGGTAAGAGTTCTTAATCGAGTTTTATTTATTTATTTTTTTTTAAATTTTACCAACCCCCTCTTGGAGTAAAACATATTTAAGATGCACAGTAAAAGTGGCATAATCATTACGTCCTAATCTTATTGTGAATAATTGTAGTAAACACAACCCTTCTCTAAAGAAAAATACATAACCTGTTTTAATTTAGAGGTGTTTATTATTACATTTCTGTATTTTTATTAAAACTACGCAAATTTCCTGTACTTAAAAGTAAGATTGTCCGATGAATATGAATACGAATTATTTAATGGTGTGTTGATTTGAAATAGAATAAGGTTCGTTATTCCAAAAGTTTATTTGTTGGAAAATGAAATAGGGTTCATAAATAAAACAAAAAATAAACTTTTTTTCGTAAGTTCGAACAAATACTAGCATGTTAAGGTTCGTAAGGCTTATAAACCTTTTCCCATTTACGGACAAGCCAATATTCGGAATAAAGAACACCATTTTATCTTCGGAATTACCAACACTGTTTTCATTTTTGGACCAATAAACCTACGCACACACGTAACTTTTACGGTCCCTATTTCATTATCAGGCCAAGAAATCTTATGCTACAGTCACACAGACACCTACGTTGAGTAACGTCTGCATTTCGTCCAAAAAGTGTTTTTTTCTGCGGAGCCCCACCAATGCCTTATCATCATAGTCAACAGTTGAAATAGTGATATTTCGTTCATCCAATAAAACAAAGAAATACATAAGAAATGGTAAAACAGAAAATGAAATTAAGATAAAAACAACAAAAACATAACTAAACGTAATTGTCTGTGTGACTGTACCATTAGGCCAAAAAAAAAAAAATTGTTTGCCCTCCGCGACCGACCGTAATATGGCAAAAATTTGGGTCGGGATTTTTATTTTATTTTTTTTTCTTCAAAGACCTAAAAATTGAAAACTCACCATTTTCGACGGAAAATGTAAAATTTAGCAGTAGAAAGTTTAAATTTGTTTAAATAAAGTCGTGAGATATACTGAAAGAACTGTTAATATTCATGTTTCTTTTTGTTCAGTAAAAATATATATAGACGTAGTATTTTTGTTCATAAAAAAAATCAAAAAAAAAAAAAAATCGACCGACCAACCGACCCTAATTTTTAATTTTTCCACTGGAGGGCAAACAAACAATTTTTTTTTTTGGCCTTAGGAATAACAAGCAACACCTTCTTTGGTATCATTAAACTGAAGAAAGGGTATGTTTTCTCTCAAATAGTTCAAGGTAATTTATTTATGAAATTCTTATTTTGAAGCTAATAGATACCCATTGTCTCATTTTTTTTTTGTATTTGTATATCATCTGAGAAGAAAAAACAATAGCAAGAAGACAAATCAAGGACATCTATTAAATGCAATTGGTATAAACAAACACATTCTTATTATTATTAATTTCTACTTCTTCTTTGTCTGTGTTCCTAGAATGATAAAATCAGTATGATGAAGATAACGTACATAATAGTGTCATCAGTCGTCTTGGTGCTGAACGGTATGTAGTGATACTTCCCCATAACTACTAAATTAATCCCAGTTAAAGTGAAACTATGTTCCAGTCATGACATTGAAATGTGGAAGAGTCACATGCACTTACACAGAAAAGAATGTATGGGGCAACAAACAATGTTCGGGACCTAAACATGTTAGCTTCGTGGTGTATTTTGGATCATATTATGACTATTAGGGCATTTGAACAGCAATCTTTTCTTGTAGAGCTTTTTATTATGATATTCTTCCCAAATATCATGAAAATAACAGGAAAACTCACAATAATTTTCTTAATCTTTCCCACACCTTCCCACTACACTAGATTCCCTTTAACCCCTCTCCATCGGAATTAGAGTTAGGGTTGAATTTGATTGTGACTGACAACGGAGATAATAAATTACCATAAAATGTGTAAATTTGCATTCTTTGAATGGCACAAGAAGGTACAAATTGCATGCCATACGTTGGTCCCGATGTTACATTTTGCACCCTAAAAACAGCGAAGTTGCCTTTTTTGTGCACCTTCTTTGTTAAAGAGTAGTGTGGCACGAACAAAGGGGACAGATCAGACGATATATGCTCTCTTCCTCTGCCATGCACACGTAATGTCGAAAAAATCATGGGTCTAAACGAGCACGTTTCTTTGTGTTTTGATTTATTCGCTATATCTGTTGTTGTTTGAGTGTGTGTGTGTGTGTGTGTGTGTGTGTGTGGGTGTGGGTGTGCGATCTTTTGTGTTTGCTTTTTTATTATATCTTTTAGCTTAGCCTTAGGCCCTTCTCATGAATAGCCATCATCAAAGAGTGAACATACCAGTTTTCATCACCTTATTAATCTTCATTTTAAAAAAATTATCAATTAAACTAACAGGGTGTAAAGCTTCAGCACATGTAACCCAGGAACCACCGAAGGATAGGTGCTGTATAGATGGGTTTGGTCTCAACTACACACTCCCTATGTTTGACCAATGTAAAAGAAGACTTTACAAGAATGGTAGTATGATTCAGACCATTCCAAAGCTGATTCCAGCTCTGCTTGACATGGATGTTAGATGTTGGAACCAAGGCACTATCCCACCTGGACAGAGGGTGTGTCGATTCCCAGGTGCGTTCATTCAAAGAATTAAAATGTATTGCTGTCTTCAGCTGACACAAATAAACACAAATATTTTTGCGACGGCGTACCCACAATATAATATATAAAATTATCATGAAGTATGATGTATAGATTATTTAGGCATACGTGTTCATCAATATTCCAACAGAAAAATTTTGTTGAGAAAATGTCCTTCACTGAAGTTAATCATATAGGCCCGTATTCACAAAGTTGGCATAAAGTTAAGCCTGGCTTAAACATGTTAAATATGATAGCTAGCAAAATGGGAGCCAAATGTGTGCATGTTTCAATGTTGCTTGCACGTTTACTGGATTTCAGAATCGTGCATTAGTGGTTGAAAAAACTTTTTAGTAATCATTCACACGCAGTTTCTAATAGTTTAAGTAGAAAAGGCGTGTACATGTATCAACAATTCTGATGAATCAAACATTTACTTTTCAAGATTGCATCAATATTGCTAGTCATTGTTAAACCACAGATTTAAGTTAGGTTTAACTTTAGGACACCGTTGTGAATACGGGTCCATAGTCAATGTCTTAACTAATTCTATTTATAACGAGTGATGGTACAGTTTGTTTTTGGTTTGTTACATGGTTCAGATTGCTTGAGCAAACTATGTAATAGCGGCTGGTGCGAGGAGACTATGACGGGATACCAGTGCAACTATCATGGCTATCAACCAGGGCTGCTACCAGAAACGCATAGGAAAGAGAACTTATCTACCATCGGTACTACACCCGAGTTTCCTGATGTTATTACTCCAATTTCGCCTGCATTGTGTATTGATATTGGTATGTCCAAGGTTATACAGGGTGTCTCATTATAAAGCGGAACCTAAATGTTCAGTTTTTTTTCTGTAACTGCAAGCAAATGATAAAATATTAAATGCACCGTTTTAAAATTCCATATTTCATCTTTATGACGACACCTCACAACCATTGCAAAGAGCCACGTAATTAATTTAAAAGTTTTAAAATATAATTTAAAAATATGGTATACGTCCATTATCGTCATCATTTGAAACAATAAACTGCAAAAACAGCACGGTGATCACATGCCTTTCTTTTGGTCATCACTAAATATATTATCATAATCTCAGACAATACATTGAAGATAATGAGAATAGGAGATAGCCTATGAACTATGAAATGAGCTTTAAAATTGTCCGATAGACTGTTCAATATGGAACATAAGGATTGTTTTTTTTTTTTCACTCGTTGCAAGTTGTATCTTGGAAAATTCCTCATCTGCTTTATTCGCGCATGAATAATCGTTTCGTTTACAGGCTGGATATCGGAGTCGATAAATGCTACATTTCCGAACCGTAGTTATTTTAATTGGAGAAAGCAAAGCAATACTGTGACAGCTTGACTCGTTATTGTAAGAGGCGTGACCAGATTCCCTTCTCTTTATCGTCCCTGAAAGTGATCCGACTCAAAACTATTTCTACCATATATGCTAGACGGTGAATACGGATTAACTGTGTTCAACACACATAAAACATTCTCTTGTGTAACAAACAGAAGAAGGGCTATCACCTCCTCCGTACAGGAGTAATAAACTTCGTGCTACAAGTTTTATTTATTTCATTTTATCTTTTATGTTATTTATTTATTTATTACTTTATTTATTGTATTATTCTATTCCCAACTCATGGGCAAACATCCTTTATCGCTACAAACAGCTGTTCTTCTAAGGGGTCCGAAACAACAGTTAAAGAGAACATAGTGCAATAATCATAAAAAGCAAATAACATTTAAAGAAAAAGTGCAGTGCAGGGGGGGGGGAGGAGGAGATTATACAAATAAAAATCAATTAACCAAAAAATCACACAAAAGGTCTTACAGACACAGGAATAAATTAATAAAAACATGTCATTATGAAATTTCTTTCAAAACAAAGCGGAATCGCAACTTTGTTTGTTGAAAAAAAAATCTGAGCTACAGTGCCATACAATCAACTCATTGCTGCTAAGTGGCTTGCCCGGTGTAGGAGGCGTAAAACGTCCGGTCTAGGCGAATCCGCCAAACATGCCTACTTACGTGTAGATATAAACGTAGCAAGCTCCATGCCTCGAGAATAGATAGATGGTGTGATTATTTAAGCTTGAGAAAACAGCCCAAGCTAGAATCAGATGATCAATTTTTTTCTTACAGAACACGGGGGACTTTTATATAATAAGATCATGTCTCAGTTTAACCCTAAATGATCAGAAAGGGTGAGGTTGGATGGTGCGTGTTTTGAACAGTGCACACTATTCGAGCTTTCCAGTTCTTATATGCACGTTATAGTACGCGTGACGGACGTTTTTCCCCTGGCAGGAAGTTTTCGCCTCCGACACGGGGTGCAACGATAAATTGGGCAGAAAAATTCTGTTCTTTCTTTGTTTCGGACAAAAAAAATGTAGCCTTGAATGTAATATTTATTTCAGAGAATGAAACCCTAAAAACATAATATCTTGGAAATATATTCATATTTTCAATAACCAGGCGATACTATTTTTAATTAGAATGCACAAGTACTAAGTGTTAGGTACGCATATTCAGGTACCCCTTTTCAGCTATTCTTTGTGATTTATCACCTTTAGTTTTTGAAAAAAAAATACGGTCTAAATGCCTTATAAGTACACGTTAGAGAGAAACTCCATGTAATATTCAATATAAATTAACCACCTAATTTTTATTGTAGTAAAAATAAGTGTTTTTTAGATGTTTGTTGTTCCTTTTTTTGTTCCGAAATAGTTTCGAAAATAACAAAAGGTACAGAATTGTATGCAAAAAATTAAAAATATCAGGCCTAGTTGTAATTACAATGATACTGGTTTCTCTTTTTTTTTTTTTTTTTTTTTTTAGGATTCATTCAAATACTGAATACGGGAATTTCCCGATTTTTAACTTTTGTGTTTTTGTTGTTGATGATTTTTCAGCAATAAAAACAATCGACAAATCATTTATAAAAAATATGAATAATGGCGGACCAAGTAATTATCCCTGAGGTACTGATTTTTCTTTGTTATTACCTTTGGTAAGGTGACTCATGTTTCACTCCAAAGCTTAGCTACAAATACCATATTGCGCAATGTCTAGTGACGGTGCATGTCGAAGTCCTTGGAAAAATCTAGGTAAGTTGTAAAGAAGTTATATAAATGTTTAAATTTTGCAAATTTACCTACGTATTCCATTTTCAACTCATTCTTGACAGACTGGAACGGAAATGAACCAAACAATGTCCGAGGTTATGAAGATTGTGTAGTCACACTTAAGAGTACAAAGAAGGCACAGTGGAACGACATTCCATGCCATATTATTGAGACGATGGGATATGTTGCATGTCAAATACATTTGAACTGAGGACCCCATAGAAGTACAGCTCCTAATGCCGTGGTCACAACTCATCGTTGACCACATGGAACGTGCTTACAATGTAGCTGTCGTTGCACGTAGCAATCGTGGGCTATTTTCTGCTATTCTTTCGTTTGTGTAGAAAATGTTTTGAAAAAAAAAACTACGTACCTGCAACGTGCGTGGCTGAAAAAAAAACCGTACATTCAACGTAGAATTTTTCTACGAAATCCGTCTTAGAGTTGTACGTTGCACTAACTACCTGTTCCAAAAATTCGTCATTCCGAAGATTCGATTAATGTAAAAGCGTATCAGGACATCTCCCCCGGAGGACAACTCCCCCGGGGACATTTCCCGGAGGACAGCTCCCCCGGAGGACAACTCCCCGGAGGAAAACACCCTCGATGAAAACTCCCCCGGAGGACAAGTCCCACAGAGGACATATCCCCCGAGTACAACTCCCCCGGAGGACAACTCCCCCGGAGGACAACTCCCCCGGAGGACAACTCCCCTGGAGGACAACTCCCCTGGAGGACAACTCCCCCGGAGGACAACTCCCCTGGAGGACAACTCCGACGGAGGACGACTCCCCCGGAGGACAACTCCCCCGCAGCACAACTACCCCGCAGGACAAGTCCCCCGGAGGACAACGCTACCATTCCGGATAACAGATCCACATGTACTCGTTAATTTTTGCTCCATTGGCGATTTTTTTTTTTTTTTTTTTTTTTTTTTTTTTTTAACCGAAATAGCCATTCATGGAAATACAAAATCTTTAGCAATTTTTGTTTTTTCCGTTGAAGGGTGTTGAAGTTTGGCAGCTATAGAGGCGTACTGCTATTAGAACCGAATTTTATCGTCAAAAGAGAGAGAGAGATATCAACTTTAATCTTAAATCTCCATAGGAAGATGATCTGATTAGATTTTAGAATATGTAGGTCAATGGTCAGGCCCGTAACTAGGATTTTTGCGGGTGTTCGAAATCTGAAAAAAATTGAACCTTTTGAAGAGATGATTCTTGAGCGCAAAGCGCGAGCCGAAATTTTTGACTAAAAATGACCCGAAGCAGTATATTTTATTTTTATGGTTCTATTTTTGTTGCTGTTATTCTTTTACAAAAGGTGACGATTATCTTTCTTTTAGCCAAAAAAAAAAAGAAGAAGAAAAAAAATAAGATTTTCAAGCGCGAATCGTCAAGTGGAAAATTTTATATCACACCTCTTCAATTATACAAAAATACATGTACATAATTTGATACAAGGGTTTTGTTTCGTTTTGTTTTGGCTTGTTTCAGCAAATGTTTCAGAATTATAAATGTTTTCATCGGATATGTTGACGGAAATACTGAAAAATTGGTCGATTTACCGAGATGTTTTAATTTGCATCTACTTCTGGAGATATTTTCATACCAACACTAATTGCAATAACACCCTCTTATGATAGCGATGACACGGCATGAATGCAAAGCTGTGCAAGTGCATACTTATGAACACACACCGTTCAGATATAACAATTGTCTGTAAAATTTTAAACCCAATGACAATGATTGTATTACATTATTCCTTGAAAAATGACAAAACAAGTGATGATGTTGGAATTGAGTTTTGTGAATTTCTTTTTTGATAAATAAAAATTGTGTTCTCGTTTAAACTTTTGCGCCCATTCTAATTTGTTTAGGGTGTGATTAATTATTAATTAAAGCTTAATTATCGTGGCTCACCCCCCCCCCCCTTGTTGAAGACGACTAGACATATGTAGGCCAACTCGCCCTTCGTGCTCTTTCCTACTCCTGTAGCTTCATATTTAAGTTCCCCATTTAGCATCCTTCCCTTTCTCAACATTTCTTTTATTTCTTGCATTTTCATTAATTTTCCTTTTCTGAGGGTCACATTTCGTTAGGGTACCTCTGAATCTGCCAAACCTAACAACCTTTTGAGGGAAGGAGTAGCCATTCATAGATTGGAAGGGGTGGTTCCAATGAATGATTAGAAAATAAACAACCATTCCCATCCTCGCTTGTCATTACAGAAGAGTTACTTCATGCGAAAAGTAATGTAATAATTGTAACAAAGAAAAACCAAGGGCTTGGCATAAAATCAATAGTTATAAAGCAATTAAAGTTAGGGGAGATGTCATCCGGGGAGTTATCCTTGGGAGGACCTATCCTCCGGTGGGAGCTGTCCTGCGGGGGAGTTGTCCTGCGGGGGAGCTGTCCTCAGGGGGTGTTGTCCTCCGGGGGAGTTGTCCAGGGGGAAGTTGTCCTCCGTGGGAGTTGTCCCTGTGGGAAGCTGTCTACCGGGGGACTCGTCCTTGGGGGGAGCTGTCCTGCGGGGGACCTGTCCTCCGGGGGAGCTGTCCTCCGGGAGTTGTCCCCGGGGGAGTTGTCCTCCGGGAGAGATGTCCTAGAACCATGTAAAAGAAATAGGGTTATAGGGGGTCATTAACTAAGGCGTCTTCTCCATTCAAAAGGCGTCAGTTTCCCGCGGCTTCCTGTTCCAGCTCGGGAAACATTTGGCTTTTAGCTTTTAACGTGTTTAAGCCGTATTAAAATTTCGGGATTCTATTCAAAAGCCGATAAATCGGCGTTTGCAACAAAAGACGCTGGAAACTGACACATTTTGAATGGAGAAGGCGGCTTAAAGATGAACTTACCTAACTCCAAACTCTACGAATTAACCCTATATTTCACTTTTATTTCGGACAATAGAATTTGAAGCGTTTGTGTGTGTGTGTGTGTTTGTTGTTTTGTTTTGTTTTTTTTTATCGTAAATTTTATTCCCAGATTAACGACTCTCTAGATAATGTGTATTGTTTGGAATTAAGTGTATAACCAAAAATCTACTTGTAAAATGTCCTTCAAATTTTGCATTCAGTTTGTATTATCGTTCACTGTGATAAAACATTAGACAATAAATATTTGATAAAGGTTTAGTTAAACAATAAGCTATTGATTGAAGTGGTAATGAAAATGATCGAAAATCTGTATATATTTATGGATCTTTACTTGTCAACGTCATTATATACGTTAAGCCTATACAGTGATTGTATTTATATACAAAAGCCGATCGTTGGAGTCTTCACCCTGTTAAAAGCAGATGTAGTAATTATTAAAACAAATGAATAAATAAAGAACAACTTAACATAATAATAATAACTTAACATTTTACAGCATAATTTACAAAAACTACACGCCCCTGAGAACATTTTGTAGTGGGGGATAAACGTTAATTTGTGAATTTTATCACTTTTCATAATTGGGTATACAGTATATTTTACTGACTGCGATTTGAAATAATAATGTTCATATTGTATAACAGGTAGTACATTGGCTCGTCATGTCATATTGTAGTGTAAATTTTTATTATAAGCCTAGTTTTATTTTTGTATGATTACGGTTCTCGGAGATAGTTTATATGACCTGAATAGCCTATCCTGAATTAATAAAACGGGAAATGAATAAAGAAATGAATTATAAATGTTGTTTATGGCGTATTAAATAATGCATGGTGCCGCTAATGAAAATTGCATTTCCCCCCGTGCCTACAACCACTATTCTTGGATACCCCTAAAACGCGTGCGATGCGTACGACCCTTATATCGAACACAAACGCTCACGAATACCCACACCCACAAACCCACACCCTCACGCCACCTGATCGAGGGGGAACGTATCTTACTATCGTCAACAATTTAGGCATGATATTGATTTGCTCCACATTTCCCAGGCAAAGTCAATCTTTTCCATTTATATTTTTCTTATAACTTTGTCATTAATATTCATGCAAATTGTATCACTGGCCTCGCAAACGTTGACGCACGTTCTCACCACAAATCCTACATTTGCGATTTCGATTTGTCTGGTCATTTTTCTTATTTATCTATTTTCATTGTTATATAATTTTTGTTGTTTAAGTCATATAAAATCGTCAAGGTTGTATAAATAAATTGATAAATCACGTAATATATATATTTATTGTTGTTATTATATCATATTGATAAAACGTCATACATCATACTGGGAAAAAATCGAGAGAAAAAAAAAAACGAGGGTCTTGTCAATATCTACGTCTACCAACCACTCTGAGTATCTATTTTCTACTTTTAATCTTTGTCCATTTGAGCGAAAAGTAAAATTTTGTTCAGTGATCCTGATTACACTGTCCTCGTTGACTCTTCCTCGTTCGATACTGGCCAGAATGGTTAGCATGGTAAGTGAAACTTATCGCTTTGTAGAAGAAACTCCGAGCCTCAGAATAGATAATAAATAGGAATGATATGTTTTATGTCCCTGATAAAACTTAAAGGCAGGACGATACTAATGTTAGTACTAAACTAGTCCAATGGTCGCCTACTGTAAATCCGTACCTAGTCTATAGGCTACTAAGGCTATGATATTCTAACGTTATGATGTTGTTTTTTGTTTATCAGTTAAATATTTAAGTATATCTTATGACGAGTTAAAACGGGAGTCTATTCCTTAATATCCCCTAATGGAAGTTACATCTAGGTCTAGATCTATAAATCTTCCACTGATGGGAATAATTGGTTAGAATTTGTATTTCAATTTTTGCATTTTGTTTTCGTTTATTTGGCTTTCATTTCATGTTATGTTATGTTACTCGTATCTCAGTCAGTTTGACATTAAATATTTCCTTTCGATTTCGATTAAAAAACAGGACGACGGAAAAGGGATACGGTGGCGTATCGTATGTAACATTCTGGCCTGTCTCTCTTTTTGTAAGTATCACCTGAACTTTGAAGTATCTCTTTATTTTAGAGCTCATAGTACTAAAAACCTAACAAAAAATTGATTGATAGCCCATTTGCAAAACCACACAATAAATATTATTATTGTATTTTATATGGGGTATTCTACTTCATATCCAAATACATTACATAATCTTGATATTAAATGATTTATATTGTCATTACTCAATATGTCGCAAACAAATAGTAGTCAGAGGCTATTTCAAAAGACATATAGACTGCATACGTGTTTACAGTCTTCTGGGATCTGCAACACGAAAGTTTGCAATCCATCGCAAAGTTGCAATAGCCAATCACAATCATTGTTGCATGCGCTTTTTGTTCAAAAGACTGATCAGTGACCAGTTGCAATGGTCCTGTCAAATTTGCAATTAATCGCAAACATTAGTGTTGCTGTCCCCTGGTCATTAATGATAGTTTTGAGTTATACTGGAGGCCTTCATGGTAATCCGCCACAGCAACGTTAGTTACAACCTTAAACGATAACCCTTCTTATACGATAACCACACCGCCTAAGTAGGACCAAAAAAAAAAAAAAAAAAAAAAAAGTTCAGAGAGAGCGCGCGAGAAAGATGCGGTAACGTAACCCTAACCCTAAACCTAACCTAGGCGGTACGGTTATCGTATAAGAAGGGTTATCTTTTAAGGTATCAGCAAACTTTTTCTTCTAAAAAGTATATTTGCTTTTGCTTCATGATGTACTTTTTTATTTTTTGCAGGTTTGCTGGTGGCGTCAGAAAACAGCAATAAAACGTGTTGTTCAGACGTGTTCA
Organism: Paracentrotus lividus; assembly: GCA_940671915.1. NCBI lineage: Eukaryota > Metazoa > Echinodermata > Echinoidea > Camarodonta > Echinidae > Paracentrotus > Paracentrotus lividus. Next base: position 3,049,839 of record CALNVZ010003429.1, read on the forward strand.
GCCTCAACTACACCTTACCAATGTTCAAGGAGTGTACGATTAAACAGCATCCAGATGGCAATATGATGCAGACCATACCAAAACTCATCCCGTATATGGGAGCCACTTGCCCTAGGAGGAAGAACAAACTGGAGATACCACCCGGACTTAGGGTGTGCAGGTTCCCTGGTACGCATTACTCTCCTTATTTCGTCTGATGATCCAATGAATATTCTCTATTTATTTTGGTTAAAATATATTTTGAGTATGTCTTGTTTATTTTTAGTTCTAGGTGTATTGCGTCTGCAGCAAGATTATAATGACCATTCAACTGTCTCTTTTATTTTATCACTCGTCGTGCTGTCGTGCTGACACCAAGTGGCTCATCGACGAAAATTATTCTTCTAATCAATCACCTCTTTTAAAGTTTTAACGTTAATTTATGATTTAAAATGTGGAAATCACTGAGTGTCTAAAATCTTTTTTGATCGAAATAACCTTTGTCGTTTCATTTTACTAGACTGTGACAGAGGGACTTGTGTAAACGGCTGGTGTGAAGAGACTATGGAAAACTATGATTGTCACTGCTCACATGGCTTCAAAGGGAAACTTTGCGATGAACTTGAGAAAGGTAAATTGGCACTCTGTTTATTTGCCACTTATAGTACACAAACTAGCCGCTTTGGATTTCGAATTCTCAGATTATCTAAAATTCCCAGTAAAACAAACTATGGATAAGCACGTACACTGGCGTAAATCCAGGGGGGTGGGGGGGATACATCCCCCCAGATTTTGAGTAGGGGGGGATGGCCTGTACAAACATCCCCCCCCCCAAGTTTTCAGGAAATAAATTTAAAAAATACACTAGAAAATTATGTTACTGGTTAAAATAGCGCTATCAATGCTTTAAAAAAATGACTCTTTTTTTTACTCCAAAAACCCCAAAATGGCCCTGCTCGATTGCTATGCGACCTCGCACTAAGTAACAAACAGTAGCCTAAGTATAAAAAGGTTGGATCCAATGCCCTCGTCTGGGGACAAACCTTAGGAAAGGGTGTTTTGGACAATCAAAAAGATTAATGTAGTTGTCTGCAGGCTAGGTTGGTGGATGGCTTGGGGCCTGCAGCCCTCAAAAATTTTCATAGCAAAGATTGTGGATTTGTTTTTTAACAAAGCATGTAAAAATGTATCTTCTAAATAGATACTAAGATTTCGGCTCGCGCTTCGCTCTCGCTGATACTAAATAGGATCTATAGGCCTACTGCTCAAAATAATATCTCCAATTTTTAGCTTTAAAATTTTGGCTCGCACTTCGCTCTCGCATTACCTTTTCCATTACTAAAATAAAAAGAAATCAAGGCAGCCATTATTATTATTAAAAGCATACATTTAAAGACAAATTTTCTTCGTACCCCCTCCCGCTTCGTATACATTTCTCTTTAGATCTATGCCTTTGATCTTAACGTGTCCCCTTTTCTGAAAAGTGACCTTTTCCATCGAGACCCCCACTTTCAAATCTGTTCCGCCCCCTCTATTATTGTTTTTTGTTTTGTTTTTTTTGTTGTTTGTTTTTTTTTTTTCGCGCTCGCGGATACTATACAAAAGTCATGTATAGGACCTTTAATGCACAAACATATCCAAAATCAGCTCATATCAATTCTAGTTGTAAACTTAAGGGAAGAGGGCGCTATCACTCTACGCAAACGAACGCGGCCTAGGCTTTTGTATTTTGCACATTTTTTCACTTGTTTTCTTGATTATGGCGAGCAACTATCTTTTCAAAGAAATGATCAACTTGAATAAGTACGCTAGAGTCCGAATTTTTCAAAAATAGGAATAACTTATTGCAAAGGGAAAAAAAGTCCTGTCACTTGTGTCAATTCGAAATCCTAGTCAGATCAAATTCCTGTACAATATGGCAATTTTGCTCTCAAAATAGCTCATACGCTGCATAGTCATCTTCCTCGATTACGCATAATTATATTACACCTTAATGATCAAGCAGTTTTAAAAGCTTGAATTCTCAGCTTTCCAAATATGTACATTCATCTCGATTGGTTAAAGAAAATCCTGTCACTTTGAACATTATCACAAACGAATCTTTACTCGATGGGTCAATATTTCCGCATATCACATGCATATCGAATGTGGACGGCGTCTTCGCAAGATTGACAAGATCGCTATTTTATCAATAATCGTTAGGAACATCAATCTATGTGAAATAAGAATTCTGATTACAACTTTAGCACAATGTGTTATAGGCTGCCAAATGTTTTTTCCCCAATCTGGTCTGAAGCATCTACCTACGAAAACTATGATAAAAGTTCAATTATTTATTCATGTCCAGGACAATTTCCTCGAACGGATCGACTGACAATTCCATTTTACCGACAGGGAAGTTTTCTTAGGCGAAGTTTTGTGCGCTAAGTAATAATTGCATGCAGTTGTCAATCGGTCGCTTCCTGCCGTTAGCGCGGGTTTTGTTTTTCAGCTGGTGGCATTTCCACTAAACTCTATGAATGTAATGTTGCGTTTCCCCTCCTCAAATAATGGACGCGTCTTTATGTTAAGATTTAATGTCATACGTTAGATTTACATTTCACGTGGAGTAGAATTGATATGTTAAATTGTCGGCTCGCGCTTCGCGCTCGCTGATACTAAATAGGAACTATAATGTACAAAATTATTATCTCAATTTTGACCTTATAATTTTATAATTTTCGGCTCGCGCTTCCATTACTAAAATTAACAGTAATCAAGGCAGCCATCAATCATTATGATTCTTAAAAGCATACATTCAAAGACAAATTTTCTTCGCATCCCTTCCATCTCCTTATACATTTCTCTTTAGATCTATGCCTCTGATCTAAATTGTCCCCCTTTTCAGAAAAAGTGCCTTTTTTATCGAGACCCCAACTTTCAAATCCGTTCCGCCGCCTCTACTATATATATATTTTTTTATTATTTTTTTTTTCGCTCTCGCGGATATTATATAGGACCTTTAATGCACAAACATATCCAATTTCAGTTTAAAATTTTCGGCTCGCGCTTCGCGCTCGCATTAGTTTTTCCATTCCTAAAATGTAGAGTAATCAAGGCACATACAAAAAGCATACATTCAAAAACAAATTCTCTCGCACCCCCCTCCCTCTCAAATCCGTTCCGCCGCTCTGCTAGTGGGTATTAAAACGTTCCTTGCGTCACTAGTGCTGGTGTATGTCAAACAAGATCGCGACATTGGCAATTATTTCGCTCATCCCCCCCCCCCCCCCCACTCCTCGACACGGATTTACGCCGCTGATCACGTACAATAAAATCCTTTCCTAATAAGCTAATGGTTCCTATTGTTTGAGCAGTTTGGAAGGGGAGGGTCCACGAGTCCGAGTATTTTTCCACGAGGCCGAGTATTTTTTTTCCCACGAGGCTGAGGGTCCACGAGGCCGATTTTTTCGTATTGTTTGTTTGCAATATACTGCTCGGCCTCGAGGACCCTTGGACTCGTGGGGAAAATACTCGGACTCACGGACCCTCGGGCTCGTGGGGAAAATACTCGGCCTCGTGGGAAAATACTCGGACTCGTGGGAAGACCCCGTTTGGAACGCACTGCACGCCTATACGGATTTGCAAAAAGGCACGTGCGCCACATATTTTTTTTTTCTTCAAATTTTGGTATGTTATTTATCTATGTAGAATGAGTCATGAATAAAATAATAATCACACGAGCAAGTGCAAAGTACATCGTGTCATTCATGAAGAAGACCTCTCAAATTTAAATCATTTTTACGAGCATTTAACGAAAAGGAATGACTACATAAACATATCTCACCTTAATAAACTATACGCCATGCAACATAATTGGTATCAGCATTTGTAAAAATCAATTATTAGTAATGTCATTTAAAATGCATGCTTTTTAAAACTTTTTTATTTAATTTTTAAATTCTCTACAGAAACGGCCTCTCCTGTCCACTTTAATATTCCGACTACGAAATTGCAAACCGAAACAGAGATATCTACAACAACTTCATATTATTCTGACTATGGTGAGCAATTGTGATGTGTAAATCATCATAAGAACTTGGTGGTAAATGAGATCCTGGTGATTTATTTTATCTGTTTTGGTTTTTTGTTGTTGCTTGTTTATTATTTTTCTTTTCACATTGAGCGAAAAGTAATGACCATTTAAACATATTTGCCCCAAATCAATTATCGGCCATTCTACATATTTGGTACGTTTGCATTTTAAAAATCAATTGTTCACAATGTCATTTAAAACTTGAGTGTTTTTAAGCTCTTTTATTTTTATTTTTTTTAGTTCTCTCTTCAGAAACAGCCTCCACTCCAACAAATGATATCCCGTCGTCGAAATTTTCATCGACAAAGACATTGCAAACCAAAACAGGGATATCTCCAACCACTTCGTACTATCCTGACTATGGTGAGCGATTGTGATGTATAAATCTTCGGTCGGCCGTTAATAAGGGGAGAGTCCACGAGACCGAGGGTCCATGAGTCCGAGTATTTTCCCCACGAGACCGAGGGCCCACAAGGCCGAGGGTCCACGAGGCCGATTTTTCTCATATTGTATTTTGCAATATACTGCTCGGCCTCGTGGGAAAAATACTCGGACTCGTGGGAAAATACTCGGACTCGTGGATCCTCGGCCTCGTGGGAATAACCCCGTTTATAAGTGTAATTCCTTCCTGGCTGCAACCCCTGAAGCTATTGTCATTTTTACTTTGTACCAGTACGTGTTTATGTTTGTATTCTAAATATGTGTTTTAATAATGTATCATTCTATGGTTTGTCATTATTTTTCTTTCCTTTTTTTTTTTTTTTTTTTTTTTTTTTTTTTTTTTTTTTTTTTTTTTTTTTTTTTTTTTTTTGGGGGGGGGGGGAAATAAAATTGGATTTAATTGAAATTATCATAACAATCCGGTGGTAAATGAGATTGCTGATAAATTGCTGAGAGCATTCCACGTGATTCATTTTATTTATTTATTTTATTTTATTTATTTTTTTATTTATTTTTATTTTTTTGTTAGCATTGAAAGAAAAAGGAATGACCACTCAAACATATTTTACCAAAATCAACTATCGGACATGCGACATAATAATGTATTTTTTAAATCAATTATTAGTTATGTCATTAAAACTAGTATTTTATTTGTTTTACCTTCTTGTTTGTAATTTTAAATTCTCTACAGAAACGGCCTCTACTGCCACTGTTAATATGCCGTCGTCCAAAATTTCATCGACTACGAAATTGCAATCAGAAACAGGGATATCTCCAACCACTTCATACTATCATGACTATGGTGAGCAATTGTGATGTGTAAATCATCATAACGCTGTGGCGGATCCAGGATTTCAGAATAAGGGGAGCAGCCGAAATTTTCCGATTTTAACATACCCAGTCTATGAGTGGTTTTTAAATTATAGGGGGCGTGTCCCCTGCGCCCCCGCCTGGATCCGTCACTGTCATTATCAGTACGTCGGTAAATGAGATCTTGGAGATTGCTAAAAGCATTTCACCTGATTTATTTTATCTTTTTGATTGTTTGTTCGTTTGCTTGTTGTTTTGTTTGTTTTTATTTATTATTATTATTATTATTATTTTTAGCAAGAAACGAAAAGGAATTACCACTTACACATATTTGACCCAAATCAATTATTGGCTATGCTACATAGTTAGTACATCAGCATATTGTTAAATCAATTATTCATAATGCCATTTAAAACTGGAGCTTTTTAAACCCTTTCAAATTGTCTCTACAGAAACAGCCTCCACCGCAACAAGTGATATGCCGTCGTCGAAATTTACATCGACTATGAAATCGCAATCAGAAACAGGAATATTTCCAACTACCTCATACTATCATGACTATGGTGAGCAATTGTAATGTGTATATCATCATAATACAGTGGCGGATCCAGGATTTCAGGATAGGGGGCGCAGCCGAAATTTTCCGATTTTAACATGCACAGTCAATGAGTGATTTCCAAATTATAGGGGGGCGCATTCTCATTTGTTAAGTAGTAGAAGTTATTTGTAGTACATATTTATGTTTGAATTCTAAATGTGTGTTTTTAATATTGTATCATTTAATGTTTTGTCATTATTTTTTATGCTTTAGAAAATAATTAAAATTAAATTAATTAATTGAATTTAAACTACCATAACAATCCGGTGGTAAATGAGATATTGATGATTTCTGAGAGGATTTCATTTGTTTTGTTTGTTTTTTGTTTGTTTGTTTTTTGTTTGTTTTTTTGGTTTTTGTTAGTTTTTTTTTTAGCATTGAAAGAAAAGGAGTGACCACTTAAACATATTTTTCCCAAATCAAATATCGGCCATGCGACATAATACTGTATTTGTAAAATCAATTATTGGTTGTCATTTAAAACTAGTATTCTTTAACCTTCTTTTTTGTAATTTTAAATTCTCTACAGAAACAGCCTCTACTGCCACTGTTAATATGCCGTCGTCAAAATTTTCATCGACTACGAAATTGCAATCAGAAAAAGGGATATCTCCAACCACTTCATATTTTTATGAATATGGTGAGCGATTGTGATATGTAAATCTTAGGTCGGAAAGGGTTATTCCTTTCAAAATGAAATGAATTGAATTTAAACTATCATAACAATCAGGCGGTAAATGAGATATTGATGATTGCGGAGAGCATTTCACATGATTTATTTTATGTTTTTTGTTTCGAGTATTTGTTTGTTTACTTGTTTGTTTGTTTGTTTGTTGTTTTTTTTTTGGGGGGTTGCCTTTTTTCTTTTCTTTTTTTAGAAATGAAAGATAGGAATAACCACTTAAACATGTTTCACCCCAATCAACTATCGGCCATGTGACATAACAATGTATTTGTTGAATCAATTATTGGTTATGTCATTTAGAATTTGTGTGTTTTCTTCGAATCCTCTGCAGAAGCAATCTCTACTGCATCAATTAAAGGGGAATCCAACCCGAAGGAGAGAATCAACCTTACATGAAAGAGGAAAATGAGAGGAGCAATCTAAAAAAAGTTTCATCAAAATCGGTTATAAGATAAGAGAGTTATGGAAGTTTGAAAAGTCTAGTTATTCCGTCTATGGGGATCCTCAAATTGGCATCATCGGCTTCAAAATGGCCGATCTTATGGACAACTTTCTATTCATTTTGTACACAAATTTTCACATTTTCCCCATTTTCTTTCGAAATATATCTTACCTCCTTCTGAGCTCAACATATGTTGTGTGAAATATATTTTCCCATGACATATTCTGAGCTCAGAAGTAAAGAAGACATACTTTGAAAGAAAATGGGGAAAATCTGAAAATTTGTGTACAAAATGAATGGAGAGTTGTCCATAAGATCGGCCATTTTGAAGCCGATGATGCCAATTTGAGGATCCCCATAGAAGGAACAACTAGACTTTTCAAACTTCCATAACTCTCTTATTTTATAACCGATTTTGATGAAACTTTTTTTTAGATTGCTCCTCTCATTTTTCTCTTTCCTGTAAGGTTGATTCTCTCCTTGGGTTGGATTCCCCTTTAACATGCTATCGTCGAAATTCACATCGACTACGCGTTATACGAAATTTCAATCAGAAACAGGTATATCTCCACTTACCACTTCATCCTTTAATCACTATAGTGAGCGATTGTGATGGCTTTTTTTGTTTTTGTTTTTTTTTTTTTTTAGCACTTAACGAAAATGAATTTATTTTTTATTTATTTATTTTGTCTTCTTTAAACAGGGTAGCTCCATCAGTATTCAAGCACTGTTTTACAAGGAGGCCCTGTGCACATTCAAATACAAACATAAGAAACATATTTACAAAACAGTTACAAAACTAGTATAGAATAATATTACAATTGAGAAAGGTACAAGTAAGGAAAAGTGCTATAGCAAATACCAGAAATAATTTGAACATTATTTCGACCAAATCAACTATCGGCCATGCGACATAAGTTTTATATTACCATTTGTACAATCAATTATTTAATCAATTATGTCATTTAGTGAAATTTAAAACCTTTTATTTTTTTTTTTAATTCTCTACAGAAGCACCCTCTTCTGCAACCATTAATATGCCATCGTCGGAATTTGCATCGATTATGAAATCGCAATCCACGACAGGGATGTCTCCAACAACTTCCTACTATCCTGACTATGGTGAGCGATTATAACATTCAAGACGCAGAAATATGAGTTGATTTTTTTTTTTTTTTTTTTTTTTTTTTTTTTTTTTTTTTTTTTTTTTTTTGCTATTTATCTTTATTTGATTAAATATCTCTATTCTTATCTTTATTCGGTCTTTTTTTTTAACCAGGAAGATAATTTATGCAATAAATTAAAAGGTTCTTGCTATTGGGACACGAGGCTTTATGCCTCAGTAATTTAGTTAACTTTTTCTGTCCCTGGCGTTCCAATAGTTGATATTTTTTATTTTGTATTGTTTATACTGAAATGTATTGTTCTTTGTAATTTTCTTTGCCGAATAAATAATAATAATAATAATAATAATATTGGCAATTAAGCCAAATTTTCATAATATAATTAATTTGATGCTACTATAAAACATATGGTGCGAAATGTTTCAACGATCAATGTTCTTGTGAGATAATTACGAAATAAATAACCCACTTCAATCAATGATGTAATCAATCTCTCCCAGATTGAAATAAAAGTTCGTCTCGATTCCAGAAGTTGTAGCTGTTGCTAAATGACGATGTCTATCTGTGGGCACGACGACAATGACCACGACTAAAACTAGACTGTGCTTTCATCTGGACTTAGCACCTTCAACTTTCGCTACTCGATGAATATCAATGGAGGTCTTACCTGAGACTGGACTCTAACTCGGACTCGGACTCCAATTATAAGACTCCAACTCGGGCTCCGACTCCAATGAAGGCTGGGTCTCCAATTAGGACTCAGACTCCAACTATGGTGGGAACGTTCTTGAACTCCATGGATTCCAAAATTGCAGCGCAAAACATGTCATATTTGAGTTTTAAAACTGGTTTTCCAACACCACCAATCCATAAGTCTTGCCTTTATTACTTCTGTTCAGAAAGTGAATCTGAATGCTAAGCTAGGCAACCAAACCAATAGAAGAATTCTACACCTGGCTGCATTATGTGGAGTGCGGTGAAGCCTAACTCTTATATAATCATTCCTGCCCTGTCAAACACATAACAAAAGGATGATTTTACTGAGGGGGAAAAATTGACTTTCGAACATATTATGTATAAGCCTTTGTTAAATGAATTATTCATAGTGTCATTTAAAACTTGTGTTTTTATTAATGTTTAAATTCTCTACAGAAACAACTTCTACTGCCACCATTAATGTGCCGTCGACGAAATCTACAACGACTACGAAATTGAAATCAGAAACAGGGATTTCTTCAACCACTTCATACTATCATGACTATGGTGAGCGATTGTGATATTATAGACGCATAAATATGAATTGATTTTGTATAGGATATAGAAAAAAAAAGAAAAAGGTAAGACCATTAAAAACTTCTTGAACCCAAACCAAAGCAACCGTCTGTCGGCAACACTACAGACAGACTATATAAGACTTTTTTTTAATCAATTGTTCATTTAAAACTGCTTTTTAAAAACTTTTTCGAAATGTTTATTATTCTCTACAGGAACAACCTCTACTACCAACATTAATGTGCCGTCGACGAAATTTACAACGACTACGAAATTGCAATCAGAAACGGAGATTTCTCCAACCACTCCATACTATCATGACTATGGTGAGCGATTGTTTGTAGTTGCAGATAATTTATTTTATTTATTTATTTATTTATTTATTTTTATTTATATTTATTTATTTATTTATTTATTTATTTATTTTTTATTTTTATTTTCATTTTTTTATTTTTTATTTATTTTTTTATTTCTTATTTTTTATTTCTATTTTATTATTATTATTATTTTTTTATTTATTTATTATTTTTTTTTTTTTGGGGGGGGGTTCATATCAATTACCATACAAAACAAAACATTTCTCTTTTCAATTCGCCGGTACACTTTAATTTAATATTGTCTAATAAACTTAATATTTAAACGTGCTTTTCTACTAAAAGGTTTTACCCTTGCCATCAAATTTACTTAAAGGAGAATTGTCCCTTTGTAGATAGTTGGCTTACTGTGGATGCAGAAAAATCAAATAAGCACATTAGTGAAGATTGGTGAAAATCGGATAAATGATAAGAAAGTTATGAGTATTTGAAATTGAGATCTCTAATGATAGGAAATCTCCTATTGGCAACGCGGTCACCATGTTTGATGTCACGAAGGGAGAACTCCCCATATGGTGTGCACAAAAACTATTCATAATGTCTCTTTATTTCATTCTAATGATAGAACAGCTTTTCTTTTTATGTATATTATGACTTTTATATATTTACAAGTCATCCATAAAAAGATTCATTATTGTCCTTTAGAATCAAGAAAAAAGAGGATTTTAGTACAATGGTATAATAGATATGGGAAAGATCTCCCTGCATACATCACACATCATGGTCGCGTTGCCAATTGGAGGATCTCGATATCATAAGTGATCTCAAAATCTAAAAATTCATATCTCTCTTATTAATTGCCTGATTTTTCTGAAACTTTCCCAATATGTTTTGGGGGTTTGTCTGCATTCACTGAAGCTAAATTTCTTTGAGGGGATAATTCCCCTTTAAGTATTTTGGAATAATTTAACCTGCATTTCAGAGTTCTTTCAGAGTGGTCAAGGTCAGTCTTTCAGAGATCTTTTAAAGATCCTGTGGTGCACTGCCAGAGATCCCCCCCCCCTTGGCCTCCCTTTAAAAAAAAAAAAATTTAATGGGGAGGGGGGCGGGAAGGGGTTCCAAACTCTAACACACATCCTACCTTTAAGAATTGTAGAAATGACTAAAGTATGCATCAGATTGCACCATTTCAAATGTCAAATTGAAAAAAGCTCCCTACCGTGGAAGGGGGGATCCCCCGGGCTTGGTCTTTCAGTGGTCTTCCGGATGGTTTTCTGAGCCATTCACGGATCTTGTTGCTCTACGTCCTAGCAAAGTCGCACATGATTGTTCAAAAAATAAGTTCTTGTTTGATCTTGCCTACATATACCTTTCTGTCTTTTGATTGGCTGACTCTCCCCTCACCTCTTTCCTAGATAGCAAGGTTACGTTGGGCCAATGTCGGCATGGTCGTGGCTATTACATTGGGCCAACGTTAACCTTGCCGTTGTTCCGACGTTTGCAAAACGTCGGTACAACGTTGCACGTTGCGGCGACCATATGCCGACTTTGGATCAACGTTAATTTTGTATACAAAAGTGCAACATCGCGCACACTCAAAATGCGAACGTTGGTCCAACATTGGTTCGACGTTAGCTTCGCGACCGCCGCACGTGCAACGTTGTGCCAACAGTGCCCCAACGGCAAGAATAACGTTGGCCAAACGTAATAGCCACGACCATTGCCGACGTTGGCCCAACGTATCCTTGCTATCTGGGTTAATGACCCCTTTTCTTCCATTTGTCCTCTGTCTCTCATTACCTTCTCTACTAGTCTTGTAGCTCTTCTTTCTCCTGTCTATCATTTCGTCTCTGACGAAGATTCTGCTACATAGGATCGAAAGCTCAGGCTCTTTGTTACTCAATCAATGATAAGAAATCATACATCGCATTAATATCAAGTTAATTGACAAAAAATAAAAAATAAATCGGGACGAATAAAAGAGGGCTACGGCATGTAAAATGTAAAGCACAATCTAAATAGATTCAGTATCCTCCTTTTGCTCAGGTGTTGAAATTACCTCAGCGTACCTGGCTACTCCGTCAGTCATTCATCAGGGGGTGAATAATGCCGTGATTCTAACCATCACACTCATCTCATCACCGGATTACATCATTGGAAACCAACCTTGGAAGATGAGGGCGTTTGCCAGCACCAATGACAACGGTAACGGCAACCAGAAAGGCTCTGAAGACATCATTCCTTTGAATGTGTCCGAGGTAGCAGCGGCTCTTAGTGCAGCAATACCAGCTAAAATCACTGGATTACCGTACACTTTGAACATATCCAATTGTTCGAAATATGAATACATATGCGTGGAGATTGTCCAAGGAGACATAGAATTTCCCAAGAACTTGGTCGAGACGAATCCCGATATTACCCGTAAATGTTCTAGCTTTCAACATGTTGAATGCCAGTAGTGTTGGTTCAGTGAAACACCTCTTTAAAACCCTTGCCACGCTGAAGAGGCATCTGTGCACAATCATAGAATTAAATTGAACAATCGTAATAATTGTTTTTCTCAGCTATTTTTGTACTAGAGAAACTTTAAAAAAAAAATAGCATTTGGTCATACCTAACGTATGTAGTAAAGCAACCAGTATCGATATTGTTATTTGAAAAGTAGAATTTAGAATGAATATCTTAACAACAATTGTCATTATTTCTCCTTTAGAATATATTCAGCGTCTAAAGAGATAATCAGGGACTTACTAAGTTCTTGATATAATCAAACCTTGTTCTCTTGTTATTCCTTTGTCGTATTCACAAATAAGTCAGAGTTATTCATGAAACTGGGATTTTCGAAAAGACTTCGTCGTCCTCGGCCAATTTTTTAAAAATGTTAATTAATTTTAATTTTAATTTTAATTCTAAGCGAGATCATCCAAACAATGTACGCAATTCAAATCATCAGGCCCACAACTAAAATTGTGTTATGTCATGTAAGTTGTTCCAATTCATAATGTAAAAGAGCGTCATCTAGCGGGGAATTTATGATAAATTAAAAGTGAGATAAGGGCAGCTCCACACGAGTTTTCACACATTTGTTTTGTTTTTATTTTATTTTAATTGATGGTAGGCCCATTTCTTACTCAGTAATTCGAATTTAGAAATATGAAGCCTATTCAAACGATGTAAATGCACGCATTATTATCATTTTTTTGTTATTATTATTATATTTCTTTTTTGGTTGTTGGGTCACAATTTTATCATGAAATGTTTCTTTGATAATTATTTTTTATGTGCATATCAGTCATTCCGTATCACTTATTCATTTTGTTCTGTGGCCTAATGTTATTATTGTGTGGCACCATATAACAATATGTAACTTATAAGAATTTTAAAAATAATTTTGTTAATTAAATTTGTTCAAGCCTTTTACTGCTAGTTTGGACGGTGCAGTCAATAAAACCATTACTTATCTGTGTAATTAATTAAATGGCAACAAAACAATTTTAATTTTAGTCTTACCCATTTACGGATAGATGTAGGGTCATAAATGATTTTTCTTGATAGACCTTTATATTTGAGTTGTAGAACACAGTAATAAAAGAATAAACCCAAACCGAAGTGAATGTGTATAAATTATTGATTATTTTGGTCTGGCCTTAAATGAATTCATTTTAAATTTTAAAACGATTAGAATATGCCCTAACCATTTTAGGGATATTGGTAGCGTCTCACAGATTTAACATTTTTCCTCTTTCTTCTTTCGTATAATCATGCGTATTAATTTTTTTTTTTTTTTTTTTTTCAAACATACTTTATTGGTTCTAAAAAAAACATGTAACACAAAAACCTATAGGCTACTGCCTGCAAATGTAGGACAGTATAGGTTAACATTGATACACATGGTATAAACTAACATTTAATAATAGATACGATATAATTATATACATGTATAGGGCCATATTAGGTTTTAGGAGAGTAATACAATTGAATTGATTTGAAGCATATTGACAGCTTCGGAATATTAATATATAATTTTTAAAAGTAGATTTTAACCGTGAAACTTATTAGACTGAGAGATTCTTTCTTTGAATTTAATAGGAGATAGCGCGAACGCAGATCTCCGCTACCATAAATTATACGCCCGAGTTCCCCTTGGGGGAATCGCAAGGTTCAGCAAGCCGGAGTGCAGATGGCAAGCCTCGCCCTGGGGGTGCATCCTTCTTGATCAATGCGACCCCTGCGCCAGGTAAGTATGCTTCATAATGTACGTGAACTTGACTATTTAGATTCTTAGTTACACATATACTATGGTTAGAAAATTGCCGAATATCCCTATTCATCCGTATAAGAATCATATTAAAAAATGTGTATTCATAATTTCTTCAGCATATATTACTTAGAAATATAAGCTTAGTAAATCGCGTAGCTTTAAAAAAATGCCCATTTATAAATGAAGCTAAAATACATCAAGATACTATAAAATGATTTGTTTTGCTCCGGGGTTCTACTACACAATGTGCACGTCGAAGTATTTCCTAATGAATATTCATTAGTGAAACGTTCGAATGCATGACGTTCACAATTACGTATGCGCTGATCACTCTCAGCGTTGAGGGCGTATATTCATGAACATGAACTTCATCATTAGGTGCCACACGGCCAGTTATGCTCTTTTATGGAAATTGGTATGTGACGAGGTGTATATAAAGGAAGATCTCGCAAAACCCCAAAACAACAACAACAACAAAATACCTTACCCTTACCCAGAGGTGGATTTAAGCATTGTCCCAGGGCACTCTCCATCATAATTATGAAAATCGCTCATTGATAAAATGATTAACAAAAACAAAAAAAATAAATAAATAAATGTTAAAATTGGAAAATTCGCCCCTCCCCCTATCTCACTGTCCTAAGCAGGTCATTGAAGGCAAAATTGATTATTATTTTCGTGTCAAACTTCACCTTTCCATACCCCTCCAAATGTTATTTCAGCCCCGTCTTAACATACGAAGCTTATTATACCGGTTACCCTTATATAATTATACCAGTATTAGATTATGAATCAAAATAAAGTCAAAATTGTGTCTATCCACCTGTATATGCTTTCTTGCAGTTATCTTCTTCTCGAGCCCTTTCTCCTATTCTTATTTTGCTTTGTAATTATACCTGATTACATTTTAAAGATAATAATATACATTGTATATATTTATTTTTAGGGGAATCCAACTATGAATTAGACTCTACCCCTTAAGTATTGAACGCAGGCGATCCCATTAGGGAAAAGAGTAGTAAGATCAACTTGGGAGCAGGGGAAGGGCAGTAGAGGGCATTGTAGAAGGTGACTCATGGTCTCCTCCTCTCTGCATTCGCCTTTCTTGCAGTTAATAGGCATGAGTGAAAAATTAGCGCAAAAAAACGTGCTTTGAGTTTAGCTAAATGCGATCCCAAGGGGGGGGCAACGGGGAGCTAAAAAAGTCTTCTCTTTTTTTTCTTTTTTT